>CM041777.1:458236250-458836250 GCA_023374045.1 Limonium bicolor | reverse complement strand
GGGTTTGAGGTCTACTGTGATGCATAAGACAGAGGTATGGGTTGTGTATTGATGTAACACGGGAAGGTCGTGGCATACGCCTCCCGACAGCTGAAGAAGCACAAGGAGAACTACCCTACCCACGATTTAGAACTGGGTGCCATTGTAACACCCCTCTCCATAATCACGTAATAATCTCTCACGTAACAATAAATAAAACGTCTTACAGCGGAAGAATAAATAATAAAAACAATACTCACTCGGGTGTCACCGGCCATTACTCGCCCATGCGAGCAACGAAGCCAAACTATATCCAACCACCAATCATAAACAAACTGCTAACCGCTGTGATAACAACAATATTCCTATACATCATACTAAGTCCATACTCATAAACATCGACAAGTGAGCGTCTACCCAATCCTGAATATACATAACCGTACCATATTACAACTTCACGTGCGGTAATTAAAATAAACTCTAATTACCCTGTTCCCGCACTTCGGCTTCAGCGATAATCAACAACCTGCATATGGTGTAGTATCAGCGATAGACGCTGAGTATGCCGGGCCTGGACCCTAATGGTCACTTAGTCATTTTAACCATCTTATTATTAGATTGGTTTCATGCTTTACCATTTTACAGTTATAATCAATACTGTAATATACTTGTATAATATACATAATCATCCATCCAGTCATTCATAAACACTTAACTATCCATCCAGTTCAACAGTCATAACACATTACAAGCAACAATTGCATATCGAACGTATCGAATAATAATACTGAATAAACGTCGTAGCGAACACCATCCTTTATTAATTTAATTTAATTTGGCCTTCAAGGCCCCATCCATATCGAAATGTTTACAGTATGTTGTACAATGTACAATCGCCGTAGCGTACAGTTTCCATAGTTAATTTAATTTGGCCTTTAAGGCCCCATCCAACCATGCTTAATTAATACCAGTTGGGTGTCATGTTAAGACAACCCGATAACCTCACCATGGACAGTAGTCCTCCCGTACACACAAAGGTGCTCATTTCGCCAGAGGTCCGGAGGCCCCTGACTATTCTCTTTTGTCTCGTAAGACGTCCATATAAAAGGCCGTAGCCACCTGACCCACGATCCAAATAGGGCTCGTTGGGTATAAACCTAGAGCGGAACCCAATAGGGAACCCCTCAGTGATCACAAATACGCAACCAAGTAGTTCGTAAACTACCTGGATTCCTCCCCTCAACTCATACCATCTCTCTCTCATAATGTTTAAGTTATGCTCTTAGTCTTATGGAGAATATAATTATTAATTAGCTGCCCAATGGGTCTCACACATACCTAGAAGTAATCTAGGTCATATTCATGTTCGAGATCCATGCTCTAGAGACCGACAATGTCGTGACTCGTTCCTAAGTATTTTACTTAGGTTGCCATATACTTAATATTAATACTATGGTATTATATCAAGTAACCGTCTTGTTATCACAACAACGTATATGTATGTTTATATAAGTCGATCTATAGTCGACGTAGTGTTAGTCCCGTAGGACGCTCGTGCATAAATAATTAATGCAGTAGCACACAATCACATACATGTATCCAAAACACTTAACACACAAGTGATATCAACCAAATCCGAGCCCAAGGAGTTTCCTTAGGACAACTCGAATCAAACCCCTTTACATACCGTTCACCAAGACCTAGGATGCGCATTGTAGACCACTAGCTCGTCAAGCGTCCTCGTCTGAAGTATGATCTAAATGGTAATAAACTATAAGTCAGTCTCCATGACTAACTACATCCGGTATTTCCGAATAACAAGTAACCCTGACAGTTCATCCCCGGATTTCTACAGTTATTTGTTACTGGTTTCTCTAAACCAGTCGGCTTTGTTACTAAAACTCGTATGTCAAAATATTTTGACTGTTAAGTTTAATTCATTATATTTCTTTAATCTTACCCACCATTAAACTTAGGTATATAACCTATAGTTGCATGTATGCATGCATTACTATATTATATTGTATTACTTTTTCCCACCATCCATTATAATATATTGTATTATATAATCCATTATCTTTAGCAAATTATATTTGCATACAAAAACTTATAACTTATAGTGTGAAACTATCTTTTTAAATAACCACCACCATTATATTATATGGTTTCTAACCATAATATATATCCATCCTTATATACATTTTTCTTGTATATGTATATATATACCATATAGGTAAATTCCATGAGTTATAAAACTCTTATATTATATGTTACATTTTATCATCTTATATTAGATGATTATTCCCATTAGTTGTATTATATTATACAACTTATATTAAGATTATTATCCTAATATTATGTAACACTTTACGTTGTATAATTACAACTCCTAAGGTTTATTCAATAAATACCTTAGTTTATAAATCTTATTTATTTATAGTTTGTCACATTATTTAATGTGAATACCCTTACTTATATTAATTCTCTTAAACCATATAATTGTTATAACATTTATAACATTGTAGACCTTAGTCTAAAATTCATATTCCAATCTTTTATAATTCGATACAGCCCTTTAATTTATTTAAATCCCATTTTGACCACATAACATTATGTAATGTTATACCATATGCTAATACCATATAATATGATATTTTTATTTCCTTTAATTTATAATCTATAGTTTTTATACAAAACTATTTATTATTGCCGCATGGGCACCATATTAAAAACCATATTCTTTTCATATACCATAGTTTCCTTTATCTACAAATTCACCCCATTATTTATACCATGTTATATATATCATATAATATAACATTTTTAACTTATAAAATGGTATAACCTATGGTTATATTTTTTTAAATTCCGAACAGACCTCAATACATTCTATAATTGCCATTTGGCCCAATTTATAACATATAGTTTTATAATATCATTAAAACTATATTATACATATATCTTATTAAATATTCTTATATAATTCTAAAAATCACCAAATTTCACCAAAGGGTTATAATTACCCTTACTAACCCATATACTTTCGGTATTTACAATTCCACCACATATATTTCTCCAAAGTGTCATAATGACATAATAACTATATTATACATATATAGTTTATTTTAATTCCAAAAAAACCCAATAAATTCCTAAAAATTCCTAATAACCCATGGGTGTTTATAATACCATTATTAATAATCAAAAGCTTGCTCTTAAGTTTTCTTTTTACCATGCTTGTGATCATTACCCAGGTAGTTTGCATGCCCTGTTATTTTAATATTTTCTATGCAATGAGGGCATTGCTTTGGTTCAAGTGTGGGGGAGAGATAATAATCAAAAGCTTGCTCTCTTGGATTGGGGTTAGTCTGTGAAGGGAAATGACCAGGTGGCCTTTGTTGGGTGAGTAACTGTTGAATCTGAGATTGCAAGGCTTTCTGGTCTTTACGCAGGGCTGTGACCTCCTCTTGCGTATCTCGGGACTTACCCATCATTGCCTTAAACATATGTTGCATTTGAGACATTTCAGATTCAGGATTCGAAGGAGGTTGAGTTGGTCGACTCGAAGAAGCATCATTGCCATAAGGCTGTTGCTGATACTGCCTTTGGCCTCCTTGAAAATTGGACTGAGGTCTGTAATTTTGAGATGGTTGTAGTGTATGTGGGTTTTGGATATTGTCGGTGTTTGAGTAGCGAAGGTTGGATTGCATGTTACGTTGCCAAGGCTGCCTGTACCCTGAATTGTTGGTGAGATAGTTTGCTTTCTCTGCTGCTTTTAATTCTTGTAGTTGGGGGCATTGTTCATAGTCATGAGGCCCACCACATTGCGTACAAGAAATATCAGGAGATAATTGGGATAGAGGAGCATAGCCTGGAGGGATTGTAGATGAATGAGAAGTCATCGACTTTGCTTGTTGCGGATAGGAGTTCATCGCCATCTGCTCAGCCACTTTCTGCAGAGTACTTACTTTCATTGCCTACTGCGCATTACTCTCCATGAGTTGCTCATGGCTTTTCATCAACTGATCAAATTTATTGTCACTTTCCCCAACATGGTATAAACCTGGAGTACCGCCTCTTGATCCACCTGTGGCCCAGTCTCTGATCTCCTCGCAGAGGGATTCTATGCCATTCAGAAACTGTGCTCTGGGCTTTTTCAAGATGTCAGCACCCAAAGAGGATAGTACCATTGTTTTACACGGACCAATTAAGCCTTTGTAGAACAATTGTGATACTTGCTCTTTCGTGAGACCATGGTGAGGACAAGTAAGTAGTAGTCCTTTGAAACAGTCCCAAGTTTCACAAATGTTTTCTGACCCTGGTTGCTTGAAATTATAGATTTCAGCAATCATTTCCAACGTTCGGCTCGGGGGCAGGAATTTGTCGTAGAACTTGGTGGCCATTTCATCCCAAGTACCAATGGTACTTGGTGTCAGGCTGTGATACCATTTGCTCACATTTCCCGTCAGGCTGTGAGGGAATAATGACAGTTTTGCATATTGAAGTACTGTGTCTGTCGCGGTTAGGCTATTGGCATGCTGTAAGAACTTGGTAACATGTAACAGAGCTTCGTCAGGACTGGAGCCATCGAACATGCCCAACTCCTTTACACATCGGATCTGATGATATGGATTTAGCTTTTGCCACTCATCGTATTCGGATGGGGTAAGGTGGGGAAGGATGATGGCAGGTTGCTGTCCTTGATTGGACGGCCTATTGATATTTCGAACTGTCGGTGGTGAAAATGCCATGTCAGCTTCCGGGTTAGATTCTATCACTGTGGTGGCTATGTTTTGTTGAGTTCGTCTCTGCCTTAGAGTGCGCAGAAAGGTTCTCTCGATCTTTGGGATGTAGCTAACCGTGTGATTATTAATATTTTCCAGGAGGCTGTTTGACCTAGTAAAAGGCATTCACCACTCAAAACAGAAAAAAGAAACTCGTGATGTGATGAAATAAATAAAAATGGACAAAAATAGGGAGGGGAAAAATTAAACAGTTGAACAGAGATAATTCGAAAATTAATAACTACTTTTTTTTTAACAAAGACAGTAAAATAAAATAAAGAAAAGGACAGAATTAAATAGCAGAAATTTAAATGACAATGGAATTTAAATGACAGAAATTATAAGTTAGTAGTTAGATGACAGAAATTATAAGTTAGTAGTTAGACAACAGAATTTAAATGACAGAAATTTAAATGACAGAAATATTAGTAGTTAGATGACAGAAAATTTAAAGGACAATGGAAATTAAATGACTGAAAAATAAATGACAATAAAATAAAGAGCTGAAATTAAATGTCATAAATTAGATGTCAGAAGTTAGATGTCCGAAGTTAGATGTCCAAAGCTAGATGTCCAAAGTAATAATAACAGAATATTATAATATAACAGGTGAATTATCCGGGGCTTAGGGACTAGAATAAATCAAGTCCCCGGCAGCGGCGCCATTTTGCAGACTGTATATTGTGAGTGATTGGGACTGGTGTAATTAAATAAAAGAAAAGAAATTAATACTCAAAATATCCGTCGGGCTGCAAATAAAACCCGGTCGCAGTAGTATAGTAAGACAAAAGGGCCGAGGTCAAACCGTGGGACTTATAGCGAAATAAAATAGTACCTAAGCTTGTCACAAAAAGGGGGGAATTAATTGACTTGTTTTCGAAAAGTAAAACAACAGATACAATTAACTGAGTTGAAGATAAATTAAACGGAACTCCGGGTTCAGGTTTATATAATCTGATTAATTATGCTATCTCTACCGGTTTTTTATAATAGTTTGGCAAAATTCCTGTTATTATCTTAAGGACTAATCATAGACTCATAAGAACTCGTTTGTCAGAAAATGCAAGGTCCGATGAAAACTCAGGCAAGTACTAGTAAACGGGAATTAAGTGGGAGGAATTATATTCTTGCATCTGAGTACTAACTTATCCGATGAAAATAAGTTTCCTACAGATTTACGGCTTAATTAACCTGTCTGCTTATCACCGATCAGATTAAAACAGACTTTGTAAGCATTTTAATAAATTCATGGAATTTATTAAAAAGGCGAGAGATAAACTTTAATCGTAACAAACTGTATTTATTTTAACCGGTAGAAATATAGATTACACAACTAAACAAACTATAATTAAACCTTCGCCCGGAGTAAATCCTCCTTAGCCTGACATATTAACTAGTAATAAGTCAGACAGAGGTTGGACGTAATAATAATACAGAGTAATGGAGGTGAGGATGGTGAACTGAGAAATGAAGAGAACGAAGAGTGGAGCGTGTACGTAGGAATTTGTAAGTGGAATGAGTGATTTGGAGTGTTGAGTTCTGGGGAGCGATCGTGTCTGGAGTGTTGTGGTGAGCGATGGCCTGTTGTGTGATTTCTTCAGTCTCCCGCACGTCTGTTTAAGGTAGAAGGACTGGGTTTATATAGAGGCAGGTGAAGATTGAAGATAGAGCTGGAGAGGAGACAGAACTGAGTGGAGAAAGAGCTGGATCACACGTGAAAGGATTTACAGGATAAGGGAGGCGCCTGATGTTGTTGATGGAGCAGTTCGACATGTCTGTAGGTGCCGCAAAGGAAGAAGCAATTGGGGAAGACGGTCGGCGAACAAAACTAGTCGCGTTAATTTATGGATCTGCGTTGCATTTACACGCGTCCTTGTTTCTGTCCATCCATTAATCCACGGACATACTCTTCTTGTCCGCCCTTTTTAACCCGGACATACCACCGTCTTTATTGCGTCCGGGTTTGTGTCTGCCTTTCCTTCCACGGACAGCCTGCGTCCGCCTCTTTGTCCGGCTCTGTTTCCTCGGACGTGAGAGGCTGCGTCCGGCCCCTGTCCGTGCTTTCTTCTGCGGACAACATACGGACTCACTCATTGTGTCCGCCCTCTGTCCGGTTAAATTTGCACGGACGTGGTCTTGCTGTCCTGCCTTAAATCCTCGGACAAGGAGCGGACATGTCTTGATCAATGCCTTAATTAACTATTGCTATGATGACAACATCATCATCATCGTTCCTGCTTTACAACTCCACGTTTAATAAATAATTGAATGTGATCGGTGTGGATAAGTTGCAGCCATCAGACTATGTCAATTGGTACTCCAGTAAGTGACGTCCAATTTTATTAATATGATGCGGCATATATATATATATATATATATGTTCCTGCATTTAACACAAAATGTATCTGTCCATATCAAAACATAAATCTAAGAAAAAACATATGATAAGTGAGTAATATTATCTTGAAAGTAAGTAAGTACAAGGTAGATTAAACCCTTAAATGTCTATGTATTTCTCACTTATCAATTATACACCCTTTATTTTTGGTAATAACATATATACCACATATGCTATAAAATTGCTACAATTAAATACTTATCTTATAATAAAACCTTAAATAAGTTATCTAACTGTAACACCCCAACCGTTAAACTCATCATTACCTCTTAATCACGCAGCGGAACTCTAATTACAACGATGGTGAAACAACGCCGTTAGCCACCCATGTGGCTAACCAGGCTAAACTTACATACCGTAACGGTCTGATGAGCTGGAACAACCGAGTACCCATTACAAATACAATACTAAAATCTTTTCTTACTATACCGAGTCTACAATGAATGGATGCCGACAACATATTCGGTCTTACACTTCCTTCAATACATAAGTAATTAAAACTAACTACCCATGCTACCCACCGACCCCGTCCTACTCTCGAACGGTAACATCTTCGGTGTACCTGTAAAATAAAAACATCGCCCCTAGGGGCTCAGCTTAACACTGCATATGAAATTCGCATACCCCGAGCGCTAACCGGGGTACGCCGACTACTTTTGTCGGATATACATGGAGTTCATTAGTCAAACAACATGCATCATAGCAATACAATATATGTGTATTACTCAAGGAATCTACATCCAATCACGGAACACAATTCCTAACTAACATAACAAGGTTGTTAGTTGTATCTGCTTACTCTTAGGCCTTGAGGGTTATACCTCACCTTGCCTTGTTTACTTATTCATTATCTCACCCGCTCTCTCGGGTTACTTGTTCATATACACACCCATTCTCCTGGGCTACTCGTACTATACTCCCATTCTCTCGGGTTCTTATACTTATTATCTCACCCACACTCTTGGGTTATCTATACTCATTATCTCACCCACACTCTTGGGTTAATTATACTCGTTTTCTCACCCACACTCTTGGGTTAATTTTACTCAAGCTCTTATAGATTCTCGAGACGCTACAGGTCTCCTACGTCACGCTTGTTACTCTTAATACATACTTAGGCCAAAACTCATTGCCTTAAACATATCTTGCATTTGAGACATTTCAGATTCAGGATTCGAAGGAGGTTGAGTTGGTCGACTCGAAGAAGCATCATTGCCATAAGGCTGTTGCTGATACTGCCTTTGGCCTCCTTGAAAATTGGACTGAGGTCTGTAATTTTGAGATGGTTGTAGTGTATGTGGGTTTTGGATATTGTCGGTGTTTGAGTAGCGAAGGTTGGATTGCATGTTACGTTGCCAAGGCTGCCTGTACCCTGAATTGTTGGTGAGATAGTTTGCTTTCTCTGCTGCTTTTAATTCTTGTAGTTGGGGGCATTGTTCATAGTCATGAGGCCCACCACATTGCGTACAAGAAATATCAGGAGATGATTGGGATAGAGGAGCATAGCCTGGAGGGATTGTAGATGAATGAGAAGTCATCGACTTTGCTTGTTGCGGGTAGGAGTTCATCGCCATCTGCTCAGCCACTTTCTGCAGAGTACTTACTTTCATTGCCTACTGCGCATTACTCTCCATGAGTTGCTCATGGCTTTTCATCAACTGATCAAATTTATTGTCACTTTCCCCAACATGGTATAAACCTGGAGTACCGCCTCTTGATCCACCTGTGGCCCAGTCTCTGATCTCCTCGCAGAGGGATTCTATGCCATTCAGAAACTGTGCTCTGGGCTTTTTCAAGATGTCAGCACCCAAAGAGGATAGTACCATTGTTTTACACGGACCAATTAAGCCTTTGTAGAACAATTGTGATACTTGCTCTTTCGTGAGACCATGGTGAGGACAAGTAAGTAGTAGTCCTTTGAAACAGTCCCAAGTTTCACAAATGTTTTCTAACCCTGGTTGCTTGAAATTATAGATTTCAGCAATCATTTCCAACGTTCGGCTCGGGGGCAGGAATTTGTCGTAGAACTTGGTGGCCATTTCATCCCAAGTACCAATGGTACTTGGTGTCAGGCTGTGATACCATTTGCTCACATTTCCCGTCAGGCTGTGAGGGAATAATGACAGTTTTGCATATTGAAGTACTGCGTCTGTCGCGGTTAGGCTATTGGCATGCTGTAAGAACTTGGTAACATGTAACAGAGCTTCGTCAGGACTGGAGCCATCGAACATGCCCAACTCCTTTACACATCGGATCTGATGATATGGATTTAGCTTTTGCCACTCATCGTATTCGGATGGGGTAAGGTGGGGAAGGATGATGGCAGGTTGTTGTCCTTGATTGGACGGCCTATTGATATTTCGAACTGTCGGTGGTGAAAATGCCATGTCAGCTTCCGGGTTAGATTCTATCACTGTGGTGGCTATGTTTTGTTGAGTTCGTCTCTGCCTTAGAGTGCGCAGAAAGGTTCTCTCGATCTTTGGGATGTAGCTAACCGTGTGATTATTAATATTTTCCAGGAGGCTGTTTGACCTAGTAAAAGGCATTCACCACTCAAAACAGAAAAAAGAAACTCGTGATGTGATGAAATAAATAAAAATGGACAAAAATAGGGAGGGGAAAAATTAAACAGTTGAACAGAGATAATTCGAAAATTAATAACTACTTTTTTTTAACAAAGACAGTAAAATAAAATAAAGAAAAGGACAGAATTAAATAGCAGAAATTTAAATGACAATGGAATTTAAATGACAGAAATTATAAGTTAGTAGTTAGATGACAGAAATTATAAGTTAGTAGTTAGACAACAGAATTTAAATGACAGAAATTTAAATGACAGAAATTATAAGTTAGTAGTTAGATGACAGAAAATTTAAAGGACAATGGAAATTAAATGACTGAAAAATAAATGACAATAAAATAAAGAGCTGAAATTAAATGTCATAAATTAGATGTCAGAAGTTAGATGTCCGAAGTTAGATGTCCAAAGCTAGATGTCCAAAGTAATAATAACAGAATATTATAATATAACAGGTGAATTATCCGGGGCTTAGGGACTAGAATAAATCAAGTCCCCGGCAGCGGCGCCATTTTGCAGACTGTATATTGTGAGTGATTGGGACTGGTGTAATTAAATAAAAGAAAAGAAATTAATACTCAAAATATCCGTCGGGCTGCAAATAAAACCCGGTCGCAGTAGTATAGTAAGACAAAAGGGCCGAGGTCAAACCGTGGGACTTATAGCGAAATAAAATAGTACCTAAGCTTGTCACAAAAAGGGGGGAATTAATTGACTTGTTTTCGAAAAGTAAAACAACAGATACAATTAACTGAGTTGAAGATAAATTAAACGGAACTCCGGGTTCAGGTTTATATAATCTGATTAATTATGCTATCTCTACCGGTTTTTTATAATAGTTTGGCAAAATTCCTGTTATTATCTTAAGGACTAATCATAGACTCATAAGAACTCGTTTGTCAGAAAATGCAAGGTCCGATGAAAACTCAGGTAAGTACTAGTAAACGGGAATTAAGTGGGAGGAATTATATTCTTGCATCTGAGTACTAACTTATCCGATGAAAATAAGTTTCCTACAGATTTACGGCTTAATTAACCTGTCTGCTTATCACCGATCAGATTAAAACAGACTTTGTAAGCATTTTAATAAATTCATGGAATTTATTAAAAAGGCGAGAGATAAACTTTAATCGTAACAAACTGTATTTATTTTAACCGGTAGAAATATAGATTACACAACTAAACAAACTATAATTAAACCTTCGCCCGGAGTAAATCCTCCTTAGCCTGACATATTAACTAGTAATAAGTCAGACAGAGGTTGGACGTAATAATAATACAGAGTAATGGAGGTGAGGATGGTGAACTGAGAAATGAAGAGAACGAAGAGTGGAGCGTGTACGTAGGAATTTGTAAGTGGAATGAGTGATTTGGAGTGTTGAGTTCTGGGGAGCGATCGTGTCTGGAGTGTTGTGAGCGATGGCCTGTTGTGTGATTTCTTCAGTCTCCCGCCGTCTGTTTAAGGTAGAAGACTGGGTTTATATAGAGGCAGGTGAAGATTGAAGATAGAGCTGGAGAGGAGACAGAACTGAGTGAAAAGAGCTGGATCCCACTGAAAGGATTACATTTAAGGGACGCCTGATGTTTTGATGGAGCAGTTCGATGTCTGTAGGTGCCGCAAAGAAAAGCAATTGGGGAAGACGTCGCGAACAAAACTAGTCGCGTTAATTTATGGATCTGCGTTGCATTTACACGCGTCCTTGTTTCTCCATCCATTAATCCACGGACATACTCTTCTTGTCCGCCCTTTTAACCCGGACATACCACCGTCTTTATTGCGTCCGGTTTGTGTCTGCCTTTCCTTCCCACGGACAGCCTGCGTCCGCCTCTTTGTCCGGCTCTGTTTCCTCGGACGTGAGAGGCTGCGTCCGGCCCCGTCCGTGCTTTCTTCTGCGGCCACGGATACTCTACTCATTGTGTCCGCCCTCTGTCCGGTTAAATTTGCACGGACGTGGTCTTGCTGTCCTGCCTTAAATCCTCGACAAGGAGCGGACATGTCTTGATCAATGCCTTAATTAACTATTGCTTTATGACAACATCATCATCATCGTTCTGCTTTACCTCACACGTTTTTAGATTTCGGTGGATCTTTTTTTATTGGCAGCCATCAGACTATGTCAATTGGTACTCCAGTAAGTGACGTCCAATTTTATTAATATGATGCGGCATATATATATATAATATATTATATATATATTATTATATCTGTTCCTGCATTTAACACAAAATGTATCGGTCCCTATCAAAACATAAATCTAAGAAAAAACATATGATAAGTGAGTAATATTATCTTGAAAGTAAGTACAAGGTAGATTAAACCCTTAAATGTCTATGTATTTCTCACTTTCAATTATACACCATTTATTTTTGGTAATAACATATATACCACATATGCATAAAATTGCTACAATTAATACTTATCTAATAAATAAAACCTTAAATAAGTTCTAACTGTAACACCCCAACCGTTAAACTCATCATTACCTCTTAATCAAGCAGCAGCGAACTCTAATTACACGATGGTGAAACACGCCGTTAGCCACCCATGTGGCTAACCAGGCTAAACTTACATACCGTAACGGTCTGATGAGATGGACAACCGAGTACCCATTACAAATACAATACTAAAATCTTTCCTTACTATCCTAGTCTAACATGAATGGATGCCGACAAGCATTCGGTTCTTACACTTCCTTCAATACATAAGTAATTAAAACTAACTACCCATGCTACCCACCGACCCCTCCTACTCTCGAACGTAACATCTTCGTGTACCTGTAAAATAAAAACACAATCGCCCCTAGGGGCTCAGCTTAACAGCTGCATGAATTCGCATACCCCGAGCGCTAACCGGGGTACGCCGACTACTTTTGTCGGATATACATGGAGTTCATTAGTCAAACAACATCATCATAGAATACAATATATGTGTATTACTCAGGAATCTACACCATCACGGAACACAATTCCCGCTAACTAACATAAAAGGTTGTTAGTTTATGGCTTACTCTTAGGCCTTGAGGGTTATACCTACCTTGCCTTGTTACTTATTCATTATCTCAACCCTCTCTCTCGGGTTACTTTTCATATACCCACCCCTTCAGTCCTGCTCTTACCTATCCTCCATTCTCTCGGGTTCTTTCTACTTTTATCTCACCCCCCTCTTGCTTGGTTAGTCTATACTCATTACTCACCCACACTCTTGGGGTTAAATTATACTCGTTTTCTCACCCCACTTGGGTTAATTTTACTCAAGCTCTTATAGATTCTCGAGACGCTACAGGTCCCTCCTACGTCCAAGCTTGTTACTCTTAATACTACTTAGGCCAAAACTCATTGCCTTAAACATATCTTGCATTTGAGACATTTCAGATTCAGATTCGAAGGAGGTTTGAGTTTGGTCGACTCGAAGAAGCATCATTGCCATAAGGCTGTTGCTGATACTGCCTTTGGCCTCCTTGAAAATTGGACTGAGGTCTGTAATTTTGAGATGGTTGTAGTGTATGGGGTTTTGGATATTGTCGGTGTTTGAGTAGCGAAGGTTGGATTGCATGTTACGTTGCCAAGGCTGCCTGTACCCTGAATTGTTGGTGAGATAGTTTGCTTTCTCTGCTGCTGTTTTAATTCTTGTAGTTGGGGGCATTGTTTCATAGTCATGAGGCCCACCACATTGCGTACAAGAAATATCAGGAGATGATTGGGATAGAGGAGCATAGCCTGGAGGGATTGTAGATGAATGAGAAGTCATCGACTTTGCTTGTTGCGGGTAGGAGTTCATCGCCATCTGCTCAGCCACTTTCTGCAGAGTACTTTCATTGCCTACTGCGCATTACTCTCCATGAGTTGCTCATGGCTTTCATCAACTGATCAAATTTATTGTCACTTTCCCCAACATGGTATAAACCTGGAGTACCGCCTCTTGATCCACCTGTGGCCCAGTCTCTGATCTCCTCGCAGAGGGATTCTATGCCATTCAGAAACTGTGCTCTGGGCTTTTCAAGATGTCAGCACCCAAAGAGGATAGTACCATTGTTTTACACGGACCAATTAAGCCTTTGTAGAACAATTGTGATACTTGCTCTTTCGTGAGACCATGGTGAGGACAAGTAAGTAGTAGTCCTTTGAAACAGTCCCAAGTTTCACAAATGTTTTCTGACCCTGGTTGCTTGAAATTATAGATTTCAGCAATCATTTCCAACGTTCGGCTCGGGGGCAGGAATTTGTCGTAGAACTTGGTGGCCATTTCATCCCAAGTACCAATGGTACTTGGTGTCAGGCTGTGATACCATTGCTCACATTTCCCGTCAGGCTGTGAGGGAATAATGACAGTTTTGCATATTGAAGTACTGCGTCTGTCGCGGTTAGGCTATTGGCATGCTGTAAGAACTTGGTAACATGTAACAGAGCTTCGTCAGGACTGGAGCCATCGAACATGCCCAACTCCTTTACACATCGGATCTGATGATATGGATTTAGCTTTTGCCACTCATCGTATTCGGATGGGGTAAGGTGGGGAAGGATGATGGCAGGTTGCTGTCCTTGATTGGACGGCCTATTGATATTTCGAACTGTCGGTGGTGAAAATGCCATGTCAGCTTCCGGGTTAGATTCTATCACTGTGGTGGCTATGTTTTGTTGAGTTCGTCTCTGCCTTAGAGTGCGCAGAAAGGTTCTCTCGATCTTTGGGATGTAGCTAACCGTGTGATTATTAATATTTTCCAGGAGGCTGTTTGACCTAGTAAAAGGCATTCACCACTCAAAACAGAAAAAAGAAACTCGTGATGTGATGAAATAAATAAAAATGGACAAAAATAGGGAGGGGAAAAATTAAACAGTTGAACAGAGATAATTCGAAAATTAATAACTACTTTTTTTTAACAAAGACAGTAAAATAAAATAAAGAAAAGGACAGAATTAAATAGCAGAAATTTAAATGACAATGGAATTTAAATGACAGAAATTATAAGTTAGTAGTTAGATGACAGAAATTATAAGTAGTTAGACAACAGAATTTAAATGACAGAAATTTAAATGACAGAAATTATAAGTTAGTAGTTAGATGACAGAAAATTTAAAGGACAATGGAAATTAAATGACTGAAAAATAAATGACAATAAAATAAAGAGCTGAAATTAAATGTCATAAATTAGATGTCAGAAGTTAGATGTCCGAAGTTAGATGTCCAAAGCTAGATGTCCAAAGTAATAATAACAGAATATTATAATATAACAGGTGAATTATCCGGGGCTTAGGGACTAGAATAAATCAAGTCCCCGGCAGCGGCGCCATTTTGCAGATGTATATTGTGAGTGATTGGGACTGGTGTAATTAAATAAAAGAAAAGAAATTAATACTCAAAATATCCGTCGGGCTGCAAATAAAACCCGGTCGCAGTAGTATAGTAAGACAAAAGGGCCGAGGTCAAACCGTGGGACTTATAGCGAAATAAAATAGTACCTAAGCTTGTCACAAAAAGGGGGGAATTAATTGACTTGTTTTCGAAAAGTAAAACAACAGATACAATTAACTGAGTTGAAGATAAATTAAACGGAACTCCGGGTTCAGGTTTATATAATCTGATTAATTATGCTATCTCTACCGGTTTTTTATAATAGTTTGGCAAAATTCCTGTTATTATCTTAAGGACTAATCATAGACTCATAAGAACTCGTTTGTCAGAAAATGCAAGGTCCGATGAAAACTCAGGTAAGTACTAGTAAACGGGAATTAAGTGGGAGGAATTATATTCTTGCATCTGAGTACTAACTTATCCGATGAAAATAAGTTTCCTACAGATTTACGGCTTAATTAACCTGTCTGCTTATCACCGATCAGATTAAAACAGACTTTGTAAGCATTTTAATAAATTCATGGAATTTATTAAAAAGGCGAGAGATAAACTTTAATCGTAACAAACTGTATTTATTTTAACCGGTAGAAATATAGATTACACAACTAAAAAACTATAATTAAACCTTCGCCCGGAGTAAATCCTCCTTAGCCTGACATATTAACTAGTAATAAGTCAGACAGAGGTTGGACGTAATAATAATACAGAGTAATGGAGGTGAGGATGGTGAACTGAGAAATGAAGAGAACGAAGAGGAGCGTGTACGTAGGAATTTGTAAGTGGAATGAGTGATTTGGAGTGTTGAGTTCTGGGGAGCGATCGTGTCTGGAGTGTTGTGGTGAGCGATGGCCTGTTGTGTGATTTCTTCAGTCTCCCGCACGTCTGTTTAAGGTAGAAGGACTGGGTTTATATAGAGGCAGGTGAAGATTGAAGATAGAGCTGGAGAGGAGACAGAACTGAGTGAGAAAGAGCTGGATCACACGTGAAAGGATTTACAGGATAAGGGAGGCGCCTGATGTTGTTGATGGAGCAGTTCGACATGTCTGTAGGTGCCGCAAAAGAAGAAGCAATTGGGGAAGACGGTCGGCGAACAAAACTAGTCGCGTTAATTTATGGATCTGCGTTGCATTTACACGCGTCCTTGTTTCTGTCCATCCATTAATCCACGGACATACTCTTCTTGTCCGCCCTTTTTAACCCGGACATACCACCGTCTTTATTGCGTCCGGGTTTGTCTGCCTTTCCTTCCACGGACAGCCTGCGTCCGCCTCTTTGTCCGGCTCTGTTTCCTCGGACGTGAGAGGCTGCGTCCGGCCCCTGTCCGTGCTTTCTTCTGCGGACAACATACGGACTCACTCATTGTGTCCGCCCTCTGTCCGGTTAAATTTGCACGGACGTGGTCTTGCTGTCCTGCCTTAAATCCTCGGACAAGGAGCGGACATGTCTTGATCAATGCCTTAATTAACTATTGCTATGATGACAACATCAATCATCGTTCCTGCTTTACAACTCCACGTTTAATAAATAATTGAATGTGATCGGTGTGGATAAGTTGCAGCCATCAGACTATGTCAATTGGTACTCCAGTAAGTGACGTCCAATTTTATTAATATGATGCGGCATATATTATATATATATATTGTTCCTGCATTTAACACAAAATGTATCTGTCCATATCAAAACATAAATCTAAGAAAAAACATATGATAAGTGAGTAATATTATCTTGAAAGTAAGTAAGTACAAGGTAGATTAAACCCTTAAATGTCTATGTATTTCTCACTTATCAATTATACACCCTTTATTTTTGGTAATAACATATATACCACATATGCTATAAAATTGCTACAATTAAATACTTATCTATAATAAAACCTTAAATAAGTTATCTAACTGTAACACCCCAACCGTTAAACTCATCATTACCTCTTAATCAAGCAGCGGAACTCTAATTACAACGATGGTGAAACAACGCCGTTAGCCACCCATGTGGCTAACCAGGCTAAACTTACATACCGTAACGGTCTGATGAGCTGGAACAACCGAGTACCCATTACAAATACAATACTAAAATCTTTTCTTACTATACCGAGTCTACAATGAATGGATGCCGACAACATATTCGGTCTTACACTTCCTTCAATACATAAGTAATTAAAACTAACTACCCATGCTACCCACCGACCCCGTCCTACTCTCGAACGGTAACATCTTCGGTGTACCTGTAAAATAAAAACATCGCCCCTAGGGGCTCAGCTTAACACTGCATATGAAATTCGCATACCCCGAGCGCTAACCGGGGTATGCCGACTACTTTTGTCGGATATACATGGAGTTCATTAGTCAAACAACATGCATCATAGTAATACAATATATGTGTATTACTCAAGGAATCTACATCCAATCACGGAACACAATTCCTAACTAACATAACAAGGTTGTTAGTTGTATCTGCTTACTCTTAGGCCTTGAGGGTTATACCTCACCTTGCCTTGTTTACTTATTCATTATCTCACCCGCTCTCTCGGGTTACTTGTTCATATACACACCCATTCTCCTGGGCTACTCGTACTATACTCCCATTCTCTCGGGTTCTTATACTTATTATCTCACCCACACTCTTGGGTTATCTATACTCATTATCTCACCCACACTCTTGGGTTAATTATACTCGTTTTCTCACCCACACTCTTGGGTTAATTTTACTCAAGCTCTTATAGATTCTCGAGACGCTACAGGTCTCCTACGTCACGCTTGTTACTCTTAATACATACTTAGGCCAAAACTCATGGCTCTCTAGCATAGTCTTACTTCCCCGGTTTCGATCCTACTCTGGGTCTAGCATGGTGGGAAGGTTCAACTAGCTCGCGGAACTCTCTCTTAGTTCCTAACTCTTTTACTTAGGCCCGACTGCTCTCGGACTACTTACATTCCCATACACTCCTCTCTCGGAGTTATAGTAATATTATGTATATTAGTCTAGAAGCATCACTCTCGATGTTTCTAATGACCTTGGGAACATTACTTAAGTTAGGTTAATCTTAGGTTTTAAGAGTTACCCGTACATTTACTTTACTCATACTTTCGGTTATTTATATATATCAGGTAAAATCCTCATATAGGAGGTCGACCATGTCTCAAGGGAGTTACTAATCCCTCAGGTCTCTTTTACCTTCTTCACTAGTTCACATCTTCGAACTATCTTAAATCCTCTTGAAGGAGGTTCACTTATCTTTCCACTCTCATTTGTTTCGTGGATTGTTTCAATGTGGTTTTCTAACCATTATCGGGTATTTACTCAACCCGTACTTCTCCTCACATCCTAGGGAGTTCATATGTTTGCGTTATCGTTATACTTTAACGGATAGTTTGTGTGTTTGCACGTTTTCGTTATCATAAGTGTCGACCCGATCTATGGGTCTCTAGCCAAACGTTACTCACTACGAGTCGGTCCATTCACTATGTTAGACCACACCGGCATACAAGTATGTTAGCTCATTCAACATACAACAAGGCATACATAATCAAACAAGGGATTATTTTCATGCTTTAATCTTGATTAAGCCGGCACACAAACACACAAATCAACGTAACTCGGTTAGCACGCGGAGTATGTGAAAATTATACCTTTCACCATGGACTTACTTTACCGGGTCACCACTCGTTCCTCGGATCTCCCTCGAATCACTAATCACATATCAAGTGATTCTATTAACATCAATGCTTTACGGTAGGTAAACAAATATTACTCCCGTTACACTTAGTTTTACTCTTGTCAATTTAGGCTCTTAATTCTCACTCACTTCCAACTCTTGTTTATACTTCTTAGGACCTTTATTAGTCACCAAAAAAGGCCTAAACATCATCTAAAACCATTACCATTCATTTCGCCATCATTAGGACACTTAAAAACACATTCTGTTACATTTTTGGCCTGGTCCGGGTTTGTGTCCGGGTTTACAAACCCGGACCAAACTCTGAAATCCGTTTCTGGCAAGTTTTACATGTGGTTCGGGTTTGTGTCCGGGTTTACAAACCCGGACCACCCCCTGGGATGGGTTTCTACCTATTTTTGCTATGGTCCGGGTTTGTAAACCCGGACCACCCCCTGGGATGTTAAAATTTACAGTTTTTGACCTCTTTTCAACCCCTAATTCAAACCCAATCTCTTCCTAATCATTCCACATGTAATCCAACATATTTTAACACCTTAATCAAGCTCTTAACCTCCTTAAATCATGGACAAAACTTATCACTTAATTCATGCACAACTACACCATTTCCACCCTCTCTGTTACACTGATGCACAACAGCACTTCTAGCTTCTTTGTTTCTGTAGTAGTTTTCCAATCCTTTCTTTCCTTCCATTCCAACTCCACGCATCAATACACTCAAGCCCAAACATTTCTAGGCAAATTTTGACAGCACTTACTTACTTTCTTATGCATTTCCACCACACTACGTCAGCTCAAAGATCAGTTTTTCTTCCCTGTTATATAAGCATTAAAGTCACTGCTACGGCACATTAAATTCCCCTCTGTTATCACATATATAACAGTTCAATCTCATGACTTATTGCCCACACTAAAACCTCATTAAACAATCGCATTACTTGTTCAACCTGGTAGTATCTAAACTACACTAATTCATGGTTATTTATTTACATACAAAAATGTGTTTACAGAGAACAAAACCATCTCAGGTAAGCTCATTACCTTACTAGCTTTATGTTTTGTTTTCTCCTCTTCCTCCTTCTCTTGTTCTTTCTTTCTCTTCTTGATTTCACACCACATAAGGAGTCTAGATTGCAAACTACAATCATTTTCCCCACACCACACACAACAAGTCAATTTAATTCTCACGTACCCAACAAACAATATTTCAATAACTAGCTTTAGGGTTTTGTCACTAAGGACTTACCTTGCTCTCTTGAGGGCAAACCTTGAACAGCAAGACTAGCAAAAATCTCACCCCTCTGTTGAAGACTAAAACCGTATCGAAAATGGAGAAAATATCAACGTGGGCATTTTTTTGATTTTGCTAGAACAAGCTTGAAAGATGAATAACTTGAGTTTATATTTACCTTAGAGTATTAAGGAGATGAAGGAGACTCAAAAACACCTCTTCAAGCTTTAAAAGAGCCTACGGTCTTGGAGATGAAGGTGAGGGTTTTAAGCTTTTGAAGGGTGGAAAATGTTGCCCTCAACAAGAGGATTCAGCGGTACAAAATTTTGTGGGATTTGGTGGAGAATTGAGCAAAGATAAGAGAGAATGAAGGTGAGGTTATTGCTCTGTTGAAATCGCCGGGTACAGAGGAAGAAGAAGATGAAGTTCAGGTTGGGAGGAGGGAAATCGTGGATGAAGAAAGAAAGGAGGTGAGAGAGTATTATAAGTCTTTTTTTACTATTCCCTCCTTTTTACTATATTTCCCTTTATTTGTCATCTTGTGACTTAATAAGCTAACAAGCTAATTAAATGAGTGTGTGTATACTAATTAAAATCGGCCCCACACAAAATACTAGCTGGTAGCGTGTTTCTTTTTTTTTACAGGAACGCTCGATAATTTACCCGGTTTAGCACTATTCACTAACCGGGCCCGTTTTCGGATTTTTCTCGTTATTTATTTTTAATGGTTATTAAACTTCCATTAATACTTAATTATAGTTATCTAATCAACTATAATTTTTACGGGTCCGTTTGACCACTTAAAGTTGTGTTTCCGTGTTTTTTCGAAAAGTGTGCTATAAAACTTCGTTAGCATTTTTAATCCATTATTTGGATCCGTTTTCTTCGGAAATTATTCCTGTATACTTATTAGGCGTAACTAAGCCTTATGAATCCATCTCGGACCCTAATGAGATCATATATCTCTTATACTCATTTAATGCGCGTTTTAGCATCTTTCGCGTTTTACGCATTTTCTGTTTTCTTTTGGTTTTATTTTCTTACCAATACTCTTTAGGCACCATTAGGCCTTTAATAATCATATTAGAGTAATTAAATCACCATTTTTAGATCCGGGGTATTAAAATCTACCCCCCTTAGGAACTTTGTCCTCAAAGTTGGTGAATCTAGATGGTTACTCTCATGGGCGTACTATGCCAAGGTTATAATACATGTATAACCTTACAGACTTCACAAGTCATTCTCATTTCACACTACACATACCACACAAAAATCACAGCATGTATAGCAATCAAAAATACTCTTTTTACTCACTCCATGGAATCGGTCCGAAGACAAGGAGGCACAACAGTCCTCAAATCCATATTGAGTAATATACTACTGATCCCTCAGGTACCGGTCACGTTGGACTCTTACGCTCTCTGGTCCACGGCCGTTTCATGACAAATGGGCACTTACTCTCTCTAGCCCACGGTCCCTTCGGTTCTGATCAAAATGTTACAGATATACATATCCTCAGGCACTCTGGTTGACTCACTCAACACGGACGTCTCAGGGTACTCTCCCCATCCCGTTGCCTTTGGAAAAATCACACACTGTCACCGCCCCAACCGGTCACTTAGGACCGCTGCACGTACGGTGCAATGGTTTCAAAACTAATACACGCCCACCGTTCTACCGGTCATCAAGACTTAAGGCCGTAGCCATCGGCGGGTGATAGCAGTTTAAAAACCAATTTTCATTTCCATCTTCATACTTGAAGAAATTCCTTTTTAAATTTTGTTTGGAAATTGTTTTTAAAACATCACACAACTCCAAATCAAATTTATGGTAGCTGCATCTTTTCTTAGCGTGATTACTTGTGACCACTTATAGGGAGCTTCGAGAATCATCCAACCCTGATGTGATTAGCATCAGTGTTGAACTATCCTTCCACTCCAATTTGTGTTCGGTTTCCCTTGATCGCTAGCAATTCAAGTTCCACCTCCCACTTCAGTTTCAAACAAGCAGATAGTCAAACATTTTCGTTTTCTATCTTTTACTCTTTCTAGTCATATTCACGAAACAATTCGTTTCAATTAATCTCTAGTTCCTAGTACTTAGGTCATTTGTCATTCTCAATTTCCTTTCCTTACTTTACCTAAGCCACTTATGACCTCATTTTCTCAAATTGTTACTCAATTTAAAACACACAACATACAACTCCAAAGGATGGAATTCACTCCATCAATCATTCTTAAAAATAGAATCACCTAGGGAACTCACTCCCTACAAGGTTACACATCGGTTTCATACCGACTCATACTCATCATAACTCATGTCTAATCTCACTAGACATATACTATTGGGATTCTCATTCCCCAGGAGTCTCTCTACTCCTCTTTCCGTACATATTCTATACTCGTTACTTGCATCTCTCATGCATAATGATCATAATTACACAATGAATGGGTACATATGTTTATGTAACATAAGTTCTAATCATGAAAACAATTCTTTTTGTGCTATGCACATAGTAGTTTACGCACCTATACGTAAAACATACTCTAAGCGGTTTCTCGCCCTACCCCCCTTAAAAGGGGTTACGCCCGCGTAACAGACCATATGTTATCACTGAACATTGGTTCACTAATTTGGGTATTATGAAGTGTTTTAACTTCAATACGGTTAACTAACTCATAACCGGGTTCAATTCTAGCCTCTAAGGCTTCAAGGCGTTTATGATTAGCCATTTACTCATGTTTGTCATGTATACTTAACCTTTAAATTATGGTCCACAAGCTTCTGCTGTGTGGCCTGATAACTAGAGCTTAATTCGCCCGTTGGTATTCTCAATGTATTTAATCCACTCCCTTTTATCCCTTTGTGTCTTGGGAATAAGGGTTTTCAATCGTCGCTAGGTATCTCTTACCGTATGCCAATTCGATGGGTTATAGATTTTCTCTCCAATTCTCTGGAAATCTATTTCGTATAACACTGTATACCTTTGTGATTATTCACATATTTTTCCCGACTTATTGTCGGTTGAGGTCAAGCTGCTACTTAGCATGTAGTGCTTCCTCATTTGATAATGACTTCTGAATCATGTTTGTTTATTTATTTCTGTACAAGAATTCCTCATTCATACTACTCTGCCTTTTTCCACACATCGATCCTGGGCCCTGTGGGTTACTGCCCACGTTCTTTGTGCATCTTTTGCCAATGGCCGCACGGTTATCTCTCTAGATTCTCACTCAACAGGCTTCGTTGACTTTCTCAATTCCTGGCTCTCCCACTCGATCATTACCGCACAAGTGCAATACCAAAACACTCAGTCATACAGAGTGCAGAAGCGTAAACCTTGACAGTAAATCTCTCATGGGATAGGAATGATTATGTCTCCTTTACCACATTTTCTCATTAGCTCCGTATCATTATCTGTTACTGCGTATCATGCTCTACTCATTACAACATTTGCTTATATGGCATCCGCTACTACTTTAGCTTCCGCTCATGTACTCCCGCCATTTATACTATGGCTTGCCATTCACTTGGCTCAACACAATATACTTCTTTAACCTCTCTACGCTTATTACGCATTGTTTACTCTGCAATTCGTATTGCACACATACTGTGTTTTACTACTTAACCGATTACTCTCTCGGTTTCTTTCCACTGCTATCAAAGCCTTCTTACATACTATCTCTGTTCGACTTACTCCTTGGCAATTAACACATGCTCAAGTTTCATTGCACCGTTCTACCCGTTTCACATTACATTAATGGGTGGTAGCCTTTCTCTGGAAGATTCACGCAATTACCGCTCCATAGGCTCCACAATAACAAGTGGTGTCCCCACTCTAAGGTGGTGGTTCATGCTCCACAATAACTCTTATGCCTTTATGCATATGTTTTACAACGTTTGGATCTACGAGTTGTAGTTGGTTCTATCGGCTTTCAAGCCACCTTGCCACGAGTGATGCTCCATGCGGGCTGTTTATATAGGTTTCTTCTTCTCCGTATGCCATTAAATGGTTAGGAGGTGTTTCTGGGCTCTTTGATATGGTTGTCTCATCACACTTCCGTACATGGAAGGCCCTTTTGTATTTTAATATAAGTCTATGCCCCTAACGTATCTAAATATTAATTCATGCCTTCTGGCAATTTAGGGTATCCCGTGTTACGAGGGATCCCTTCGGGTTCTACCCGAGTGTTTGCTTTAACACTTGTGTTCTCAACACGATGTTTCATTCAACTACTGTTGACTCCGGCACCCTTCTCGGATTGCTCCTGGGTATTACTGAGTTTTGCCATCACATCTGGCCTGAATTCATGGGTATATTCAGTTCCTTACTCCGCCTTGCGGTTATATACTTGACTATCCTGTTTAGGGTTGTAATATCTCCCATTATTGGGTAGATCATTGGTACCTTTCCTTTATCTTCATGGTCAGGTCGTCATTCTCTTCAGTGAAGTATACTATGGGATTCTATCCCGTTCATCAAACATTGATGAGTCCTCTAGGCATTTGCCGTATTTTTTATACTGGGTATTCGTTCCAGTTATTACGTATTTCCTTCAGGATTCCTGAGACATGTTCAATGTCTATACTTAATACTTCGTGCTTCTCGCACCTTATTGATTCTTTCACCCTACTCTTATAGTGGGTTCTTAACTTCTTTCGCTTTATAAGCTTCTCTGTGTTCTTCATTCATTCGAGGTGTCCATAGTCTTGGTTTGAATTGGTTCTTTCGTCCGTAGTATGGAGTGGGCTACTTCCCGTGTTCCGTACTCTACTTGTATACATACATGGAGTATCTTATTGATACGTTACCACTTGCCCGACTAACTCATAACTGGTCTGCCAGGCCCGCAAGCTCCTTCGGAGTGCGGTCGTTCCATGTCTCGTTTGTGTACACTTGTAGTGTCGGTCAAACGCCTAGGTGAAGTATTCTGTTGCTGACTCCTCTTATATCGTCCAATGATAACTTATTGTGGTTCTCTGGTTTGGTTTTAAAACTTGGGGGTTTTTGGAAAAGTTTGAGTTTTGAAAATAAACTCTTCACGGCAATTCGATGCTGGTTGCTTCTTACCAGATCTAGCTTCTCACCGACTGGTATTCTCCTTAATTCAGTGGTCAGGTAGTTAGGCCTTTCCAATGTTTCGTTTCAAAATTCTTAAGGTTTGTGGTGCTATATTGGCTTTTCTTGCCACCTTGGTGCCTGCTAAGTACTTGTCACTTGTTAAGGTTCCCCTTAACGGTCTCGTTATTACTGCACTTGCCGTGGCAAGTGCGCGGTACAGGCGGTTTTTAGGTTAACTCATACCGGTCACGGTATTGTTTACATTGTATTTGATAACCCTTTTCGGCTCTTCCTTGATCCTTTAGTTGGATAACTACTCATTAGAGCCGCTTCTCATTCATCTTGACATGACTGTCATTCATTTAGGTGCTTCTCCACTCTTGGAGTTCCTTAATTACTTGGTTTTGTGTTCCACCTCGTTGCTCGTTCCCACGTCTTCACTGTGGTTACCGAGGTTTAACTCATTTAGGCACTACTTCTGTAGTCCTATTCGGGTATATCCCGTAGTTATGCTCGTAGCTGTTTAAGCTATATCAGTTAAGTATTGCAACCTCTTCGGGTGTGGCAGGGTGGGTGTACCTACTCTCAACTAGGTTCTTAATTGGTTGGTATGCCGTTGGTAGTATTATTTAACTATAGCGGTCCGTGGACATGTGTCCCGGTTCTCGTTACTTTTCACGAATCCGCCTTGTTGCACTGTTGGTGCTTGCTTTCCTGCTGCTGTTTGGCCAGCTGGGTTCTCGCGACTGCTTAGCATGTCGCCCCAAGCTGCCACAGATTCTTGTCTCCTTGGATTAGGATTTCTCGATCTCCCGCCATTAAGTGCGGTTATAGTCGTTCCAGCGGGGTCCATCTCCGGGATTTCCGGTTCTCTGGATCCACCGCATGACAGGTTCTGGTTCATCTTGAAATATTTAATCACTACCAGATCGGGTTTTTCGTCTCTTTGGCGTTCTTCCCCGAGCTTTTAACACGGGGGTTTGTGGAGGGTGGGTCTGGTATTGTAGGTATCCAGTTCATACTGGAAGTTCCTAACTAGCGCATCTCTTACGCTACCACGCAACCCTTAGCCCTAAGTCTCTAATTCCTAACTCGGTATTTCCTAAGCTCGGTATATCCAGTCATCAGAGCGATACTTCGCTCTGATACCATTTTTGTAACACCCCAACCGTTAAACTCATCATTACCTCTTAATCACACAGCGGAACTCTAATTACAATGAGGGTGAAACAACGGCGTTAGCCACCCATGTGGCTAACCAGGCTAAACTTACATACCGTCATGGTCTGATGAGCTGGAACAACCGAGTACCCATTACAAATACAATACTAAAATCTTTTCTTACTATACCGAGTCTACAATGAATGGATGCCGACAACATATTCGGTCTTACACTTCCTTCAATACATAAGTAATTAAACTAACTACCCATGCTACCCACCGACCCCGTCCTACTCTCGAACGGTAACATCTTCGGTGTACCTGTAAAATAAAACATCGCCCCTAGGGGCTCAGCTTAACGCTGCATATGAAATTCGCATACCCCGAGCGCTAACCGGGGTACGCCGACTACTTTTGTCGGATATACATGGAGTTCATTAGTCAAACAACATGCATCATAGCAATACAATATATGTGTATTACTCAAGGAATCTACATCCAATCACGGAACACAATTCCTAACTAACATAACAAGGTTGTTAGTTGTATCTTCTTACTCTTAGGCCTTGAGGGTTATACCTCACCTTGCCTTGTTTACTTATTCATTATCTCACCCGCTCTCTCGGGTTACTTGTTCATATACACACCCATTCTCCTGGGCTACTCGTACTATAGTCCCATTCTCTCGGGTTCTTATACTTATTATCTCACCCACACTCTTGGGTTATCTATACTCATTATCTCACCAACACTCTTGGGTTAATTATACTCGTTTTCTCACCCACACTCTTGGGTTAATTTTACTCAAGCTCTTGTAGATTCTCGAGATGCTACAGGTCTCCTACGTCACGCTTGTTACTCTTAATACATACTTAGGCCAAAACTCATGGCTCTCTAGCATAGTCTTACTTCCCCGATTTCGACCCTACTCTGGGTCTAGCATGGTGGGAAGGTTCAACTAGCTCGCGGAACTCTCTCTTAGTTCCTAACTCTTTTACTTAGGCCCGACTACTCTCGGACTACTTACATTCCCATACACTCCTCTCTCGGAGTTATAGTAATATTATGTATATTAGTCTAGAAGCATCACTCTCGATGTTTCTAATGACCTTGGGAACATTACATAAGTTTGGTTAATCTTAGGTTTTAAGAGTTACCCGTACATTTACTTTACTCATACTTTCGGTTATTTATATATATCAGGTAAAATCCTCATATAGGAGGTCGACCATGTCTCAAGGGAGTTACTAATCCCTCAGGTCTCTTTTACCTTCTTCACTAGTTCACATCTTCGAACTATCTTAAATCCTCTTGAAGGAGGTTCACTTATCTTTCCACGCTCATTTGTTTCGTGGATTGTTTCAATGTGGTTTTCTAACCATTATCGGGTATTTACTCAACCCGTACTTCTCCTCACATCCTAGGGAGTTCATATGTTTGCGTTATCGTTATACTTTAACGGATAGTTTGTGTGTTTGCACGTTTTCGTTATCATAAGCGTCGACCCGATCTATGGGTCTCTAGCCAAACGTTACTCACTACGAGTCGGTCCATTCACTATGTTAGACCACACCGGCATACAAGTATGTTAGCTCATTCAACATACAACAAGGCATACATAATCAAACAAGGGATTATTTTCATGCTTTAATCTTGATTAAGCCGGCACACAAACACACAAATCAACATAACTCGGTTAGCACACGGAGTATGAGAAAATCATACCTTTCACCATGGACTTACTTTACCGGGTCACCACTCGTTCCTCGGATCTCCCTCGAATCACTAATCACATATCAAGTGATTCTATTAACATCAATGCTTTACGGTAGGTAAACAAATATTACTCCCGTTACACTTAGTTTTACTCTTGTCAATTTAGGCTCTTAATTCTCACTCACTTCCAACTCTTGTTTATACTTCTTAGGACCTTTATTAGTCACCAAACAAGGCCTAAACATCATCTAAAACCATTACCATTAATTTCCCCATCATTACGACACTTAAAAACACATTCTGTTACATTTTTGGCCTGGTCCGGGTTTGTGTCCGGGTTTACAAACCCGGACCACCCCTTGGGATGGGTTTCTGCCTATTTTTTGCTATGGTCCGGGTTTACAAACCCGGACCACCCCTTGCGATGTCAAAATTTACAGTTTTTGACCTCTTTTCAACCCCTAATTCAAACCCAATCTCTTCCTAATCATTCCACATTTAATCTAACATATTTTAACACCTTAATCAAGCTCTTAACCTCCTTAAATCATGGACAAAACTTATCACTTAATTCATGCGCAACTACACCATTTCCACCCTCTCTGTTACACTGATGCACAACAGCACTTCTGTTATACCCAAAATTTTGACCCCCTGGTTAGGGTCTACGAGGTACTGGTGTTGTGAGAGGCATTTTAATCAAGCGGTGAGGGATCCCGGCCCGATCGGCACGTTCCATGGCATGGGGAGCAGCTTCGTCACTTTCAGGGGCATTTTGGTAATCTTTAAAGGCTCCTAAGACCTCTTGTAAGCTTTCTCTCTCCTCCAAAGGATGCCCAAATCAGCTTGAAACGCTTTGATATTTTAACCCATGATAGAGGATGACATTTTAAGCATAATGGCGTTGGAATTTTGATTTTTCGAATTTCCAATAATTTTCTAGCAATTTCTGACTGAATCTGACGAGAAATTCAATTTTAAAATATTCCAACATTTAAAAAATCCGATTCCACTTCAGAAAATTCATAATTTCCATCCTTGACACGTGGTTAAAATTTCACAGCAAAATTCCTTTGGGAAGTCACTTAACTAAAATATCGAAAAATCTTACTTTTACTAGATTTTCTTTATCTTTAAGAAAGTCTATATAAGGGGATAGGTTTTTGGATAAAAGGAGAACCTCATATGCTCAAGAACCCTAGAGAGTCAGAAAACACAGCCTCCTCACTCTCTCTCACGTTTTCCAACACCCGGCCACCCAAATCATACCGAAAATCCCCCGAAATCACCATCTAAACACGTTTTCCAATCCCCAAAGCATCAATAGTCATCAAAACCCCACAAAAACACCACCAAAACGTGAAGAACAGCAAGAACAACCAACAACCAGAAGCTTGGTCGAAATCCTTCGGGTCTGCCATCAACGACACTCGACGAATCCCGGTGTGAAGATCACCTTGAATTCGAAGGTAAAACAGGTTGCAACTCTACTTTTCCTAATTCCCCACGACCTTATTAACTCTCTGTCAAATTTTGGGCTCAAACTAACCTTCGTACGCTTCTGTATTGCTGTTTGTTTAAGCTTCTGTCCAATAACTTGTTTACTAAGTTTCGTGCTAATTCGAACTCAAATTGAAACTTAAATCACTAACGTCTTGTACATCTTTCAGGCTACACACCCATAAAATTTGAGTCAAAAACACCTTCGGGAACAGCCTTAACGCCGCCGTCCGAGGGCGGTCCGCACCCACGGACGTCATGTCCGGGGTCCCGGACTCCTTGTCCGTAAGCCCGGACGCCCACGGACGGCGGCGAGATTTTTAAATTTTAAAAATTTAGGTTTTTCTAATAATGTCCGGGCCCACGGACGGCCTGTCCGTGGCCCCGGACTTTACAATTTTCTGTTTTCTGTTTAATTCGACTTTTATTTTCATATAGGTTAACTAGGGTCCGTGGTCTCGGACATTAGGTCCGTGGCCACGGACGGAAACAAAATTTGACCTAATTCTGCCTCCGAAACCCTAGTTTAGGTAATTTTAATTTCCACTTTAGTTTTCTGTCAAAAAATGCTAAAAAACAAAAAACAAAAAGAAGCTCGCGCACTTAGGTTAAAACGACACGTAATAAGCCGTAATAAACCAAGTAGAGGAAAAACGACCTAGGAAGGGTAATGAAAGTAATTGAACCCTAATTAAGTCGAATATCAAGCCCCCGAACCCGAACTCTCCTTTCCTAATTTGATCTAGGTTAAAATTAGGTGGCGACTCATAATAGGTTCCAGTGAGCTAGCTTAGGTTTTAATAATTATTGTTATATGACATAGTTTTAATCTTAGGTTATAAGTGGACCTAAAACCCGATTAGATCCTAATCAACTTTAATCAACATAGGATAGGGTTTAAAATCGAGGCTCACAGACTGGCGACTCTGCTGGGGACAACTTCTTAATTTTAACTTGTTTAATTTTAAGAAAGAGGGCTTAACTTGAAAACGTTTATTTATGGCTTTTACTATGTTGCTTGTTCATTTATGTGCGCACTTTAATTTTTGCACCCTTGCATCATATGAGAGCGAGGGTCCACGCAAGCCAATTTCACCCCGGGACCCGTTTGAGGGTCCCCTGTCTGGGACTCACACCTTTTAGGTGATGTGAATAAATGGGGGAAAAGAGGAGGGTGTCGTCTAACCACACCCCCTTAATACCTGGGCCTTAGCCCCAAGCATTTTCCTGGCAGTACCCTTACCTAGCCCATTGTTTGGTCAGTCAAAGACCCGACCGTAGACGCACACCTTCAGGTGATGTGGAAAAAGTGGGGTAGCCCAAAGAGAATAGCGTGCAAGCCCTATTCCTTTGTGGTGACCTGGGCCCGCGCCCCGAGCACCTCTCCGGATCGACCTGTACCCATTGGACTGAGTTATTTTGTGAGGACATTTGCATCATCCCCTTGTGTGGGACCTCTGTGTATGTGTTCCTTTTCTCCTGGGTCTCAGGCCCAATATCTGAAACGATCCATCAATCTCTTCTAGCCCAAATGAAACATTTAAGGGGTTTTCATAGTCCAAATACTTCGATCACCCCAAAACAAAAAATCCTTTAAGCTGATTCTTGTTACAAGCCTGATTCTTGCAAAACCCACTCGTGAGACCAACGAATCTTGTAACCCAAAAGTGTGATCCAGAACGGACCCTCCCAAAATTTTGGAGCCCGGCATTCATTGCGGCGCACTAGTCTTCGGCCTGAGTTCCTAAGTTTAGTCCCAGTTTCACCCCCGCAATGCTGACTTATCTTTTTGCTTAAAACAGGCAGCACCCTTTACAACTAGGATGTCGTCTGGAGTTAACGATCGAAGTGCTCTGCTCGTGGATTTGATAGGGAAACTAGCTGAGTTAGAATTTGTCCACAGGAGTGCTCTGGAAGAACTAAGCTCAGGATTTGTGTCGGCTGCAAGGGAAGCGAGAGCTCTCATTCATGCTCTCGGGAAAATCATCCCTTTAGATCTGGTCCCCGATGAGGACGGGGTCGAGTCACCAGAGAACCAGGGACCGCAACGAGAGCAGGCCGCACAGGTGCCCGTTGTAGATCTGCAGCAGCCGCAGAGTCAGATTCTGAGAGTACTTCTAGGGCAAGGGTTAGTCCAACTTAAAGCCCCGCGGTTTCGCGGACGGCGTCTGGGGGCGCATCCCGAACAGTTCTGTCGTTTACCTACTCACGGGCCACTCCACAGATAATTGTCGTAATTTGAGGTCTAAAATTTGTTGTTGGCCCAAGAGGGAAAAATCCAGATCGCAACCTCGGTACCGGAGCTCTTCCCGCAAAGCCGAAAGGGAGTTCACACCCATTGGTTGTCCTTTAAGCCAGGCCTTTGAGGAGCTGCAGGACGAGGGGCTAATACGGCCGCTCATTCCTCGCCATGGAGAGACGCGGAAAGGGAGTAGACTCAGTCAATTTTGCAGGTACCATCAGCTAGCAGGACATGATACCGATGATTGCAAAGTGCTGAGACATCGGATCCAGGACCTCATCGATCAAGGGTATCAGCGTTTGGATGACCTCGAGACATCAGAATCCGAAGTTCAGTGTGCTGCCTTTACTGTTTTCTGGGATGACCAAAAGCCGACACGAGGGGTAGGACGGAAGCCCACATCCGCAGTCAGCTTTGTCCCGGCAAATGCTCACGTGACTCGGTCAGGTAAGCATTACGGATCACCTGAAAAGCCATCGCAAGGGGAAGAGCGAACGTCGTCTCCCCCAGTGGTTGAAGAGATTCCGGGTGAGCGAGAATTGCTTCAGAAGCTGAAGGCGACAACCATCCCCATGGCCATCTGGTCTTTGCTTACGATCTCGCCAGAACACCGTCGGGCCATTGCCAAACATTTGGGCGGGCCAGAGGAAAGTTTAGCCCCGGAGAGGATGGTTGCGGCTCTTTGGCAAAAGCAGGAGGAGGAGATCAGTTTTCACGACAGCGAGATCTCCGAGCACTCAGGAAAAGCATTGTATATTACTGTTTGGTGCGGGGCCTTCAAGGTGCCAAAGGTCCTCATTGACACAGGAGCAGACGTTAGCATCTGCCCTCTGAAAGTGGCGGAGGGTATGGGTTATGACAAATTTGAGTCTTGCCAAATAGTGTTACGAGGGTATGATGATAACCCAAGACATGTATTCGGCCTATTGGATCTTCCACTCAAGTTTGGGACAGTTGTTCATCCAGTGAAGTTCTTGGTTCTGCAAATCCCCCATTCTTTCAACCTGATTCTGGGACGGGATTTCCTCCAAGATTTGAAGGCCGTCCCTTCTACGGTTCATCAGTGTTTGAAGTTCAAAAGAGACGGGAAGGTTCACATCGTTAGGGGGGAACCGCATCAGAAGGAGTTGCCTGTTTGCATGGTGGAAGAGGAGGGTTCGTCCCATCTGAGCAGGTTCAGTGTTGTTCCAGAGCAGTCCGACCCAACCTCTCTTCAGAAACTTAAGGTTGGGCCGGGGAAGGCTATCATGGAGAAGTATGGTTATCAGGAGGGTAAGGGCCTTGGCAAGGATCTCCAAGGAGTCCCAGACATTCTATCTCCAGCAGCGAACCCTGGTCGTCAGGGACTTGGTGCGTTAGTGGACCCATCTTTCATTTCAGCAATTGAACTATCATCTTTATTCATATGCTCATGTTCCCCATGTTTACAGGGTACGGTAAAAGCAGTGGAGGAGAAAGCGATGCCTGATTGGATGTTCCTTGAAGAATAGGTCATAGATTGGGGGTAGTTAGTCATTTACTTCCGCTTTGGGGTCGTTAGGAGTCATTATTGTTGTCTTTTGGCTGTTCTACATAGCCTCTTTCTTTCCGTAGTTAGTTTGGCTGTCTTTCTCATTTAGTTGGTACTCAATGTCGTTGTTACTTCTTTTGGTTATCAATAAAGTTTCTTCTTTGTTCATGTTTTAACGTCTATGCATTCGTTCACGCGCTAAAAAGGGAAGGAAAAGAAAAAGAAAAGAAATAATAATAAAAAAGAACTCTCTCATAAGGCATGTCTGCAAGCATATAAGAGAAAAGCCTTTGCTCTTTTACGGAACCCCCCTGTACAAAACCACATTTCCATCCATGCATTTGCCACCTCCGTTGCAGCCGCCACATCACTTCATTTTTGCTATTCCACCTGGCACATAAAAACAAAACTGCCGCCACCAGAGGAACAAAAAAAATGAATCACCCAGCAATCACTCCATCACCACTCACCACCACTGTTCACCACCACACATATAATCACCCTCCATAAATAACTTGGGCATTCTAAGGTTGTCAAAAAACCCCACAATACTGGGGGCAATTGAGTTAAAGAGCGATAATGTTTATTTCTTTTGTTTAAATGTGCAAGCAAGTCTCCGAGTGTACACTTCGCGAGAGTGCCTTGAGCGGTAAAACCAAGAGCGAAAGAGCGTGTCATTTTTACACGACTCCAGAGATCACATTCAAAGGTAAGGTAAACGGCATGACTCCGACGAAGGAGATAATTTGTAAATTTACGCTTAAACCTATGAAAAGTAACAAAGAACAGATGCACAACTACCAGGGATGACGAAGCACCTAGGTACAGCACCACACAGCCAAAAGCCTGTGAACCCAGACATTAAACCCTAGGCACCCCCGCTGAGCTTTTCATATATGACCTCTTTCACAATATTACAAGCTCCACAAACAAGCTAGCCAATGATGGATAACCGACCCGGTGACCAAAGGAAGCAAGGAGCCCGACTTTTGGCAACAACTTCACAAGTCCAAGAAGCAGAACCGCTACCAGCATGACGAAGCGATCCGCAAATGGTCCCAAAGTGACACAGGATCCAAAATGAGCTAACATCAAAAACAGCTCTCAAAGTTCAAAACCGGGAAACACAAGAACCCCGAAGGAAAGGAGATTCAAAGAAAGGCAAACCTGAAAAGCCTCGAAGAAATCCAAAATTGGAAAAAAGATAGAAGGTGCAAGGAACAACCCGAAAGTTCCAAGTCCCAAGTTCATAAGCTAAGTCATCATGAAATAGTCAAACGACTTCAAGGCAAAGAAGACAAGTCCAAGGGACGGTGCAAGTTGCAGCTTTGGTCATCTTTAAAGCTCCACATATCCTAAACATTCCTCCATTATCCTGTTGTCATTCATCACACCCCATAGCCACGTTATAAGCTCAAAAGACTTCCGACTTAGTTAGTGTGTATCTAATCACGTGAAAGTAACAGGTTGAACGCGTAAATCTAGCAAATGTCAAATTCAATGGTTGAGAAGTTGTGACCGTAAGTGAGAAACGAGTGCAAACACCAAACACGTCGAGCGTAGGATAGAGAGCACCACAACAAGATAAACCTTGACCTTATGAGAATGAGACTTGTTTTGCACAATTAATCAAAGAAAATACTGGGTCCAAAGAACTCAGATTGCCTTAAGGAAAAATACTGGGGGCAATTGTTGGTCCCAACAATTACAACAATGACACCGATTGAGGCCCAAAAGCCAGAAACCCAAAGGATTCAAACCCTTCTCATACCACTCAGGCCCGTCCTAAGCCCTATCTTCACACTCAAACATTCATAGGCCCATCATGAGCCCCACCATCTCCAGATTTGACATAAACCCTAATCCTTCTACATCCATTTAGACCCATCATACATTTTACTCACTTTCACTTAGAACAACCTTTAGGCTCGTCATAAGACCTAGATCCATCCTTAGGCTCGTAGTAAGACCTAGTTCCAACCCTTAGGCTCGTCATAAGACCTAGATCCATCCTTAGGCTCGTAGTAAGACCTAGTTCCAACCCTTAGGCTCGTCATAAGACCTAGATCCATCCTTAGGCTCGTAGTAAGACCTAGTTCCAACCCTTAGGCTCGTCATAAGACCTAGATCCATCCTTAGGCTCGTAGTAAGACCTAGTTCCAACCCTTAGGCTCGTCATAAGACCTAGATCCATCCTTAGGCTCGTAGTAAGACCTAGTTCCAACCCTAAGGCTCGTCATAAGACCTAGATCCATCCTTAGGCTCGTCGTAAGACCTAGTTCCAACCCTTAGGCTCGTCATAAGACCTAGATCCATCCTTAGGCTCGTAGTAAGACCTAGTTCCAACCCTTAGGCTCGTCATAAGACCTAGATCCATCCTTTAGGCTCGTTATAAGACCTAGTTGCATTCCCTTAGGCTCGTAGTAAGACCTAGCGTTACCCTTTAGCTTACCCACTCCCATCAAACACATTGCATTCATCACATTCAAATAGGCTCGTCATAAGACCTAGTTGCATCATCCAGGCGCGTCACAAGACCTGGCGACAGGAAGGTTGGCGAGGTGATGGCAATAAATCCTCCTTTTGCGATGTCAACTTATTTTCGGGATCAATGAATGGTGGGCGATGGCAATAAGTCCCCAAGGTTTTTACCAGGAGTTATCCCTGCACACCGGCTTGGGGGGCGATGGCAATAAGTCCACATTGGGTCCAGCCAGGAGCATTGGCACGGGTTTCGGTCCCCAGAAGCATCCGAGCATCATCAGCATTATCATCAACATTATCATCAGCATTATCATCAGCATTATCATCAGCATCATCAACATCATCAGAATCATTACCATTCTAGCATTTTTGCATTTGCATGCCACCTAGCTATCATCATTATAGGTAGTCAACGCCTTAGAATCGCTTGACATCATCTCATTCATTGTAGGTAGTAAACGCCTTAGAATCGCTTGACATCATCACATTCATTATAGGTAGTCAACGCCTTAGAATCGCTTGACATCATCACATTCATTATAGGTAGTCAACGCCTTAGAATCTCTTGACATCATCTCATTCGTCATAGGTAGTCAACGCCTTAGAACCGCTTGACAACATCTCATTCATTGTAGGTAGTCAGCGCCTTAGAACCGCTTGACATCGTCTCATTCATTGTAGGTAGTCAGCGCCTTAGAATAGCTCGACACAACTTATCAGTTTTTTGATAACATGCAGGGTCTTGGAAACATTTGAAATTTTGGGGTATCACTCAGGCATCAACTAGCCTTCTCACTTTCATTACAAAGTCTAGTTGACGGGGGGCAATCTGTTATACCCAAAATTTTGACCCCCTGGTTAGGGTCTACGAGGTACTGGTGTTGTGAGAGGCATTTTAATCAAGCGGTGAGGGATCCCGGCCCGATCGGCACGTTCCATGGCATGGGGAGCAGCTTCTTCACTTTCAGGGGCATTTTGGTAATCTTTAAAGGCTCCTAAGACCTCTTATAAGCTTTCTCTCTCCTCCAAAGGATGCCCAAATCAGCTTGAAACGCTTTGATATTTTAACCCATGATAGAGGATGACATTTTAAGCATAATGGCGTTGGAATTTTGATTTTTCGAATTACCAATAATTTTCTAGCAATTTCTGACTGAATCTGACGAGAAATTCAATTTTAAAATATTCCAACATTTAAAAAATCCGATTCCACTTCAGAAAATTCATAATTTCAATCCTTGACACGTGGTTAAAATTTCACAGCAAAATTCCTTTGGGAAGTCACTTAACTAAAATATCGAAAAATCTTACTTTTACTAGATTTTCTTTATCTTTAAGAAAGTCTATATAAGGCGATAGGTTTTTGGATAAAAGGAGAACCTCATATGCTCAAGAACCCTAGAGAGTCAGAAAACACAGCCTACTCACTCTCTCTCACGTTTTCCAACACCCGGCCACCCAAATCATACCGAAAATCCCCCGAAATCACCATCTAAACATGTTTTCCAATCCCCAAAGCATCAATAGTCATCAAAACCCCACAAAAACACCACCAAAACGTGAAGAACAGCAAGAACAACCAACAACCAGAATCTTGGTTCGAAATCCTTTCGGGTCTGCCATCAACGAAGCACTCGACGAATCCTGGTGTGAAGAATCACCTTGAATTCGATGGTAAAACAGGTTGCAACTCTACTTTTCTAATTCCACACGACCTTATTAACTCTCTGTCAAATTTTGGGCTCAAACTAACCTTCGTACGCTTCTGTATTGCTGTTTGTTTAAGCTTCTGTCCAACAACTTGTTTACTAAGTTTCGTGCTTAATTCGAACTCAAATTGAAAACTTTAAATCACTAACGTCTTGTACATCTTTCAGGCTACACACCCATAAAATTTGAGTCAAAAACACCTTCGGGAACAGCCTTAACGCCGCCGTCCGAGGGCGGTCCGCACCCACGGACGTCATGTCCGGGGTCCCGGACTCCTTGTCCGTAAGCCCGGACGCCCACGGACGGCGGCGAGATTTTTAAATTTTAAAAATTTAGGTTTTCCTAATAATGTCCGGGCCCACGGACGGCCTGTCCGTGGCCCCGGACTTTACAATTTTCTGTTTTCTGTTTAATTCGACTTTTATTTTCATATAGGTTAACTAGGGTCCGTGGTCTCGGACATTAGGTCCGTGGCTACGGACGGAAACAAAATTTGACCTAATTCTGCCTCCGAAACCCTAGTTTAGGTAATTTTAATTTCCACTTTAGTTTTCTGTCAAAAAATGCTAAAAAACACAAAAAAACAGAAGCTCGCGCACTTAGGTTAAAATGACTCGTAATAAGCCGTAAATAAACCAAGTAGAGGAAAAACGACCTAGGAAGGGTAATGAAAGTAATTGAACCCTAATTAAGTCGAATATCAAGCCCCCGAACCCGAACTCTCCTTTCCTAATTTGATCTAGGTTAAAATTAGGTGGCGACTCATAATAGGTTCCAGTGAGCTAGCTTAGGTTTTAATAATTATTGTTATATGACATAGTTGTTAATCTAGGGTTATAAGTGGACCTAAAACCCGATTAGATCCTAACCAACTTTAATCAACACAGGATAGGGTTTAAAATCGAGGCTCACAACTTCTAGCTTCTTTGTTTCTGTAGTAGTTTTCCAATCCTTTCTTTCCTTCCATTCCAACTCCACGCATCAATACACTCAAGCCCAAACATTCCTAGGCAAATTTTGACAGCACTTACTTACTTTCTTATGCATTTCCACCACACTACGTCAGCTCAAAGATCAGTTTTTCTTCCCTGTTATATAAGCATTAAAGTCACTGCTACGGCACATTAAATTCCCCTCTGTTATCACATATATAACAGTTCAATCTCATGACTTATTGCCCACACTAAAACCTCATTAAACCATCGCATTACTTGTTCAACCTGGTAGTATCTAAACTACACTAATTCATGGTTATTTATTTACGTACAAAAATGTGTTTACAGAGAACAAAACCATCTCAGGTAAGCTCATTACCTTACTAGCTTTCTGTTTTGTTTTCTCCTCTTCCTCCTTCTCTTGTTCTTTCTTTCTCTTCTTGATTTCACACCACATAAGGAGTCTAGATTGCAAATACAATCATTTTCCCACACCACACACACAACAAGTCAATTTAATTCTCACGTACCCAACAAACAATATTTCAATAACTAGCTTTAGGGTTTTGTCACTAAGGACTTACCTTGCTCTCTTGAGGGCAAACCTTGAACAGAAAGACTAGCAAAAATCTCACCCCTCTGTTGAAGACTAAAACCGTATGGAAAATGGAGAAAATATCAACGTGGGCATTTTTTTGATTTGCTAGAACAAGCTTGAAAGATGAATAACTTGAGTTTATATTTACCTTAGAGTATTAAGGATGAAGGAGACTCAAAAACACCTCTTCAAGCTTCAAAAGAGCCTACGGTCTTGGAGATGAAGGTGAGGGTTTTAAGCTTTTGAAGGGTGGAAAATGTTGCCCTCAACAAGAGGAATTCAACGGTACAAATTTTTGTGGGATTTGGTGGAGAATTGAGCAAGATAAGAAGAATGATGAGGTTATTGCTCTCTGTTGAAATCGCCGTGTACAGAGGAAGAAAGATGAAGTTCAGGTTGGGAGGAGGGAAATCGTGGATCAGAAGAAAGAAAAGGAGGTGAGAGAGTATATAAGTCTTTTTTTACTATTCCCTCCTTTTTACTTTATTTCCCTTTATTTCATCTTGTGACTTAATAAGCTAACAAGCTAATTAAATGAGTGTGTGTATACTAATTAAAATCGGCCCCACACAAAATACTAGCTGGTAGTGTTTTTCTTTTTTTTTACAGGAAACACTCGATAATTTACCCGGTTTAGCACTATTCACTAACTGGGCCCGTTTTTCGGATTTTTCTCGTTTATTTATTTTTAATGGTTATTAAACTTCCATTAATACTTAATTATAGTTATCTAATCAACTATAATTTTTACGGGTCCGTTTGACCACTTAAAGTTGTGTTTCCGGGTTTTCTCGAAAAGCGTGCTATAAAACTTCGTTAGCATTTTTAATCCATTATTTGGATCCGTTTTCTTCGGAAATTATTCCCGTATACTTATTAGGCGTAACTAAGCCTTAGGAATCCATCTCGGACCCTAATGAGATCATATATCTCCTATACTCATTTAATGCGCGTTTTAGCGTCTTTCGCGTTTTAGGCATTTTCTCTTTTCTTTTGGTTTTATTTTCTTACCAATACTCTTTAGGCACCATTAGGCCTTTAATAATCATATTAGAGTAATTAAATCACCATTTTTAGATCCGGGGTATTAAACTAACTTATTTAATTTGGTCAAAACCTACCGTATGGTCAAGGTTGACCACCTTAATATTTCCTTGACCATCAATATCAATATATTACGGTTTGTACCCTTATTTTTCAGAAATTACCATTTAACCCCAAAACTTTATATAATCTTATAATTTTATATAAACTCATTTAAACCTCTAATTTTTGGCTTTATTTTTATATAGCCCCCAAATTTAATTTAATTTCACTTTAACCCCTTATAATATGCGGTAATGCATATATACCACCTAAACTTAAATAAAAGCTTATAAATGCATAAATAAAATGGCCTAAAATACATGGCCTTATTACAAACATTAGCTTATAAAATAAATTACACATAAATGCCCAAAAATGCATTAAACTCTCGGCCTTACACACATCTTTTCCTTATTTACCAATTTTCCACATAATGTCTTAAATTTGACAATTATGCTAATTAATTAGTTATAAAATTTACTAAACCATTCCTTAATCACCTATGGTCAAAATAAGACCTTAATACCTTGTTCACTCACGGCACAAATTATACACATATGTATAATTACATATTAATATACCAAGTGAAGGTTTAAGTGATTTATACCTTGTTTTTGCCTAGTTAAGGCCTTGTTTGGCCATGGCCTGCTTAGGATAAAATTACCACAGCATCATTTACATGTTTTCAAACAGAAATTAAGGCATGATTAGTCTCCAAGCAAGATCTAACCATAAGGAGTGTTTAATGTCAATTTTCAAGGTAAAATTTACCTTAGAATACCAAGGTAACCAAGGTTGATCTCGGCCTGTTTTTACAGTAGAGAAAGATCATCAAAAGAGCTACTAAAACCAAGCTTTAAACTGGTATAACTCAGATTAGAAGATGGCTATTTTTTACCTTGATTAAAATGCCTAAAATGGTGTTTTTGGCTTGGATCTGGCTATACCTTGAAGCTCTTGATATACCAACTGAATAAGTATGTTAAGATGAAGATTATAAGCTTAGAAAACAAAGCTTTACAACCGGAATTGATGAGAATCAAAGGATAAGTGCTTAAAGCACATTTTTATACCTTAAGAACAAGATTAGGTTTCTCCACCTCCTTTCCTTGTTAATGCCGAGATACACCCTCCATTTAACCTCCAAAACAACCTAAGAACATTGATGGAAATGGTTGATACTTTGCTCCATGGAAAGAGGAAAGAAATGTGAAGAAAATGAACATAAAATGACTAATTAAGCTTACCTAGGTAGCAAGGTGTTCTTATCTGTTCTTGGTGAGTTAGCCACGGTTTGGAGAAGACAAAGGGAGAGTGTGCAAGGTGTGGTGTCGGCTGGGACAGAAGCAAATGAGAAAGGAAGCCTAAATTTGCTTTTAAGATATTTTTGTTACTTTATGGAATAGTAACTTGATGACTCATTAGATTGGCTGATTAATTGATTGAAGATTGATGAATGAGTGGGCATGACAGCTTGGTGAAGTCGGCAGCACCTGGTCAAGGCCAAAGGAGATGTGTTGACTTGTAATTTGATTTAGTAGTTAAATGTTATTTTTGGGTACTATTCATACTAAATTGCCCATTTTGATTTTATTTTTAAACATTGATTTAGACTTTTTAATATAGTCTATCATGTCACATTAATGTTATAAAGAACTTAATATAGTCTTTACAGTGAAAAAAAGTCTTATCTTAGAGCTCATACACAAAAAACATGCTTTAAGGAATTTTAGTGCACATTTTGAGTCGCAGGGTGTTTCTGAGCTCTGTTTTCTTTGAGAACAGTTTTGTTGTGTTCCTTACATGATATTTGATCATGGAATCCAATTTTATATCATTTAGAGGTCATTAGACCTTTAAGGTTTTCTTAGAGCACATTTTTGCCCTACTTGACCTTGAAGCATGTAAATGCTTGTTCTTTGTGTTGGAGTGTTGTCCAACAATTGTAATATGTTTAGTAATGTGTTAATAAGCTTATGACAAAGTTTTAGGTCCTAAGAAGTTCATTTGGGTATTTACCCTAAACAGTCAAAGGGTGCAACATCTTGCTTTGTGTTGACCACTATTGTTCTCAGTTGACTTTTAAGGCATGTTTAGGCCTTAATTAATGTGATTAGATGTTTAATCCATGTTTTATTTGTTTGAGGTATTTCATCCATTGTCTTCGCTTTGAAGATATGGCAACATCATTTGTATGGGGTAAGCGTGACAATTTATTCTAATCATAAAAGTTTGAAGTACTTGTTCACTCAGAAGGAGTTGAACATGAGGCAAAGAAGGTGGGTCGAGTTCTTAAACGACTACGACATCAATTTACAGTACAAGGAGGGTAAAGCAAATGTAGTAGTTGATGCACTGAGTCACCGAGCACACTCTCTCCATTCGCTAGTCTCTTATACTAGCTTGGTTGAAGAGGTGTGGAGTGCTCAGATGTCAGATCAGTATATGTTAGAGATCAGGTAGAAGCTTATTGATGGCACATTTGAGGGTCAGAAGTACGACTTCTGACTCCACGATGATGACCTGATTAGGCTTAATGGCCGACTGTGTATTCCGAGGAGTAGCGCTGAGCTAAAGGAGTGCATACTGAGTGAATCCCATTGTTCTACTACTTCGATTCACCCCGGAGCTTCAAAGATGTATAAGGGTATGAAAAGATATTTCTGGTGGGCTGGAATGATGAAAGATGTGAATGATTATGTGTTGAGGTGTCTCACTTGTCAGAAGGTCAAGTTTGAGCACCAACGGCCTGGTGGTATGGTGCAGCCAATGCTAGTGCCTGAGTGGAAGTTCAATGATATTTCCATGGACTTCATAGTAGGGCTTCCACCTACAAGGGGAGGTCTGAATATGATTTGGGATGTTGTTGACCGACTGACCAAGGTGGCCCGATTCATTCCGATGAAGGACACTTGGAAAGTGGCTAAGCAAGCAGAGCTCTTCGACAAAGAGATTGTAAGACATCATGGGGTACCGAAGACGATTGTGTCTGATAGGGATACCAGATTCCTCTTGAGGTATTGGAAATCCACACGAGAAGCGTTGGGTACCGAGCTGAAGCTAAGTACGGCGTTCCACCCGCAGACTGAGGGTCAGAGTGAGCGCACCATCTAGACGTTGAGGATATGTTACGTGCATGTGCACTTGAATTTCATACCAGTTGGATTGATAAGTTACATCTGATTGAGTTTAGCTACAACAACAGTTACCATGCTTCGATCAAGATGTCTCCCTTCCAGGCTTTGTACGGTAGACCATGCAGCACGCCATTATGGTGGGATGAGTCGAGTTAGACGGTCATTATAGGACCTGAGTATCTAGAATAAGTACAAGCAGAAGTACGTCAGATCCGAGCTAACATGAAGGCAGCTCAGGATAGGCAGAAATCATACGCAGATGTGCACAGACGTGACCTGGAGTTTACCGTGGGCGACCAGGTATTTCTTAGAGTATCCCCCAAGAAGGGAGTGTTTCGTTTTGGCCAGAAAGGCAAGTTGAGCCCGAAATATGTGGGACCTTATGTTGTGACGGAGCGGATAGGCCCGGTAGCTTACAGACTAGATATACCTGCTGAGCTGGGCAAGGTACATGATGTATTTCATGTGTCCCAGTTGAAGAAATATATGTCTCATCCGTCTCATGTACTTCAGCCTGAAAGGATAACCTTAGAGACGACCATGCGATCAGTGGAGACTCCCGTACGGATTCTGGACACTAAGACTCAAGACACTCGCCATAAGTCTGTGAGACTGGTGAAGGTCCTCTTGTCTAACCAGGACGTCGAGGAGGCCACTTGGGAGCTGGAAGATAAGATGAAGGCGAAGTACCCATCGTTGTTTACTTCTTAGTGTTTATATGTATAGGGTACGGGGCGTACCCCTATTTTAAGGGGGGTAGAGCCGTTTCGGTTATGTGTGTACGACATGTATTTAAATACATTGTCTATGTTATGTCGTCATGTTGTTATGTTACAGACCTTCGTGTCTGAATGATGTTATGTTACCCGGACCATGAGTCCATGGGTGTTGTGTAATGTAAGTTTGTTATGAAAGTGTTGTGCTACAAGTAAACCCCGTGTTCTAATATTAAAGATACGGGACAAAGTTCTTTTAAGGGGGGTAGATTGAAATACCCAAAACCTTCGTATGTTGTTTAAATGTTAGACTATGGAATAATAAGGCTAAAAAGTGCCTTAGAAACATTAATGTACAATTTAAACCATATTAAACACAATTAAAATACCATAAAGACAATATGGGCAAAAATGTGCTCTAAGCTTGGGATAATCTTGGTTAAGACTCATTAAGCTTACCAAGACCTCATTTACATGTTAATGGACATATTAAACCAATTACCAAAGAAAACCAAGCTTGAAAACAAGTTAAAACACAAAATGTGCTTTAAGGAGTCTTAAAGCACATTTTTGAAAAATTGTCTTGTAAATGGGTTTTGAATGGCTAAATGTCCATCATTACTCTTTAATTAACATGTGTACTATTTAGTATCACATTAGGAAGTCTAAATCAATGGGAAATCAAAAAGTTCACAATTATGTGCCTTGTTTAGTGAATAGTAACCAAATTGTGCAAGTTTATAACATAAGTCAATATAAGTGATTTAATTGGTCAACAAAGACCAAAACACCCCATTTGACTAAGGGGGCCGGTTTTCATGTGTGACTCATCACACTTAAACAATTAAATAAGCTAAGTAAAGTAATAAAGCAAAAGTACTATTTGCTTTTAGCTTAAATATCTCCAAAAGCAAGTTTTCTTCTCATTCTCTTCATTCTCTTTGCTTCCCCACCGTCTCCAACCCTTCTTCTTCCCTTCTCCATCGGTTTGCTACAGCTCACACACCATTCTCCACCTTTGAACTCTTGTAATTCCTAGCTCCATATACCAAATCAAAAACCAAGACCACCATTCTCTTAGTCTTGCCATGCTCTTCAACTCTATCTTTTCAAAGTTCCAAAACCACCATTTCAGTGCCAAGAAGAAACACCATGGGAGGAGTTTGAGCTCATCTTTTTGCTTCTTGTTGATCACCTTTGCTTCAAGGTAAGGAAAACCAAAGAAAGACAACATTTCCTCTCATTTTTTTTATGTTGACCGAAAACATGCCTTGTAATGGTGTTTTCTTTTGACCTTCCATAGCTTCATTTCAATCTTCCAAGGGCTTGGTGGAGTCCTCTCTTGATACTTATTCAAACTCTCTTCCATTTCCAAGGTAAAACAATCACCTTAAAGTTTTAAGATATTATATGACCTAAGGTTTAATAATGAGTTAAGCTTGGAGCTTGAATGCTCATTACCTTACTTGTGTATTGATTAGAAGTTGACAAGCAATCAAAGGTCCTTGCCGATTCTAATCAAGGAAACAAGAAAGAAGTTTGAGAGGAAAAGAGGTAAATAAACTATCTCAATGTAGTTTAAATGCCTTAGGAAAAATGAGCTTGATTTGCTTAATAAAATACCTAAAGAGCCAATGGCAAATGAGCTAGTGAATTATTCTTAAGGAGATTATTAAAGGGCATATGTGATGTTGAGTGTATTTGCAGGGCAAAGGCAATATACACATGTGGAAATTCAGTGTTTATGGTTTATGCAATTTAAGGGCCTAAGAGCCATGTTATTTAAGGGCCTAAGTGCCAAGCAATTTAAATTATGCACTATATTGTGATGTAGTGTAAATTTGGGAAGTTTTGTGTGTGAGAGTGTTCTTGATGGATTTAAGTGTTCTTGGATGTTTAATGGTGAAAACAATGTGTTTCGGTGTAACAAAGTACTAGTAGAACCCATGTCAAATTTTGGATAATGTACAAGAGGTTCTAAGTGTTTAAAATGATTTTTGGTGAACTAGGAAGTGTTAGAAATGAATAAGTGTTCTACTAGAGAAGAAAACATGTCTTAAGGTGTTCTAGAGTGCAAAAAGGATTTAGGCATTATCTGGAGGTTCTAGAAGTAAAATGAGTGTTTTGGGATACATCAAGTCATGATGAGATTGTGTTTAGGATTAGTGCAAGTTTGGTTAACAATGAGAAAGTAAGTGTTGTAGGAAGAGGTGTAAACTTGTGGAGAAATTTCAAGGAGTGGCATTAAGGAGTTTAGGTTAGTAAGAAAAGATGCTTGGGAGATGATGTTATAGTGGTGAGGAAGCATTTTGGGATAGTGGTTATTATAGGTGTGAGACACCACTTAGAAACCTAGTGAAAAATATTACAAGTGTTAAGTGAACTTAGTAGAAATTGGGTAACAAGTTGGACAAGGAACTAGGTGAGTTTAAGGTGTTATTTTGGCATTGGAATATGCCTAAGATCATATTGGAAGTTTATATACATAATGGATGTGGAGAACCATTTCAACAGGACTTAGGAATTGTAAAAATGCAAAATCTGTAGCAATGGTCCGAGACCTAGGTCTTGGGTAAAGTGCCGGACCATGCATTAAAACTGGCCGAGAATACATAAGTCACTCTGGTCCAGGACTTAGGTCTTGTACTAAGACCCGGACCACCCCTTTTAAAACAACTGAGGATTTCAACACAGACCTGGTCTGACACTTTAGGTCTGGACAAGGACCCGGACCAGAGTCTGAAAACACCCGAGAGTTAAGCCATGAATAGGTCCGGGACTTTAGATAAGGACCAAGTCCCGGACCACCTTAAAAACTTTGTTTAAGGTTAGTAAATGATGTCTAATGATGGTAATTAGTTAGTAATGATGTTATAAGGTTAATTAAGGCATGTTAGGTGTGTTATAATGACAATTAAAGAGATGGAAAGTTATAATAAAGTGTGAAAGTAAAATAAACTAGAATTTGTAAAGTAATAAGTTAATCAAGGCCGAGTACAATAATTAACCGACGTTACTAAATGTGTAAAGGAGTTGCCTACGGAGGAAAACAAAAGCAGCAAGGACCAAGGTATGGTTTTCTTGCATTCTGTTGCCAACCGGTTTATACCGGCTTGTGTGTTGTTTTTTTTTGTGTGTTTACGACCTTGTAAGATTAAACCATGAAATGAGTTTACAGTCATTGTGTTATTTTGGCGTGTGCGTACCGATACCGGTAACCTCGAAATGCGTACCAATTGCTAGCTAACTAGTGTTAGGGTAACGCATGAGAACGGTATACGGTTATAACATTTCCAACCTAAGGAACGGGCTAACCTCGGCTATGTATGAACTGGTTGTGGTTTGCATTAACGCTTTATATATCATCCCTTATGTGTCTAACTGGACCGATATACCTAATGTGAATTGTTATGTCAAGTCCCGACAATGGGACTTCTAACAAGTTTACTGGGGGTGAGGAATCCGGTTGTCCGGTCGCGCGTGTATGTATAAGAGTAGATAGCTGTATCAGATTCGACTCTTTTAATGTTATGGTTGTTCTGCTTCTTGGCGTACGATCTCCCGCTAGCTTCCTTCAAAGCTTACCTATTCTGACTGATGATCGGTCTAGGGGGAAATATGTGTGGTGTGTTCGGGTCACTATATCCGATCCATCTTTGAGTTAAGTTACCTGTTCGACCAACAGAATGGTAATGAGTTTATGTAACAAGCTTAACATGAGGGTGAAACCATTCTCTAGGCTTATGATGTTGACTAACCATCTTGGTTCGTTTACTAAGTGAAAGGTTCTCACTATGTATGTGTTGTTGTGCTAATGCAATATTCCTTGCTATGCGTTAACCATACAAGCCAAGGGTTGCTGACCCCCTTGGGGGCTCTATATTTATTTGCAGGATGAGGATCGAAGATGTGGAGTGGCTGTAGATCTTAGGTCATGAAATACTTTTGGTTATTTTGGTTGTTGGCCCGGGAAGCGCATGTGCTCCCGTGGCGATATATTTTGGGTACCGTTGTATTACAGTGACAGTTACAATGACAGTTTATAGTGATGTTTTGTAATTAAATACTCGGTATTGTATAATATGTATTTATGGTTTTAGTTATATGCTCGGGAGTCTGATCATCAGACCGGTACAAAGTGTATGTATTCTGCCTTGTTAGCCACGTGGGTGGCTAACAGCGTGTAACACCAACCCGTTTAGTTATTGTTTAGTTGTTTATTTCCGCTGCGATTTCTGTTAGTTGTTAAGTGCGTAGTAGGGGTGTTACAGTGTTTATCTCTGACGATTACTGCTTCTTAAATCCTGGGTGTCGAATATGAGGTCTGACAATGCAATCTTCCTTATTATTTATGTGTAACTGGAATGTTCCAAGGAAATTTCAAGGTTTACGGTCTCCGTTCTCTAGTAAAAGTGTTTTATCTCTAATAAGTGAAAGCCCTTTTTGAGGGGTTTATTCCCACTCAAGGCCTCACATCAAGGAGAGGTATCCTCACCCTAAAAGGAGTGGTTTGTTCTCCGCCCCTGTCAATAACAATATCTCTCTATACTTACTGGTGCCCATTTTCCTGGTAATTCCTCCACAATTAATTTATAGGTTTCATAACCATTCATATCTTCGAATTGTAGTTCGTTCACGACTTAAATAAGTCCTCTTGTGCCTTCTTGTGCCTCGGGCTCTGTTGTGGTTAACATCCTTGGCTCGTAGGCTCTTAGTGTTTAATGCCATTGAGTGAGAGCCGGTGTTCGGTTCACTGTTGTACCATTACATATCTATAAGTTATCCTCAAAAGTTCCTGGTTCTTTGAATTCTCTCAACCGTTAGGTTACATATTGATTGTAGTACTGAGTTTCATGGTAAGTTGCTGCATCCTGCTTCCCGCTATGGAAGTTCGTTCAGGTGATCCGACGTTATTTAGTGTTTACAACAATATTTCCGTTCTCAAAGGCTTGAGTCCCTTAGCGATTAAGGTTTGGTTCGTATTAGGCATCTGCCTTACGGAATCTAAGTTGGATATTTATCGTGATTATCTTGTGCTTCAGTCTTAATGCTCCGTTCAACCCTTGTTGACTACGCCACCCGTCAATAATTAATCATAATTGGGTGTTAATGTGTTAGGCGAACAATACTAACCATCGTTTAAGAGTTTTGTTCTGCTCGACTATCCCAACTCTGTGGTGTAGTCCTCTGGCACTAGTAAAAAAAACATTTTGGGCATCATCCTTTAGGCATCTGTTCCTACGTAACAGATGTCCTAGATGTTCTCTTCCATCTGTTTCTATTTTAACAAATACTCTAGAATTATATATTGTGTCGGGGATATGAAACAACGCGGGTGAATTTTTTTAAATGACTTTATGTATCTGTTTAAGAAAAACTAGATGTTAAAAATATACCTCCTTTTTTAAGCATCTCCTTTTTAAAGAACAGATGTCAAAAGCCCAGACAAAAAAAAGCCCAACTTAACTTGGACATCTATTACTTATATAACTGATTCTAAAGAAAACAAAAAACCATCTAATATATCTAAAACCCGATGTCGAAACATGTATAGCTAAAACAAAATTCCCTCACTCCAGAAAATCTCTATTTCCCGTTTATCCCAAACTACCACTTCTATATCGTCACAAATCCCAAAAAACCCCCAACTTCAGAAAACCTCTACGCACGGTGATACAACTCCCTCCATCCTCCATCTACGTTTGAACTCTTGGTCCACTATCGTCGGCTTGAATCATTCGGTCACAAAATCGCTGAATTGTTCGATCACGTTTTCTCCTTCTGATTCGTCTCCTTCATCTTGCAGGCCCACATAAGCCCTTACCTTCACATCATACACCACATATATGCCTTGATCATCACTCAAAAGAACTCCACATCAAACACCACACCCCACTGGTAGCATGTTCATCTCCTAGGAGATAAATTACAAGTCTGAAATCTTTAGTCAGGAAATGGTAATTTCACTTTCCTTTTTAGTAGACATAATTTTCTTCAAACACTGCCACGTTTGGCACCTTCATCATCAATTTCTTGTCTTGAACAATTTTTCTTCAAACACTGCCACATTTGGCACACATTCTACAATGTCTTGCTTTTGGACAATTTTTCAATCCTCGTTATTGCCATGTTTGGCACATTTTTCAACAGTTCCTTGTTTCGGAAAAGCATCAAACAAACACTTTAGTTGTACTTTACAACTTCTGCATAACACCTCAACATTGCCATGTTTGGCACCTTTTCCAACAGTTTATTGTTTTGAACAAGTATCTCTCAAACATTTTGATTGCATACACCTTATCATCATTGCCATGTTTGGCACTCCAGTAATTAGCTTTCATCATTTGCATAAGAGCATCACCTCTATAGTCTTGCACCTTCCAGCACCAGAGTTGAAGAACTCACCAGAGTAGAAGAACTCACCAGAGTAGAAGAACTCACCAGATTAGAAGAACATACTAGAGTAGAAGAACTCACCAGAGTAGAATAACTCACTAGAGTAGAAGAACTCACTAGAGTGGAAGAACTCACCATAGTAGAAGAACTCACCAGAGCAGAAGAACTTACCCGAGTAGACGAACACACCTGAGGGGAAGAACTCGACCCCACGCCGATTTTTAATCATTTATAGGTAGTCAACGCCTTAGGATAGCTTGACATCATTTATTTCATTATAGGTAGTCAACGCCTTAGAAGATCTTGAAATTATTTCATTCATCATAGGTAGTCAACGCCTTAGAATAGCTTGACATCTTTTCATCCATTATAGCTAGTCAACTCCTTAGAATTGCTTGACATCCTTTCATCCATTATAGGCAGTCAACGCCTTACAATAGCCTGACATCATATCATCCTTTTAGGTAGTCGACGCCTTAGAATAGTCCGAGATTACTTCATTTTTACCTTTAGGTGGTCGACGCCTTAGAATCGCGCGACATCCTTTCACTTTACTCAAAGGTAGTCAGCACCTTAGAACAGCTCGATACAATTTGTCGGTTTTCAACTACGTGCGGGGTCTTTTAAGATCAAAACTTTGGGGTATCACTCAAGCATCAACTAGCCTTTTCACTTCCATTACAAATCCTAGTTGACAGAGGGCAATCTGTTATACCCAAAATTTTAACCCTCTTGGAATAGTCCCTAAGGCATACATGTTACAAAGGGAAAAACGGTCAAAAGCACCCAGGCGGGATTTTCCTAGGACATTCTCGGGATTTTCTATTTTCATATGACTTGTTCATTATCTCTAAACACTTCCAAATACCATAGTCATTATGAAAGGTATTTCATGATTTTCTAATAATATTTATTCTGGAAATTTAGCTTTTAATTCATATTATAAGCTAATTTCTTTAATAATTAACACATGAAGTACCCTCAAAATAAAAATAAAAAAGGGTTTCCAAAAATTAAAATAAAATTGTCACATGGTTAGCATGACTACATACAGTCATAAACCTGAGATTATTTTATTTGGAACCTTAGCCCAAAATTTAAAAGAGAAATTCAATCATTTTTGCAATTTTCTCTCTCCTTTGAAAAATACCCAAATCAAGTCCAAATGTCATGAAATTTTAGAACAAGATACAGAATGATTTTGAAAGACTAACACCGTTGGAATTAAGGGTGTCAAAATCGGGTTTCGGGTCGGGTTGAACTCAACCCGAACCCGACCCGAAAATAGTTTTGGTCAACCCGAACCCGGAGTGGGTTGTACTTCTTTAACCCGAACCCGGAGCGGGTTGACCCGAACCCGCCCGTTTTTTCAAAAATTTATTTTATTTTTAAAATTCTGGATTATTTATCAAAAAAGTATAATACTATAATATAAAATAATTATTATTTACAATATATAATCATATGTTATCGGTTAAATGTTTATTTATCAAAAAGACTAATTATGTCATTAAATATAACATATTTTCTATTTTCAATTAATTTTTTTTTGGGTTACGGGTTAGCGGGTTCAACCCAAATCCGAAGCGGGTTTCAATGACCCAACCCGAACCCGACCCGAAAATCATTTTGGGTCGAAAATCTCAACCCGAACCCGGCTTTTTACGGGTCGAATTTCGGGTTCGGGTCAAGATTGACATCCCTAGTTGGAATTTTGTTATTTCGACTTTCCAATCGTAAGTTATGAATTATGGGAGATTCCAGATTGTAAGATTTTTATCTAATCGGTTACTTATCGAAATAACCTGATTTCATCTCTCAAAATTCCTAAACATCGTCTTTTGTCTTTGGTTAAAATTTCATAATTGTCTCGGCCTGCAGCATATTCTAAAAAATCTGATTCCCTTAGAGCACAAAATTAGGGTTTTAGATAAAGATCTTGTTCTATCACTTGACCATGCTCTTTCTATAAAAGGACCTTCCAAAAACGAACTAGGGCAGAGGAGAACACTTCCAAAGTCAGAAAACACAGCCACAAACCTTCTCCCCACGTTTTTACACTTCCAAGCCTCAAATCAATACCGAAACACTATAAAAATCACCCTGAAATCACCAAAAACTCATCCTTTCTTCTCCCATTGAACTTCCAAGCACCAAAAAACCAAAAATACAGAACCAAAACATGGTTAACAGTCCAGGGAAGAAGGGGCCAGAAGCTGGTTTCGAACTCAAGCCAGAACCGAATCCAACGAAGCCTCGAAGGGCTCCTGACGTGAAGAATCTGATCGAATTCAAAGGTAAAACAGGTAGAAATCTTAACCTTCTAACTCCCCATGAATTGTTTAATCTTGTGCTAAAATTTGTGTTCGAACTGACTCTTTACGGTTTCTGAATTGTCGTTTGTTTTCATTTCTGATGACTAACTTGTTCAATAAGTTTCGTCCTTAATTTGTAGTCAAATTGAAAACTTTTGTTTACTAACGTGTTTATAATCTTTCAGGCTACAAACCCATAAATTTTGATCCAAAAACACTGTCGGGAACCATCAAAAACCCACTATCCGTGGGTGGTCCGTGACCTCTAACGCATGGTCCGGGACCACTGACGGGTTGTCCGTGATCACGGACACCGACGGACGGTGGCGGGACTTCTTATTTTTCAAATTATCAAAATTTAGGGTTTTTAACAGTACATGTCCGGGCCCACGGACACCCTGTCCGTGGCCTCGGACTTTTCAAGTTTACGTTTTTATTTTAATTCGGTTTTCATAGTCATGTAATTCAATTGGGGTCCGTGGTCTCGGACATTAGGTCCATGGTCTCGGACATTAGATTAGTGGCTACGGACATAATTAAAATTCGACCTAATTCTGCCTCCAAAACCCTAGTTTAGGTAGTTTTGATTTTCACTTTAATTTTCTGTCAAGAAACGTCAAAAATCCAAAAACATCAGAAGTTAGCGCACTTAGGTTAAAATGACTTGTAATAAGCCGTAATTAAACTAAGTAGAGGAAAAGCGACTTCTAGGGGTAATGAAAGTAATTGAACCCTAATTAAGTCAAATATCAAGCCCCTGAACCCGAACTCTCCTTTCCTAATTTGATCTAGGTTAGAATTAGGTGACGACTCATAATAGGTTCCGGTGAGCTAGCTTAGGTTTTAATAATTATGGTTATATGACTTACTTATTAAACTTGGGTTATAAGTGGACCTAAAACCCAATCAGATCCTAATCAACTCGAATCAACAGAGGATAGGGTTTAAAAATTGAGGCTCACAGTTGTGGTAGGGTAAGTGAGAGAACTTACCCGGTTATATTTTTTAAAAATTTCACGACGTGCCGGATTGCGTGTCGGGTATTCTGTGTCCGGCACATGGATTTTTATGATGCCGGGTATATGTTACCCGGCCATCAACATGGCATATCTCCCTAGGATGTCTCTTTCTGTATCCGCTACGTGCCGGGTGTTATGCCGGGTAGGTATGATCCGGCACATGAATTTTTTTAGTAGGCCGAGAGTCTCCTACCCGGCTTCTTGAACGGTATTGGCTCAACCTGCAGCAGTTTAGTTATACAAGGAAAAGAGTAGGCATTAAGTTAAAAAGATTGAGTCAAAATAAGTAATGATTGATTAAGAACAATGGTACCTAAATAGAATAAAAAATTGTGTAAATAAATCTAGAGTTTAAATGAAAATAAAATCAAAATTGCAAACATAACGGGTTAATTTAATCCGGCATTAGACTTCCTACATATGTGCCGGGTTACAGTAACCGGCATCGTTCACGGCACACTTAAATAAACGAAGGAGTGAGTTAATCAAACGATTAAAATAAATGAATCAAATATGTACAAAACAATTAGAAGAATAAAGAATAAAGACTAAAGGAATGCATTAAATGAAAATCTAACATTTTACAGAAATAAACAAAAAGAAAGAAAGTGAAATCAAACATGTCGGGTATAGTGCCAGCTAACTTGTGTCCGACATGGAACATCTTCTACGTATGCCGAACTTATGAGGCCCGGTTCATATCCGGCATATTCAACAAGATAAAAATAATGGAACAATAGAAGAAAATATAAGGCAAACCTACAACTCTATACGGGTAGCAAAAATCCCAGTCGGAGTACAGTGTGAGTAGATTACGAACGAGAGTATCGAACCCAAGGGACTTAATTGAAATTCAATCCTAATCCTGGTAAAAAGCCTAATCTAAACAGGGGGGATTGAAACTATTGATTCTAAACTAAAACTACTAACTAAATAAACTAATTTTCCTTGACTAGGGTCAATTATCAATGTAAGAACTTCATATGATCAAGGATCATGGATGGCACGTCTCGAAAAGGATTTTTGTCTCACAAAATGAATATGCCGGGTTTCCTGCCGGACCTCCGATACCCGGCACATTCAAGGTCTTTGAATGTGCCGGACATCTTCCATCCGGTACTACGGCCGACATCGTGTATTTCATAAATACCACTTCCAGTTTCTGATATGACAACAAGAACTCAACATTCTCAATCGCATCGTGCATAATCCATGCCACGAATACAAACCGAATGATGGGGGAATAAGAGATTAATCCTAAACCTTAGTATTTTTTGCCAACTTTTCAGAACAACAATATTAAAGATTACCGAAACTCTAATCTATCCAACTATTGTTTTTCTAAACCTTAAATAGGACTTAGAAATAAATAAGATCAAGTAGCAACCTTATTCTACTTTGTATGAAGATTAGAAACTCCGTTAAGAAACTTGTAAATTCCATATATGATCATAAGAGTAGTACAAGGAAAATCATCCCTAGCCAAAGAAGACAAAGAATTCCCACTCAACCATCTACACCAAATGCAAGAAGATAACACAAGAGGAATAAGGAAATGGCCATAGCCTTAACCTAATGGAGATTCCTTCTCCTCGTGGGGATGATCGGGCAGAACTTCCTTGGACACCAACACATGGAATGGAGGCGGAATTGGAGTTGTGAATGGAGTGTATCAGGGTGTTGAAGTGTGAAGAAATGAATAGGCTCACGGCCTATTTATAGACTTCATTTCCTCCTTGTACCGAATGTAATGCCGGGTAAGAAGTACCCGGCACATAATAAACATGTGCCAACCGTTCAACGGTCGAAACCACCAAATTGGAGCGAAACGATGCATGTGCCGGACAGGGATTGTCCGGCACCACACCAGGCATTGGTTAAGTCGTCAACGGTCAATAACTGCTATCGTTTGGCGAATGGTGACGACTTTTCACTTGTGCCAGATAAGTAGTACCCGACACTATGCCCGGCAGTACTTCCGTCCCGCTCCATACTTGTGCCGTGCATTAACTATCCGGCATTGTGTCCGGCATTGCTTGGTCAGAAGATATTCCTTGTATAAAAACATAGAAACATAAGCCTGATCATATATAATAAACTTTATATATAATATAACACAAATATTAATTATCTAACCCTAATTTGGCAAATAATCTTATAATTATATCTACTAAAACATGATAAGTCTAAGGCTTATCACTAAGATCGCTTACGGTAATCATCAGATCCATGGGCTCGAGGGAGTGGAAAATATGCATAGGCCCTTTCATGTTGAAGTTGGTGACAAACTTCTCCCTCGTCATGAAAAGGTCATACAACATTCTTTGTTTGTCTGTCAACTTCTTCAGAAACTTGGGTGTCAGAATGGGGGATTTCCTAGGAGTCATATCGAAAGGTTTCACCACTTCCTTTCTCACACTCTGACTCTCCTAAGTTAATTTCACCACTTCCTTCCCCTTATCCACTCTCTTCTTCTTAACCGGCCTTTCCTTATCAATCTAATAGTATACAAAATTAAAATAATAAACATACAAGTCAACAATCAAGTTAAAAAATAAATAGTAAGCATGTAAATAGTTTACCTTGTCACTGACAACATGGGAGAATATGGCCATGGAACAACTGAAGATTTTGTGTCAATTACTTTACTCCACTGATTCCACTCCAATGGAAGCGGAGAGTCCTCATGGCCATGCACAATGTTGTCTACCGACACACGAGCGTGGAGAGGTGGGATGAGCTTGAAATGTACTATAGTGTTTGGTCCGGTCTGTAAAACCCGACCGTATGCAACATGCACAGTCCCACCATCCAACACTTGAAACAACTGGCATGATTTAGACACTTACATCAACTCACAACAATAAGCAAGCTAATAAAATTATATTGTTTTAAAAGTAATGTTAAAATAACTAAGGAGAAAAAAAAAACAAACTGGAAGGTTTTCATAAGGAAATGTGTCTCTTGTAGAAGAAGAAGGTGCAGGATGACTAGGGGTCTGTGAAGTAGGGACCAATTTAGTTCTAGCAACGGTCGGTGTAGGATCATCGGCCATCGGTATATCCGTCGTCGCGGTAGGAGCAGACGTCGGTGTAGGATTAGGTGTCGGTGTAGGAGCATGCACCTGGCCCAATACTAAAGCCTCAAGTCTTCGCAAGCGCTCCTCGTAGACTTGACGCCCCCCCCCAACAAAATGTCTTTCCGCCTCCTGCACCCGTGCATCCATCATTTTCTCTATCATTTCAGCCTGTGGTACTCTCACTCGAGACGAAGGAAACACGTCTTTTTGGTGAACTTCCCCTCCAAGCCCCCGCACTCGCCCTGGATGATCCTTTTGCCCAAGGGCCTTATTTAGTGGATCATCCTGAGACAGAGGAGCCGGAACCATCTCCCATCTCTCAGTAGATCCAGACTATTTTAAATTACAAAAATATTAGAAATGAACTTACTAATTAGTAAACAACAACTTTTGAAAATATATACTTACAATCTTTGAAGCCAACTCAGCAGTCTCGCTCTACGGAAACACATATACTCTCTTGTCATTTTTCTTCATGAGACCCAGCATATATGTCTGCACCCTACTTGCATCTTCAACATTCTCAATAACTGACTGAGTGTCGTCTTCATTAACTTTCGTCAACAAGCCCTCTCTCTTCCACTTCTCCAAGTGCCCCGTATATCTAGCTCGTCCCATGTAGTGCTTATATATATTCTTCGCCCGGTTACGTTTCACTTGTTCTTGATGTAACTGTTACAAAATTTGTATATTTGTAAGTTATAGATAATAATAAAAAATTTGTTAAATTTTATTCCTTAAATAATTAAGAAAAATAATTGTAAAAGTACCTTAAACTCTTCAGTCTGGCGACGGTCATAGAATATCTCTTGTCCTCCTCCGTGATCATACCATCATACATACCCACGGTGGTGACCTTTTGGAGCCCGGTTTGTTAATCCAACCATCTACCAACCGATGCTTGAAATGTCGCAGCGATGTCGCTTGAAGTGTTTCAATCTTAGTTCGAAGATCATCCGCGACTTTGTACCACTTCTACACCATCTTCCACATGATATCTTTTTCCGCCTTTTCTTGGTCCTTCCAATCTTTATTAATCGAGCAATGGGATTTTACCATCAATCCCAAGTAAGAAGCAAACTGGTGCTTCGACCCACCAGAATGTCCGAGGTACTTGTCCCAGACCAAATTGATGGAAGAATCCTTCTTCACTTTCAACCCACTTGTCGGTCCACGTCCCTTCCGACGGTTTGGCGAAGTAGATGCAGTTGGTGGTTCTTCAGCAAGGACGTCATCGTCAATATCATCCAACCCCAATAGTACATCCTCGTCGACTCTATAGGATCCAAAACTTGAAAAATAATCTATAATTAACAAGGTTAATACAAACATCTACTTAATCAAATGTTGAAATATGACAAAATGAATATATAATATTGCGAACCAGACTTACAAAATAACATTTCAGCGTTCAATCCACAATCCTTCATTGTGGTCGGACCTTCGACATTCAAAATTAGTTACATTATCCACCTCCATCGGCAACCGAATAGGTACATCTGTTTCATCTTCACAGTCGTATTCATCATCATCAACAATATCATCAATCCCAACTATCGATCTTTTACTCTGCATCACAATAGACCATCTGGGATTACACTGAACACGACAGTAGAATAGTTGTTTTGCCGTTGACGCAACAATAAAGGGTTCATCAGTAGGAGCCGCTGTCATTAAATCAATTAGCTTCATACCATGATCCTCCTCACGATATCCCAGTTTGTTGTCCACCCATTTGCAACGAAATACACAAGTTTCATAACTAGTGTAATTCAAGACCTAGATATCTTCAATAACACCATAATATACCATAACTTCTGTGTATTACGACTTGTTCCTATGAAAATTTCTTGTGAAGCGATAAGATGCACACCACTATTTTGGTTTGTCGATTTACAATCTTGACGTTTAGTGTAAAAAGAAAATCCATTTACATCATATCCTTCATAAGACAACACATCGAGATTTGGACTGAGTGCACACAAATGGATCATTTCATCCACATTCCTTGAATCTTCATACAACACCTTCTATCTGAGCCACTTAACAAATGTTGCATTCTGTTCTTTTTTTATTTTAGCATTACTCATCGTTGGGTGTTCTGTTTTGAGGTAGCCTAGGTGTGCATCGAAATACGGTTCGACACTTTCAGAGTGATTCAACACAACTAGATGTGCCTAGTTTTATGTATCATCATACGGTTTTCTCTCACCCTTTTTTACATAACGTGATTCCCCACATTCAGAGCAACGGTCATCCTACTCATTCTCCTTCCAGTACAACATACACCCATTTGGACAAGCATGTATTTTTTTATATTCCATACCCATCGGACACATTAACTTCTTTGCTTCATAAGTTGTTGTGGGTATAACATTGTCTTTGGTAGTACATCCTTCATCAGTTGTAACAGATCTCTAAAATTGACATCGCTCCATCCATACCTCCCCTTTAGATTGAATAGTTTTAGGACAACGCTCAATTGGTTTTGCTTCTGCGTATCACATCCACTGTACAACGGTTGCTTGGATGACTACATCAGATTTTCAAATGTTTTGGGTTTGTTGGAAAAATGTTGTTCAACATCTTTCATCATTGCATTTAGGTCCTCCTAATATGAGTCACTAACTAGTGAATCATCTTGAGTATCACCAAAATCATGTGAAGCGTCCATTTCTAATTGTTCTGCAACAACGTTATCAGCACATTCAAACACTTGTACTTAATGTTGACCATGTAGTATTTGAATGTTGACCACGAAGAAGTGAGATAATTAATGCAAGTGTAAATCAGACTAAGTGTCTGTAAGTACTAGGAATTTGGTGAGCTGGGTAGGTTTGGGTGAGTGAATGAATACTGTGTGTACTTGGTAGACTGACCAGTCGGGGAACGTTTGGGGAACCGTAGGCTTGCTGTTAGGAAAGGGTAGAGGAATTTGGGATAAAGTCCTAAACAGTCCCGGAGTCCGTAGGTATGGCGGAGGGAGATTTAGTGAATTTATGTCTGTAAATTCTCAATCAAAAAAAAGTTTCCAATTTGAGTATATCAAGTTCTTCCCTGAACTATCAAGTAATTCACATAATCGCAAACTACGTCCACGACCGGTCGAGGACGAATCAGGAACACTAGCCTGTTTCAATTGGTATCAGAGGAGGTCTCTTCTAGAAAGCTAATTACTTTGGAAGACGATCAGAATGTCTCATTCAAACTTACTGGCATGTGAAGAAGGTTCTACACCAAATAGACCACCACTCTTCAATGGAGACAACTACAATCACTGGAAGAACAAGATGGAGTTCCATATCAAGTCTGATGATCCAAGGATGTGGAGGGTAGTATCACGTGGGGAATACACCTTCCAAAATGCTCAAGGAGATGACATATCTATTGACAACGTGACTGGTGATCAAATCAAAAAGTTGATATTCAATGCACGAGCGGTAAGAATCCTACATTGTGCATTACTACCTAAGCAATACTCTAAGGTAGCCTCAGCTAAAATAGCCAAGGAAATTTGGGAAACACTTGAAGTTACCTTGAAAGGAAATGACGAGATCAATAAAACTCGCATTGAACTATTACTTACTCATTGGGAGTTATTCAAGAAGGAAGAAAATGAGAACATTTCTGAAATGCACACTAGGTTCACCAAGATGGTCAATGAGATGCTTGTGCTTTGAAGAACTATCTCAAATGAGGATCAAATTCAAAAATTCCTCAGATCACTTCCTGCATCCTTTGATAGCAAAGTCAACGTCATGCACGAGGTCCATGATCTCTCAAAGATGTCCCTGGCAGACATGTTGGGATCATTAATGGCATTTGAGCTAAAGTTATGACAAAGAAGTTCATAAAGCTCAATAAGGGAGAAAGGAAAAGGGATAGCCCTTCAGGTAGCTAAAAATGAAAAATCTGAGTCAGGAGAAGATGACGACGAGATGGTCCTCAATGTCAAAAGGTATTTTTGAAATTTTTTAAAAAATAATTTGAGAAGAGGCATGGACTCCAAGGAATCTGACGATCACCAAAAGATGAAAAATGACAAGTGTTTTGGGTGTTCAAAATGTGGGCACCACATTAAAGACTGCCCGTAACAACCCCGAGAAGACAACGACAGGATCAGGAAACATGTCCAAGGATCATTCAACAAAAAGCCTTAGAAAGAAGCCTTTGTTGCTGCATGGGGAGACTCAGAACCCAGTGATGATAATCAAACCTTAGACAACAATCTCTCAAGGGATGAAAAGGCTCACGTTGGCCTTGAGGAAGTCTGCTTGATGGCTCAAGACAAAGAAACGTCAGAATCAGAGGTGAAAGAGAAACCAACTGAGGTAAACTACTTTCGACTTAGAAGGAATGTTCAAAAAGCTGAACCTCTAGGACTTAGAAAATTTTCCCTTATATTGGTTGATCTACTAGAGGCATGAGAAATAAAAATAAGGATCTCTTGAAAGAGAATGAAAACCTAAAAAGGAATTCAGATAAGAATAAGGTAGTGTTATACCCAAAATTTTAACCCCCCCCGGAAGAGAGTATCTAGAGGCACAGGTACTAAAGGAGAGCTTGGTCAAATAGCAAGGATTCCAAGTTCGATCGGCACATTTCATGGTGCCAGGGGCAGTTTGGTCATCTTCAGCGGCATTTCTGTAATTTTGCAGGGCTACTAAGCCCCCTATGGGCTTTCTCTCTCCTCCGAAGAAGGATCAAATCAATTCAAAATGCTTTGAAAATTTAACTCGTGATAGAGGATGACATTTTGAGCATAATGGTGTTGGAAGTTTGATTTTTCGAATTTCCAATAAATTTCTGACAATTTCTGATTGAATTTGACGAGAAATTGAATTTAAGAATATTCCAATATTAAAAAAATTCGATTCCACCTCAGAAAAATCATAATTCTCATCCTTGACACATGGCTAAAATTTCTTAGTCAGATTCTTTCGGGAAGTCACTTAATTAAAGTTTCGAAAAATCTCATTTTTACTAGATTTTTTTTATCTTTAAGAAAGTCTATATAAAGGAGCAAATATCTTGATAAAATGAGAATCACACAAGCTCTAGAACCCTAAGGAATCAGAAAACATAGGCCCTCTTCTCTCTCTCACGTTTTTCAACACCCGGCGACCGAAATCATACCGAAATTCCCCCGAAATCTCCACTAAAGCTCATTTTCCAACTCCCAAAGCATCAACCATCATCAAAATCCCACAAAAACACCGCCAAAACGTGAAAAACATCAAGAATAATCAATGACCAGAAGCCCGGTTCGAAATCCTTTTGAATTTGTTGTCAACGAGGCTCCCGATGAATCCTGACGTGAAGAATCATTGTGAATTCGAAGGCAAAACAGGTGGGAATTATATTTTTCTAATTCTTCACAACCTTATTAGTCCTATCTCAGAATTAGGGTTCAAACTGACTCTTTTCGGCTTCTGTATTGCTACTCGTTTTCATATATACCTTATTACTTGTTTGCTAAGTTTCGTGTTTAATTCGACTTCAAAGTGCAAATATTTGATTTCTAACATCTTGGAAATCTTTCAGGCTACGCGTGCATAAGTTTTGAGCCAAAAAAACCATCGGGAGCCACCAAAAACCCACTGTCCGTGGGTGGTCCGTGACCTCGAACTGATGGTCCGGGACCACGAACGAGTTGTCCGTGGCCACGGACATCCACGGATAGTGGCGGGATTTCTTTTTTTTCAAACTTTTAGGGTTTTTAACAGTACATGTAGTTTAACTGGGGTTCGTGGCCCCGGACCTTTCAAGTTTTCATTTTTATTTTAATTCGGTTTTCGCAATCATGTAGTTTAACTGGGGTCCGTGGTCTCGGACATTAGGTCAGTGGCTACGGACATAATTAAAATTTGACCTCATTCTGCCTCCGAACCCTAGTTTAGGTAGTTTTAATTTCCACTTTAATTTTCGATCAAAAATGATAAAAAATAAAAAAATCAGAAGTGCGCACTTAGGTTTAAGCGACTCGTAATAAGCCGTAATTATACTAAATAGAGGAAAAATGACCTAGAAGGGGTAACAAAAATAATTAAACCCTAATTAAGTCGAATATCAAGCCCCCGAACCCGAACTCTCCTTTCCTAATTTGATCTAGGATAAAATTAGGTGGTGACTCAAAATAGGTTCCATTGAGTGTTATACCCAAAATTTCAACCCCCCCGGAAGAGAGTCTCTACTAATAGGCTAGTAGCGAGGGTTCCCAGTTTGATCGGCACATTTTAGAGTACTAGGGAGAGCTTAGTCATCTCCAGGGGCATTTTCGTAATTTTTCAAGGCTCCTAAGCCCCCTATAGGCTTTCTCTCTCCTCCAAATAAGGGTCAAATCAATTCAAAATGCTTTGAAATTTGAACCCATGGTAGAGGATGACATTCTAAGCTTAATGGAGTTGGAATTTTGATTTTTCGAGTTTTCAATAATTTTCTAGCAATTTCTGACTGAATCTGACGGGAAATTCAATTTAAAAATATTCCAACATTTAAAAAATTCGGTTCCACCTCAGAAAATTCAGAAATATCATCCTTTACCCATGTGTAAAATTTCATAATCAAATTCCTCTTGGAATCCCTTGAGCTAAAACGTCGGTAAATCTCGGTTTTTACCGGATTTTTCTATCATTAAGGAAGCCTATATAAGGAACCTTATCCCATGATCAAAGGAGAACCTCAAGAACCCTAGACTCTCAAAAAAAAGGCAGCCATCTCCTTCTCTTCACGTTTTGAACTCCAGAGCCACAATCAAACACCGAAATCTCACCAAAATCGACACCAAAACACATTTTTCAACTCCCACAACATCATCCATCATCAAACCCTCACCAAAACGTGAAGAACATCAAGAACAACAAGGAGTCAGAAGCTGGGTTCGAAGTTCTTCCGAATCCGCCATCAACGAGGCCTCCGAAGAATCCCGACGTGAAGAAACACCATGAATCCGAAGGTAAAACAGGTAGAAACTCCACTTCCCTAATTCTCTGCGGTATTATCTGTCTTACCTCAAAATTTGGGTTCAAACTAACCCTTCTACGCTTCTGTATTACTGTTTGTTTAAGCTTCTGTCCAATAACTTGTTTACCAAGTTTCGTGCATAATTCGACTTCAAACTGCAATCTTTCAATTACTAACGAATTGTACACCTTTCAGGCTACACGTGCATAAATTTTGAGCCAAAAACACCTTCGGGAACCACCATAAAACCCCTGTCCGTGGGTGGTCCGGGACCACGGACGGGTTGTCTGTGGCCACGGACACCCACGGACGGCGGCGGGATTTTAAAATTTTAAAAATTTATGAAATACCCCAAACCTAAGTATGCTAAGAAAACATCAAATTATGATGTAGTAAGGCTAGAATATGCCTTAGAAAGATTGGTAGACAATTTAAACCAAGGAAAACACAAGAAAGTGCCTTAAGGGCAATCAGGGCAAAAACGTGCTCTAAGCTTGGAGAGACTTGGGTGAGTACCCAAATATCATGATAAGACCTTATTAATATTCTAATGGTCATTTTAAATCAATTAGCAAAGAAAACCAAGCTTGAAAACAAGTTAAAACACAAAATGTGCTTTAAGAGGCCTTAAAGCACATTTTTGAGAAATTGTCTTAGAAATAAGTTTTGAGTGGCTAAATGCCCATGATTACACCTTAATCAACATGTGTACTAATTAGTATCACATTAGGAAGCCTAAATCAATGGGAAACCAAAAATTTCACGAATATGTGCACTAATTAGTGAATAGTGCTCAAATAGTGCTAGTTTTGACTTAAGGCAACCTTAATTAGTTAAATGGCCAAACAAGGCCTTATTTATGTTAATTAGTAAGGGGGGGGGGACGGTTTTAAGGGGATGAGTCACCATAGACTTCATCAAATAAGAAAATAAGAAGAGATAAAGTAAAGAAAGTTACTATTTGCTTTTATAAAGCAAAATATCCTTTATTAGCCTACCTCTCTCTCCTTCTTCATTTCTCTTCTTCACCAACGAGTTCCTCTTCTTCTTCTCTGTTCTAAACCGTTCCCAACCAGCTCCATACTTGCTCCACCTTGCTTTGTCCATAACTTGCTCATTTTAGCTCCAAATCAAAAACTAAGCATAGATTTCTCTTAGTTAGACCAAGGCCTTGCTTCCTATCTTTTCAAAATTTGAAAAGCCTCATTTTGGAGCCATGGGAAATCGCCATTGAAGGGGGAAAAATAAGCTTGGAGGGTGCATTAGCTTCTCCATTCTCTTAAGGTAAAGAATATGTAAGAAAAGTTAGGTTTCCACCATTTCTCCACATTACCGAAAATTACTACTCATGGGGCTTCATTTTTATGCCTTGTTCTAGCTTGATTTATTCACCAAGGACTAGTGGAGGTCCTATTTCATTCAATGCCCAAGTCTATTTTGAGACTTCAAAGGTAATCATCCACTTTTATGTCTTAGAACACATTTCTAACCTAGGTTTTTATTCCTTGAGGTTAGTGTATTGTTTAGTACTCATATGAGTCATTGAATATTGATTAGAACATTGGCAAGGGGAATTTAAGTGGTGGCCGAGATCTATGCAAGAAGAAGGTCTAAGGAGGAGATTAATATAAGCTTGAGAAAACAAGGTAAAATGCTTACCTAATGGTGGTTTAAGATTAAGGAATGAGTTTTAGATAAGTACCAATGTGGCTTAGAGCTTACATTGTGTATTGGGTTATATAACCTAAGAAAAAGAACTTAAACAAGCTTATGAACTTGTGATTAAGGAGCTAATGAGAATGAGTTAGTAATATAAGTTTAAGGTGGATTTTAAGAGCATTATAACTACTATGAGATTGATGAGTGTATTTGCAGGTTGAAAGCTTTTATATGTGGGAAATTCAGTGTTTAAGTTTGAGTCATTTAAGGGCCTAAGAGCCATGTCATTTAAGAGCCTTGGTGCTATGCAATTTAAGATTATTGCAATATAATGAGTTGTTGTGAATGAGTTGGTTTGGTGATGAGATGTGGTGAGAAAAACAATGCATTTGGGCATGAGAATATACTAGCGGAGCTATGGCGAAATTTGAGTAGAAAATAAGTGCTTAGGTGATGGTGGTGAATTAATATGACCTAGGATTTACTAGGAGTCATTATGAAGAATTTGAGTGGAAATGAGTTAACTAAGGAGTTCTTGAGGATGAGAATGACCTAGAATGGTCTATGAGGAAGTTAGAGTTTAGATGGGTGTATTGAACCCACCAAAGTCATGGTATGAGGAATGATAAGACTTCTGCAAATCTGGAGGAAAGGTGTATAATGCTTTAAGGTGATTTAGGTATGAACTAAGAGAAGAACAATGAGAGTTCGAGAAGTTTGTGTAAGAGGTGGTGATGTTAGTGGTGGACTAGTAAGGTTTAGTTGAATGGTAATGTGTGGACTTGGGTGATGGAAGTGAAAATGGTAGGAGGATATTGTAAGTCGTCAAGGAAAATGACTAGAAACGTATAAGAGGGTATGATCATGAGAATGGTGAGTAAGTTTCATAAGAGAAGTGGAAATGTCTAAGGAGGGTGTTGCATGGTTAAGGTAAATGAAGAACAATGTCAAGGTATTAAGATAATGGAAAGAAATGTATAAGCAAGCTTAAGAGTTTAAGAGTGATGAGTAATAAGTGAAAAGAAGAGAAATTGTGCATGGACATGCAAGATAACATTGGAAGGTTTAACAAGCAATGATGTTAAGGAGGAGTTATATGGGTAGAAAAGAAACACTTTGGTTAGTTGAAGTTTTAGACAAAATGTACATGTTAGAAATATAAGGAATTAATTGACAAGTGTTAGGAATTTCTTACAAGAATTGAGCTAAAGGTTGGAATGATCTTTGGAGTTGTTTTAATGAGTTTGGTGGAGGTTATAAGGTGTGTTTGATGTGCCAAATGATGTTAGAACACATTAGAAGGCTTGAGGAAAAATTTGGAGAAAGTTTGACAATGTATGGGAAGTTTCTGCAGCCGACCTACCCAGGGGACCGACCCCAGTCTGGGTCGGTCGGGCTGAAACTGTGAAGTTGGATGTTCTCTGCAGCCGACCTACCCAGGGGGTGGGTCGGTCGGTGGGTCGGTCGGACCATAAAAAAAAAAAAAAGAGAAACCCTAAGAGAGTTTAGTGGTATTAATGGTACCCCATTAAGGGGGCAATGATGATTAGAGGTATAAAGACCTAAGGGATTAAGTTAAGAATAAACTTAAAAGTTTAAGATTAGGTTTGTAAGATTAAGTTGTAAGACTTAAGAGGTGTTAGGTGGGGATCATTAAGGGTTAAGTAAGTTAAGTAAGTTGAATTAAGTTAAGTGATTAACAACCTAAAACTGAATGAATGTTTTAGGACTTGGAAATTGGACTCCGGAAGAGATTAAGCAACTGAACGGCCAACGGTGAACGGTACAGTTCTTCTTGTGACCTGCTTGCTAACGAGGTGTCCCTCGGCTTGTGTGCTATCTGTTTTTGTGTGCTCACTAAACAAGATAAAGCATGCAACCGGAATATATTATATTTATTGTATCGTTGTGTGATGTTTGAAAACTAACACAACATACCGTGAGAACTTACTAACCAATGTTTAGTAAGGAATTGAGTGAGACTAAGGAACGCCCCTAATAAGGGACGATATGAACCGAAAGAGGTTAACCAAAAACATGGTCTTGAGACTATTACTAACTGGAACTTGAGTGAGGAAACCCGGGACCGATCTCCGGTCATGCATGCTAAGGAAAAAGGGGGACGGTATCTGAATCAGATCCGCCCTCCGCTTAAGGACTTGTCTTCGGACTTGTAGCCTAGGGCCGGTTGCCGGCTCAGCTACGCTGGACTCCCGTCCAGGGTAGGTGGCATTAAGATGGTGCGGTGGGATCACCTAAATCCCAGGTTTGGACTTGGGCTACAACCATTCCCCTCCAGGAACGGTTTGTATTCTGAGAATAAGTTAAGATTAAGATAAGTTACAATCATTCCTTTTTAAAGGATGATTTGTATTATTAAGATTAAGATTAAGTTAAGATTAAGATAAGTTACAATCATTCCTTTTTAAAGGATGATTTGTATTATTAAGATTAAGATTAAGTTAAGATTAAGATTAAGTTAAGATTAAGATAAGTTGCAACCATTCCTTTAAAGGATGTTTGTATAATTAAGATTAAGATAAGACATCCACTCCTTATTAAAGGATGGTTGTTTCTAAGATTAAGATAAGACTAAGATTGAGGTGAGATAAGGATGGACTAAGATTAAGAGGGAACATTACTTAAGGAGTTAAATAATTAACTCTCAATTAAGGGAACGCATTTAAGTCGTTCATTGTGTGTGAACTTGATTGTTCATATGAGTTGTTTACTGCACTTACTATTATGTTGTGCATCTAATCAACCTCCATGCTATCGACAATTAGTCGTCGTAGCCACGTTAGCTTGGGGGCCATGAGGGGATCGTACCAGCATTCGTGCTGACCCCCTTTGGGGGCTGTTTTTACTACACAGGTACATCAGAAGGCGGCCGTCGCAAGAGTAAGAAGAGGTACAAGTGTTAAGGATTAAGTGTGACCTACGAGTTGTGCATGTACACTCGTATGGCAATTGAGTTAGTAAGATGTATAGGTTGTGAGAGGATTGTAAGAAGGTTATGTAAATGGTTAAGGTTGTTAGACTAATGTTCGGTATATTCTGTAGTCAGACCGTGGCAAGGTCCTGGATTGTAAAGAATTCCGCTGTGACATGTATATATATACTGTAAGTTGCGAGACCACATTTGGATTGAGTTGGGGTGTTACAAAAAGTGGTATCAGAGCGTAGTTACGCTCTGAAGACAAGAAATACCGAACTTAGGAGAATATTGAGGTTGAGATTGAGTTATGGGTTAAGGGTTAAGAGATAGAGTGAGGGTGCGTTAGTCAGGACTTCCCGGTGTTTACCGGATATCCATAGTACCTAGACCCGCCCTCCACATCCCTAACCCTGAACATGTGGAACAAACGCCAGAGAGAAGAAAGCCTTCTCTTACTCGGGGAAACCCGATCTGGCAGTTAGTTAATAGTAAGCAATACAAGAAACATCTTGTGGCATAACAGTTAAGGAGAACTGGGAGATTTTAAATGGAGCGCATCAACAGAGAAACAGGCGCTACCTATGGAATACTATCAGTAAGGGACGGAAATTACCGGCAACATGGGTCGACATGCTACGCAGTCGAAATAACCCGCGATACCAATGATAAGGAAAGCACTACGCGTGCAATGGATAAGGAAATTATAAGAGACATGAGTACCGGACAGCGGTCCGAGTGAGCATAACAGTGGGATAATACAAAGCATGAGGATTGAGATTACTGGAAAGTCCGGTTAGAAACGGGAACTCCAAACCCCATATAATGAAAAAGGTTACAAACCTGGCCAACATAATGTGGACGACGATAGGAACACATACAAATTGTATACCGAAATAGGACTACAATGTAGTGCCTATAGAAGAAACTATTACTTAATAACCACAACAGAATGTGGAGACAGGAGCGAGGATTAAGACATAAGAAAATATTAAGGGGTTCCCTCAGAAAGAGGAACGCCCTGGTAGATGACAGTACTGTCAAACAACAAGGAAACTGCCGGATGGACGGTTATCCAAAATAAGAGATTATCGAAGGAGTCCCGAGGACTACCAATTACATGGAAATTAGAAGGAAGTGTCACTACCGACGTACCTTGTACCAATAGCCCATCCTGCATGGCGCACTTGCCATAGCAAGTGCTACCACGGTTAAGCTACACGGAAAGCCATCATGGCAAGATAGGAGAACGCTACAGTTGAGACGCATATTAATACCGGATTGTAAATCCACGAGAACAGAAAAATAAGACCTTGGAAGGGCCCGACGGCCTGACCATGATGAGATAAGGTAACACACCAGTCAGCCGGGAGCGGAACTTGGACAAAGTATTAAACCATATAAATATTAACAACGGTATAACCCACTACAACAACAACAGACAGTGTGGTAAGAACACCAAACCCGGATCTCAAGGAGGAAAACCTAAGAGATCGCTCGGTATTGCGAGCAAAACACTATGTAAGCAATAACATACAGGGGATGTATTATAAGATACTATTGAGGCTGTTGAAGCATCGACTTACAACGAAAACGGGATAAGACTCCCAGAGTGACCATTAAGGATACCAATAACAACATTCTTCAATGAAGATGTTAGAAAACCCAGAAAACAAGGATAAAAGAAATAAACGTAAGCTATAACCTACCAAGGATTAAAGTCGTACAACCCTGGAAAAGGAAAGCTCAGAGGACTACCCCCACAAAGCGGGCATAGTCGAGCCGAACAACTGATGAATGACAGTTAACACTGTTTGTTTAACTCATTAACACCCAAGTACGATTGATCATCAAAGGGTGGCGTAGTCAACAGAAGTTGAACGAAGCGTTGAGATAGAAGTATAAAATGCCAGGATGATATCCAACTTGGACACCGTAAGGCAAACGCCTAATACGAACTTATCCTTAATTGCCAAAAGACATAAGTCTAGTAAAATGACAGCATTGTCAAAGACATTAAGTAACCTTAGATCACCTGAACAACTTCCCTAGCAGGAAGCAGGTTGCAGCAACTTATCATGAAACCCGATACTACATTTAGTATGTAACCTAACGGTGGATAGTGCTCAAAGAACTAGAATCTTATAGGGATGACCTGCAGATGAGTAAGAGTACAAATAATGAACTGAGACATTAAGCATTAAGAGCCTACGAGCCAAGGATGTTAACCACATCAGAGCCCGAGGCGCAGTAAGTTATAAGAGAGCTTGTTTAAGCCACGAAGGGACTACAATTTGTAGATATGAACGGTTACCAAACCTATAACTTAGATTGTGAAGAACATTACCAAGAAAGGGTACCAATGAGAATATTGAGATAATGCTAAGGACAGGAGCGGAGAACGAACCATGCCTTTTAGGGTGGGGATACCTCTCCTTGTTGTGAGGCCATGAGTGGGAATGAACCCCTCAAAAAGGGCTTTCACTTATTAGAGACGAAATACACTTTATTTAGAAAATGGAAACTATGAACCTTGAGATTTCCTTGAAATATATCAGATACACTTGAGTAATAAGGTAGGTTGCAGAGATAGACCTCATATCCAACACCCAGGATGTAAGAATTAGTGATCGTCAGAGATAAACATTGTGACTGCACATTATGGCACGTCAATTAATCAATGCTCAGAAGAGCTTGTGAATCAGTGGATGACTTCTTCAGTTACCAGTTAAACTACATGGTAGATAACATCATTAAGGATGAAAGAAAGCGAGAGAAATCAGCCTGTTTACAAATCTGAGATTGGAGCAGAACACCTTCGTATTAAGAGACAACTATTTTACAGCATGGTAACACAACCGCTATACACCGGAATGAGAAAACTCCCAATGTGTTTACACCCAGAAGGGATTGAGTATAAGGTAAGACATGAGAATAAGTGAATAAGAGGTTGCACCATTAATGGGCAACATGGTAAGGGCCAACTACCACGGTAGTAGTGGTCGTGAGTACAATAGTTAGAAAGGTGGATTAAGTCATGGTGCGCGGTAAGGCGACCATTATGAATGAGCCGTCAAATATTGACACTGAGGCAATTAGATTTATGAGTTAAGACCAGTATAAGTAAGAAAATAAGATGGTAGACGAACTGAGCATTGATGCCAGTAGTCTGGACCTGGTTTGGTAAGATTACACAGGAAGCACACAACCCATTCCTTAAGGAACTGGAAGTGCTTTCCTAATAGGAGAAAGAAGATAAGAGGCTCTATGGAAAGAGACCTAAGCTACTAAGAAATAGAATCAGTACGGGATACAGAAAGAGCTAGAGCATACAATACCAAGAACACAATAATGGATTTCCCTTGATTAACTTCAAGAAGAACAATAAATGTTATTATGGAACGATGAAAGAGGAGATCGACAACAGAATACTTCATAATTAGCAATAGCTAAACGTGTGACAGACACTATGAGTTTACTAAAACGAGACGTGGGACGACTGCACCCCACAGGGGCTTGCAGGCCTGACACGCTCATTTATGAGTTAGTTGGGTAAGTAGTAATGTACCAGTAAGGTACCCCATGCATGTGGATGAGTGGTGTAAGGAACACGGGAAGTAGTCGACTCCGTACCACCGACAACGACGCAAGATCAGACAAGCGCAGCTACTACCACAAACAGTCGAAGAGAAGAATTCAGTTGAACCAACAACACGAGAAATCAGAGAACGAATAATTAAGGACTATGGAGTGCGAAGAGCACGAATTGTTAAGTACAGACATTGGACATGTCTTAAGATGTAAGAGATTAAGACTGTAAAGCGCGATACGCACTAAACAGTAGTTTCAGATTGAGGATCATCCTCAGACCAAAGGTCAGTTGGAGAGAACAACTTAGACATTCGAGAAAACACTAAGAGTATGAACATAAGATCTTCAAGGAGAATGGATAGACGAGTTACAACTCATTAAGGCCGTGTATATATAAAGATAACACGTGTCCATTGAGAGACCAATATACCTAAACTGTAAGGAGGCAGGAGGATATACAATGCCATAAAAAGATAAGTGAAGCAGTTAAGCCTAAGAACATCAGAGTGGTGCAGCGGAAGCTGGCAGACCACTACTTTGAGATTAGACCAAACTAAGTTAAGGAAACGGTATAAATACCGTTAAGAATCCTCGATACAGAGACTAAGTCATTCCTGATCGAATTCTAAGTAAGATAGATGACATGGAAGCTAGAATGCTTGGTGAGAATTAGACATCTTGAACTTATGTTCAAGGATGATATAATGCAGATTACGTGGGCGTAATCCATTTTAAGGGGGGTAGAGCGAAAACCGCTTAGCGTATGTTTGTGTACTGAGTACATAAACTACGGTGTGCATAGCACAAAATAATTTGAGAATATGTTTTACATAAACATTTTGAGGTAAATCATGGTTATTGCACACAGAAGATGTGAATACCATACATATTAAGTACCTATCTTGTTAACTCCGGTGTGAGTACAAGTTAAGAGAATTAAGGAAGAGGATTAAGGAGACTTAAGAAATAAGAATATATGAGGTATGAGTCGATATGAGACTATGTGTGAGATAAGAATAAGATAACACTATGAGATATTATTTGATATGAGCATGAGGAAGGAAGCAGTAATGCTATGAGATAAGATGGTGAAAAATGATATGAGACTGATATAGAACTTAGTGGGAATTTAAGTCTTGAGGTAATTACTAAGAGATGAATTGGGAATGCTTGATGGACTAAGTCCACCCCTTGGAGATGTATTGATTATGATTAGAAGAACTAAAAAGATAGAAAAATTGGATATGAGTGAATTATCTGATGTTTGAAAATGACGTGGGAGGTGGAACTTGATTTTCTAGGGATCAAGGGAAACCGAACACAAATTGGAGTGGAAGGATAGTTCGACACTGATGCTGATCACATCAGGGTTGGATGATTCCTGAAACTCCCTACCAGTGGTCACAATTAAATCACACTATGGATAGAGGCCTTAAGATAAAATGAAATTGGAGTTGTTTGTATTTTTAACTAGAGGAATTATTCCTCACATGACCTCGTAAAAAGGATTACCTTTTTACTGAGTCTCGCCCATGAAGTCGAGGACGCACGAGCCTTTGTCTTCGGACCGGTGACATGGGGAGAGCAGCGTGTTTTGTATTCTGGCCCATGGTGACGAGGACGAATGAGCCATTGTCTACGGACCGGTGACATGGGAGAATACGTTGGAAGTTATGTGAAGGTTTTAATCATCAAAAGGAACAAAAAGAATTTTGAGTGTTATACATGCGTGAGCATGTTGTGTGATATTTAAGAATAGGTATATGGTGGACCTAAGGATTCAAGGAGTTTAAGTATACATAAGTACGATCTGTATGATCTATGGAATGAGGTAAGACATGCATTTTAATAAGAAAAGATGCATAGGAACTTTGGGGACAAAGTCCTTTTAAGGGGGGTAGATTGAAATACCCCAAACCTAAGTATGCTAAGAAAACATCAAATTATGATGTAGTAAGGCTAGAATATGCCTTAGAAAGATTGGTAGACAATTTAAACCAAGGAAAACACAAGAAAGTGCCTTAAGGGCAATCAGGGCAAAAACGTGCTCTAAGCTTGGAGAGACTTGGGTGAGTACCCAAATATCATGATAAGACCTTAGTAATATTCTAATGGTCATTTTAAATCAATTAGCAAAGAAAACCAAGCTTGAAAACAAGTTAAAACACAAAATGTGCTTTAAGAGGCCTTAAAGCACATTTTTGAGAAATTGTCTTAGAAATAAGTTTTGAGTGGCTAAATGCCCATGATTACACCTTAATCAACATGTGTACTAATTAGTATCACATTAGGAAGCCTAAATCAATGGGAAACCAAAAATTTCACGAATATGTGCACTAATTAGTGAATAGTGCTCAAATAGTGCTAGTTTTGACTTAAGGCAACCTTAATTAGTTAAATGGCCAAACAAGGCCTTATTTATGTTAATTAGTAAGGGGGGGACGGTTTTAAGGGGATGAGTCACCATAGACTTCATCAAATAAGAAAATAAGAAGAGATAAAGTAAAGAAAGTTACTATTTGCTTTTATAAAGCAAAATATCCTTTATTAGCCTACCTCTCTCCTCTCTTCTTCATTTCTCTTCTTCACCAACGAGTTCCTCTTCTTCTTCTCTGTTCTAAACCGTTCCCAACCAGCTCCATACTTGCTCCACCTTGCTTTGTCCATAACTTGCTCATTTTAGCTCCAAATCAAAAACTAAGCATAGATTTCTCTTAGTTAGACCAAGGCCTTGCTTCCTATCTTTTCAAAATTTGAAAAGCCTCATTTTGGAGCCATGGGAAATCGCCATTGAAGGGGGAAAAATAAGCTTGGAGGGTGCATTAGCTTCTCCATTCTCTTAAGGTAAAGAATATGTAAGAAAAGTTAGGTTTCCACCATTTCTCCACATTACCGAAAATTACTACTCATGGGGCTTCATTTTTATGCCTTGTTCTAGCTTGATTTATTCACCAAGGACTAGTGGAGGTCCTATTTCATTCAATCCCAAGTCTATTTTGAGACTTCAAAGGTAATCATCCACTTTTATGTCTTAGAACACATTTCTAACCTAGGTTTTTATTCCTTGAGGTTAGTGTATTGTTTAGTACTCATATGAGTCATTGAATATTGATTAGAACATTGGCAAGGGGAATTTAAGTGGTGGCCGAGATCTATGCAAGAAGAAGGTCTAAGGAGGAGATTAAGATAAGCTTGAGAAAACAAGGTAAAATGCTTACCTAATGGTGGTTTAAGATTAAGGAATGAGTTTTAGATAAGTACCAATGTGGCTTAGAGCTTACATTGTGTATTGGGTTATATAACCTAAGAAAAAGAACTTAAACAAGCTTATGAACTTGTGATTAAGGAGCTAATGAGAATGAGTTAGTAATATAAGTTTAAGGTGGATTTTAAGAGCATTATAACTACTATGAGATTGATGAGTGTATTTGCAGGTTGAAAGCTTTTATATGTGGGAAATTCAGTGTTTAAGTTTAAGTCATTTAAGGGCCTAAGAGCCATGTCATTTAAGAGCCTTGGTGCTATGCAATTTAAGATTATTGCAATATAATGAGTTGTTGTGAATGAGTTGGTTTGGTGATGAGATGTGGTGAGAAAAACAATGCATTTGGGCATGAGAATATACTAGCGGAGCTATGGCGAAATTTGAGTAGAAAATAAGTGCTTAGGTGATGGTGGTGAATTAATATGACCTAGGATTTACTAGGAGTCATTATGAAGAATTTGAGTGGAAATGAGTTAACTAAGGAGTTCTTGAGGATGAGAATGACCTAGAATGGTCTATGAGGAAATTAGAGTTTAGATGGGTGCATTGAACACCCAAAGACACGGTATGAGGAATGATAAGACTTGTGCAAATCTGAAGGAAAGGTGTATAATGCTTTAAGGTGATTTAGGTATGAACTAAGAGAAGAACAATGAGAGTTCGAGAAGTTTGTGTAAGATGTGGTGATGTTAGTGGTGGACTAGTAAGGTTTAGTTGAATGGTAATGTGTGGACTTGGGTGATGGAAGTGAAAATGGTAGGAGGATATTGTAAGTCATCAAGGAAAATGACTAGAAACGTATAAGAGGGTATGGTCATGAGAATGGTGAGTAAGTTGCATAAGAGGAGTGGAAATGTCTAAGGAGGGTGTTGCATGGTTAAGGTAAATGAAGAACAATGTCAAGGTATTAAGATAATGGAAAGAAATGTATAAGCAAGCTTAAGAGTTTAAGAGTGATGAGTAACAAGTGAAAAGAAGAGAAATTGTGCATGGACATGCAAGATAACCTTGGAAGGTTTTAACAAGCAATGATGTTAAGGAGGAGTTATATGGGTAGAAAAGAAACACTTTGGTTAGTTGAAGTTTTAGACAAAATGTACATGTTAGAAATATAAGGAATTAATTGACAAGTGTTAGGAATTTCTTACAAGAATTGAGCTAAAGGTTGGAATGATCTTTGGAGTTGTTTTAATGAGTTTGGTGGAGGTTATAAGGTGTGTTTGATGTGCCAAATGATGTTAGAACACATTAGAAGGCTTGAGGAAAAATTTGGAGAAAGTTTGACAACGTATGGGAAGTTTCTGCAGCCGACCTACCCAGGGGACCGACCCCAGTCTGGGTCGGTCGGGCTGAAACTGTGAAGTTGGATGTTCTCTGCAGCCGACCTACCCAGGGGGTGGGTCGGTCGGACCATAAAAAAAAAAAAAAAAAAAGAAACCCTAAGAGAGTTTAGTGGTATTAATGGTACCCCATTAAGGGTATAAAGACCTAAGGGATTAAGTTAAGAATAAACTTAAAAGTTTAAGATTAGGTTTGTAAGATTAAGTTGTAAGACTTAAGAGGTGTTAGGTGGGGATCATTAAGGGTTAAGTAAGTTAAGTAAGTTGAATGAATTAAGTTAAGTGATTAACAACCTAAAACTGAATGAATGTTTTAGGACTTGGAAATTGGACTCCGGAAGAGATTAAGCAACTGAACGGCCAACGGTGAACGGTACAGTTCTTCTTGTGACCTACTTGCTAACGAGGTGTCCCTCGGCTTGTGTGCTATCTGTTTTTGTGTGCTCACTAAACAAGATAAAGCATGCAACCGGAATATATTATATTTATTGTATCGTTGTGTGATGTTTGAAAACTAACACAACATACCGTGAGAACTTACTAACCAATGTTTAGTAAGGAATTGAGTGAGACTAAGGAACGCCCCCTAATAAGGGACGATATGAAACGAAAGAGGTTAACCAACAAACATGGTCTTGAGACTATTACTAACTGGAACTTGAGTGAGGAAACCCGGGACCGATCTCCGGTCATGCATGCTAAGGAAAAAGGGGGACGGTATCTGAATCAGATCCGCCCTCCGCTTAAGGACTTGTCTTCGGACTTGTAGCCTAGGGCCGGTTGCCGGCTCAGCTACGCTGGACTCCTGTCCAGGGTAGGTGGCATTAAGATGGTGCGGTGGGATCACCTAAATCCCAGGTTTGGACTTGGGCTACAACCATTCCCCTCCAGGAACGGTTTGTATTCTGAGAATAAGTTAAGATTAAGATAAGTTACAATCATTCCTTTTTAAAGGATGATTTGTATTATTAAGATTAAGATTAAGTTAAGATTAAGATAAGTTACAATCATTCCTTTTTAAAGGATGATTTGTATTATTAAGATTAAGATTAAGTTAAGATTAAGATTAAGTTAAGATTAAGATAAGTTACAATCATTCCTTTTAAAGGATGATTTGTATAATTAAGATTAAGATAAGTAACATCCACTCCTTATTAAAGGATGGTTGTTTCTAAGGTTAAGATAAGACTATGATTAAGGTGAGATAAGGATGGACTAAGGTTAAGAGGGAACATTACTTAAGGAGTTAAATAACTAACTCTCCAATTAAGGGAACGCATTTAAGTCGTTCATTGCGTGTGAACTTTGATTGTTCATATATGGATTGTTGTTTACAGCATTTACTATTATGTTGTGCATTTAATCAACCTCCATGCTATCGACAATTAGTCGTCGTAGCCACGTTAGCTTGGGGGCCATGAGGGGATCGTACCAGCATTCGTGCTGACCCCCTTTGGGGGCTGTTTTTACTACACAGGTACATCAGGAAGCGGCCGTCGCAAGAGTAAGAAGAGGATACAAGTGTTAAGGATTAAGTGTGACCTATGAGTTGTGCATGTACACTCGTATGGCAATTGAGTTAGTAAGATGTATAGGTTGTTGAGAGGATTGTAAAAAGAATATGTATTTGGTTAAGGTTGTTATGTACTAATGTTCGGTATATTCTGTAGTCAGACCGTGGCAAGGTCCTGGAGTGTAAAGAATTCCGCTGTGACATGTATATATATATGCTGTCAAGTTGCGAGACCACATTTGGATTGAGTTGGGGTGTTACAATTTAGGTTTTGTTAAACTATGTCCGGGCCTACGGACATCCTGTCCGTGGCCCCAGACTTTTCAAATTTTTGTTTTCTGTTTAATTCGACTTTAATTTTCACATAGATTAACTAGGGTCCGTGGTTACGGACATTAGGTCCGCGGCTACGGACGGAAACAAAATTTGACCTAATTCTGCCTCCGAAACCCTAGTTTAGGTAATTTCAACTTTCACTTTTATTTTCAGTCAAAAAATGCTAAAAAACAAAAAAAACAGAAGCTCGCACACTTAGCTTAAAACGACTCGTAATAAGCCGTAATTAAACTAAGTAGAGGAAAAACGACTTCTAGGGGTAATGAAAGTAATTGAACCCTAATTAAGTCGAATATCAAGCCCCCGAACCCGAACTCTCCTTTCCTAATTTGATCTAGGTTAAAATTAGGTGGCGACTCATAATAGGTTCCAGTGAGCTAGCTTAGGTTTTAATAATTATTGTTATATGACATAGTTATTAATCTTAGGTTATAAGTGGACCTAAAACCCGATTAGATCCTAATCAACTTTAATCAACATAGGATAGGGTTTAAAATCGAGGCTCACAGACTGGCGACTCTGCTGGGGACAAACTCTTAATTTTAAGAAAGAGGGCTTAACTCGACAATGTTTATTTATGGCTTTATTACTTTGTTTGTTTACTTTTGTGCGCATTTAATTTCTGTACCTTTGCATCATATGAGAGCGAGGGTCCACAAACCTTTACCCCGGGACCCGTTTGAGGGTCCCCTGTCAGGGACTCACACCTTTTAGGTGATGTGAATAAGGGGGAAAAGAGGAGGATGTCGTCTAACCACATCCCCTTAATACCTGGGCTTTAGCCCCAAGCGTTTTCCTGGCAGTGCCCTTACCTAGCCCATTGTTTGGTCAGTCAAAGACCCGACCGTAGACACACCTTCAGGTGATGTGAAAAAAGTGGGGAAGCCCAAAGAGAATAGCGTGCAAGCCCTATTCCTTTGTGGTGACCTGGGCCCACGCCCCAAGCACCTCTCCGGATCGATCCATACCCGAATTGGATAAGTGTCAAGTGAGGACATGTGGAATTTGTATGGGCCTTGTCTGCTTGTGTGATCGGCCCACTACCCAGCCTAGGAATTGATAGGAACTTTTCCTACATCAACTCAGCCCAACCTGAATTTACGGCTTTATGTTTGCGGCCCAGAGGCCTGTTTGGTTTGATATGTGAAACATTTGGGCTTCGGCCCAAAAGTTTAGACTTAGGTGATTTCTCTCTTTCGGCCCAATTTGAATTATCAATTTAGTTCCAGGCCCATGAAAAAAAACAAATCCACCTAAAGCGATCCATAAAAATCCATCAGGCCTTTCCTTTTCGAGGCCCATTCTAGTCCAGGAAGACTTTTTCACTCAGGTTTTGACCCACGATCCTAGACATGGGTATCATCTTCAGGCCCAATCATAATCACTCGGCCCAAATTCCAATTCACATCCAGAACATGGTTTAGAAATCACTTCGGCCCATGCGCTTTACTTCTAGCCCAAACACATTCTGGCCCAGGCGCCCAATTCTCAGAACATTCCGGCTCAAGAACCACGCTCTTCAAACATTTCAGCCTAGGCACCAGTTCACAGCTCATGAATCATTCCGGCCCATGTGCCTCCCTTCCAACTCATTTCGGGCCTCGGTGCCTACCCACAATATTCGAACATTCCAGCTCATATGCTTTTCTTGCAGCCCAAACAAGTTTTTACCTAAAACTTCTTCACGGTCCAGAATTTTAGCTCAATCCACTTTTGTTTTCTAACAGATAAGCCCGAATCCCAAGTATGGCAGAGGGAGGAAACCCAGTCAGCATGGAGGCCCAGCTTGCAGCCTTAGAGCAAAGGTACATGGCTGCCTTTGATGCCATGGAACAGAAACATAGGTCCACCACTAATGACATGGAGGCTAAGTATGTCACCATCATCGAAGAGCTGAAAGGCAAAATCAATTCCCTTGAGGTTGGTCATCAGGAAAACATTTCAGGAAAGATTGTTGACTCTGGGAACGAGCGTGACTACATCGAAGTTAACTCTGTTGAGGCCCAGGATGCACAAAGATTTGTAGGGCAAGTCGTCCCGGACCGCCAACTAACTGCAGAATTAAGGAAGGCCCTGAAAAGGATTGAGCGCATGGAAAAAGCTAGCAAGCCAGCTGGTTTCGATTACTCTTCTATGGAATCGTACCCCGAGGTTAATCTCCCTCTAAAGTTGAAGCTACCCACACTTGCTCTATACAAGGGTTCCTCAGACCCACAGGTCCATCTGGCGATGTTCGATAGGGAAATGTCCATCCTCAGGTTGAATGACATGCAGAAGGCCAAGGTTTTCGCCGTTATCTCGATGAAATACCTCAACGTTGGTACTTGACTCAGAGGATGAACACCAAAACCTATGAAGAGGTTTGTGAGGCTTTCCTGCACCATTTCGAGTATGCTAAGAATCTTGAAGTCACCAGGTCCGACCTTGCCAGTACCCGGCAGGGAAACAGTGAATCAATGTCCGACTTCATCAAACGGTGGAGGATGAAAGCCGCTGCTATGCCTACAAAAATGGATGAGCAAGAACAAATTCGAATGATTGTGGACAATATGCAGAGACAATACAACAACGAGCTGAGTTGCACATACTTCCCTAATTTCGACATGCTGATGGGACAGGTAAGGGTCATGGAAGAAAAGATTCACAAAGGCGAGCTGAAGCTGGGACAACCCAAAGCCCAGGGTGTGAGTATCGAGACCTTTAAGTCAGGACCGGCCAGAGTAGCTCAAGTTTCGTACCGAGTGAGCACCATACAAAAACCCAGTGCTGCAAAACAGAGCGTCAAGGCCTCACCCCGATCCAAGAGGTTCTCTGCACCGAGACAGTTTACCGACATTGGCCGGCCTCTCAGTCAAGCACTCGTGAAGCTACAAGAGCTAGACTTACTACAGCCTCTCACACCTAGTCCTGGGATCACCCAAGCCGGGGAACATCTCCATCAGTTCTGCCAGTTTCATCAACTACCAGGACACAGTACTGACGACTGCAGAGCATTGAAGCACAAGATCGAAGACCTTATCGAGCAAGGACTCCAGTTTGTTGAGTAGGCAAAATCTAGCAGTGTTTTGTTTACTCATTTCAATTTGTGGGAAGTTTATCACATTTCTCTTTTAATGAAGTTTAGATTTTAAAATTTCAGTTTTTTCGGCTTTTTCAGTTTGTAATCACAAAAATGATAATAAAAGAAATGTGTTCGTTCACCTTGCATCTTGCTCATGAAACGGTCATTTCTTGGCAACTGAACAAAACGACTTGTCTTCTGTTCTAAAAGATGAACATGTCCAACCAAACACCACTACTCACCCCAAAACATCCAAGCAACCCACGAAGCGGTTCAAGTCTACATTTGTCAAATTGTTGTTATAAACCCTGGATTAATACTGGGGGCAATCTGAGTTTAAGTTCGTCATCTTTCACCTTTTGTGCGAACAAGTCTCAGAGTGAGAATTCACGAGAGTGACTTGAGCGGAAAAACCAAGAGTGAACGAGCGTGTCATTTTTACACGACTCCGGTGAGACCACATTCAAAGGTGAGGTAAACGGCATAACTCCGACCGAAGGAGATAATTTGTAAATTTACTCTTAGACCTGCGAAAAGTAACAACGAACGGATACAAACTATCAGGAATGACGAAGCACCTAGGTACAACACCACATAGCTAAAAGCTTGTAAACCCTGACATTAAACCCTAGGCACCCCCGCTGAGCCTTTCATATATCCCTTTTCGATGTTGCAAAGCTCCAAACAAGCCAGCCCGTGATGAATAACCAACCCGGTGACCAAAGGAAGCGAGGAGCCTGACTCTCAGATAACGTTTTCATCAGTCCAGAGAAGCAAAGCCGCTATCAGCATGACGAAGTGATCCGCAAATGGTCCCAAAGTGACACAGGATCCAAAGAGCTCACATCAAAATAGCTCTCAAAACTCAAAACCGGGAAACACAAGAACCCCGAAGGCAAAGTCAAGAAAGGATCAAACAAAGAGGCAAAATCGAAGTGCCTCGAAGAAATCCAAAAGATGAAAAGAGAAATGGTGTAAAGGACAACTTCAAAAGTCCAAGTCCAGAAGCTCGAAAACAACGTCAACATGAAGCAGTTAGACGACTTCAAGACAAGGAAGATGAATCTGAGAGAAGACGCAAGTTGCAGCTTTGGTCACCCACTTAAGCTCCACATACCTCAAATATCCCTCCATGGTCCCGTTGTCCTTCATCACACCCGTGGCCACGTTATAAGCTTTAAAGACTTCCGACTTGATAGTGTGTCCAATCACGTGAAAGTAACAGATCAAATGCGTAAATCCATCAAATATCGAACTCAATGGTCTAGAAGTTGTGACTGTAGGTGAGGAACGAGTGCAAGCACCAAACACGCCGAGTGTAGGTTAGGAAGCACCACATAAAAACATAAGCCCTGACCCTGTGAGAACGAGACTCGTTCGCACGTTTAATAAAAGAAAATACTGGGGGCAATCGATCGGAACGATCGATTGCCATGAACTCTAGCTCAGATTGTCTTAAGGGAAAAATACTGGGGGCAATTGTTGGTTCCAACAATTGCTATGACAACACCAATTGGAACCCAGAGCTCAAACATCACCACCACCATCACACACCACCGGCCCGCATAAGCCTTTACCTCCACATCACACACCACAGGCCCACATAAGCCCTTACCTTTACATCATACACCATACCCCGTCGATGGCATGTTTATCTCCTAGGAGATAAATTACAAGTCCGAAGTCTATGGTCAGGAAATGATAATTTCGCTTTTTTAAACAGATTTATTCTTCAAACACTACCACGTTTGGCACCTCTTTCAACAATTTCTTGTTTTGGACAAATTTCCTACATACACTTTGATCGTATTTTGACATGCACATCCTCATTGCCACGTTTGGCACTTTCATAATTAACTTTCATCATGACCATTGCATCTATTAGTATGAGACTCCTCGTCAAAATTCAAGGATACAGATTCTCAGCCGAAGGTACAGATTCTTCAGGGATACAGATTCTCAGCCGAAGGTACAGATTCTTCAGGGATACAGATTCTAGCCGAAGGTACAGATTCTTCAGAGATACAGATTCTCACCGAAGATACAGATTCTTCAGATACAGATTCTCGCCGAAGATACAGATTCTTAAGATACAGATTCTCACCGATCAGAGATACAGATTCTCGCACGAAGATACAGATTCTTCAGAGATACAGATTCTCACCCGATCAGAGATACAGATTCTCTGCCGAAGATACAGATTCTTCAGAGATACAGGTTCTCACCCGATCAGAGATACAGATTCTCAGCTGAAGATATAGATTCTTCAAAGATACAGATTCTCAGCCAAAGATACAGACTCTTCAGAGATGCAGATTCTCAGCCAAAGATTCAGATTCACCAGAGCAGCAGACCTCACTAGAGCAGCAGAACTCACCCGAATAGAAGAACTCGACCCAACACCATTTTTCAATCACTGATAGGTAGTCAACGCCTCAGAATAGCTTGACATCATCTCATTCATTATAGGTAGTCAACGCCTTAGAATAGCTTGACATCATCTCATTCATTACAGGTAGTCGGCGCCTTAGAATAGTCTGACATTACTTCATTATTACCTTTAGGTGGTCGACGCCTTAGAACCGCTCGACACCTTTCCACTTTCCTTATAGGTAATCAGCGCCTTAGAATAGCTCGACGCAACTTGTCGGATTGCACATGTGATCTTTTAAGATCCAAAATTTTGGGGTATCACTCAAGCATCAACTAGTCTTTTCATTTCCATTACAAAGTCTAGTTGACGGGGGGCAATCTGTTATACCCAAAATTTCAACCCCCCCGGAAGAGAGTCTCTACTAATAGGCTAGTAGCGAGGGTTCCCAGTTCGATCGGCACATTTCAGAGTACTAGGGACAGCTTACACTACTAGAAAAAAGCGAATTACCTACGGACAATTTCGTAGGTAATCCGTAGGTAATCATAATTACCGACGGATTACTGACAAAATTTCACTCAAAACATCCGTCGGTATTTAATTGGTCGGTAATAAGATTACCGACGAAAAATTGAGTCCGTCGGTAAATTACCTACGGATTACCTACGGAAGTGTCAGCTGTAATTACCGACGGATTACCTACGGAACAGTCCGAAGGTAAATTACCTACGGAAAATCCGTCGGTAATCCGTAGGTAAAATTTTACCTACGGATTACCGACGGAATCTTATATATTAGACATTTCGTAGGTAATCCGTAGGTAAAATGTTACCTACGGAAAAATTCCTTAGGTAAAATGTTACCTATGGATTACCTACGAAATCTTATACCAACCATTTTTATTAGACATTCCGTAGGTAATTTGTAGGTAATACTTTAGGAACCTTTATACCAATTATTATTATTAGACAGTACGTAAGTATTTATATTTTTTGTATTTTACATTTATTTGACCATATTTAGTTTATATTATGATTATTCTTCATTTTTGAATATTTGAATTATAAAGCTATTTCAGAATTAAAATTATTAAACAATATAATGTTAAATTTCAATAGGCACGATGCCCTTATATATTAAAGCATAAAATTTTGAAATTTTAAAAAAAAAAATATTTACATATATATCTAACTCATCTTATAACTTCATAAACTAACATTAGACATCATCAAAAACGATAAAAACAAACTAAAAAAAAAGTTCTCAAGTTTACAATATTCATACATACACCAAATCATCACTCCAAACTATTAGAATTCTCACAATCTTCACCCCTAGATTGCTGCAGGTTCCCTCCCGATGGACTATACATGAAATATTCGTATGCATCAGCCAGATGCATTGTGCTCGAGTCCCGCATCAGAAGAAATAAAGTAACTCGAAGTGTCTGATATCTCTAGTGACTAGAATCAAGATTGGTCTAAGAGAAATCTAGACAATTAAGTTGAACAAAATTGCGTACCAAAGGCCTCCATATACTTGAACTCCCTAGGAGATTTAAGATCTGCATTGACATGAGGAAGAAATAAGTGATAATTGGGATACATATTTCTGTTCAGTCTCTTATAACTCTACCACTACAATGCACACAGTTTCATCAGCATCAAAAACCAGACGTTGAGTAAGGATCAAAGAGCTTGAAGGATACCTTCAAGGAAGCAAGTTCCATTAAGCCCATTTCAACTAAGAGCATGCTTTCTATTATTGCTTCTCCTAAGAGATCATTAAAGTCTTGGATAAGTTTGATTCTGCTTTCAGAAGTATCATCTGCTTCAGGATACAAAGAAATTAAACATAAATTTAGCCCAGTAGAACCCAGAATGATTCAATAAAAATCTGCTAAGCAACCAAGAATTAAGTTAAATTTCAATCCTTTTTCTAAACTTTCCTCTTTGGCCTTTTGACCTGCAGACACCACAATTTCAAAAGGAAGAGGAGCTAATGATGACCAATATTCAGACTTTTTCATGACAATATCAGCGTATATACCTGTACAGAAAGGGAAATAATCCTGACATAATTAAGTAGTAGCTTCATAAATATTATAATACAAGGGCACAAAAGCATGTTTATAGGGTGAAGATTTCATATTGTGGCTTAATACTCTATGAAGATAAAAAGAAATATGTACACATAAATGCATAACTAGGGATCATATCAGTAACTTGCTACCAAGTCTCCTTCCCCAACCTGCCATTCTTTATGAAATATAAACTCCACCCAAACTGCATTGGTTACCCACTATCATGTTGTTTGGCCACACGTGAGAGATGCGGTTGACCGACCCAAACCTGTCATGCTGTTGAAGCAACTCATCCAAGTTGTGGTGATATTCTCTTTCTCAGGCAAAAACAAAAATAGCATAAACCTGTACAAACAGTGGAAGCAGATATTGCAATATCATTTACACATTCATCACATGATACCACAACTTCCCTTTTCCGTTTCACTTGGACTGGGAAATTGATTCAGGAGATTGGATGTGATCAGATGATGACGATGATGAAGAAGTTCCCTTTGTGCTGGTATAAAAGACCATGCTAGAGCTTGCAGTACCAATTGTAATGGAAACACCAACGGATGCCCAAATGTACTTCTGTATTCTCTTTTTCTTTGCCTGTCCCGCCTTGCCATCTCTGATGTCAGTCATTAGATAAGAGTAGTTACATTCGGTAACTGAAGAGACATCGACTGCCATAATCAGTGTCTTACAGAAGCAGCTTAAGAGTCACACACTTGATTGGTTATCAATGTGTACACTCAAAAAAGGTGACAGAATCCACATACATAGTGCAAATAAAATCAGAAGAGAACTAGCCAAAACTGTAGTGCAAATATAGCATGAAGAAATGAAAAGGTGATTTAGATGTGCAAAACAGAATCAGAAGAGAAACATGACCAAAACTGCTAATGCAAATATAGCATAGAAGCATACGAAAAAAGAATATCATTAAACCAAAACATGATACATTCACAGGCAGCAGGTTACTAATGCTTGTTTAAACAAGATCATGCCACAAAAGGTGCACAGAGATGTATGTTCCTTTGTACGCCAATCAGGATAGCAATATTACCTTGAGTGATAGGCGCAGAAAATGCAGTTCTTTGTTTACCTGTTTGGATTGCAGAATTATCGTAAGTGAGACGTTGAGCATGCAACTCCTGTTCGCCAGTTAAGAACGAAAAATTAACACGACGATAGGCGCAGAGTAGAAGTTCCTTGTTCACCAGTTAGGATTACAGAATTATCGTGAGCGATTACTTGTTGCATTTAGGTTATGCAAAATGGTCGTGACTGAAGATCAGAAAGAGGAAAAGGGCATGTATGTCAGGGTTTGAAAAATTACCTTGATGAAGAACACAGAGCATGCAATCCTTGCTCGCGAGTACGAGTGCAAAATTACCCATGACTGAAAAGCGCAGAGCAACAGTCCTTGTTCGCCAGTTCAAATAGCAGAATTAGAGGTGTAGAGAGTAGTTCCTGTTCGCCAGTTAGGATTACAGAATTACCGTCAGTGATACAGTTCACCAGTTAGGATTGCATACTTTTCTTGAATGAAGATCGGAAAGAGGAAAAGAGCATGTATGTTCCTTTAATCGTAAGTTAGGGTTCGTAAAATTACCAAGAGTGAGGCAAATGATGGAGGAAGAAGGCAAGATTTCTCACCTTGCATTCGTGATTTACGGTAACTCCACTTCAATGAAGATTGGGAGAACACAAAGCCCGATGTTGCGAATAGAGGTGTCGAGAGGAGAGGAAGGAAGTGAGAGAGGAAAGAAGAAGAATAAAAAGGAAGAAAAACCGGTAAGGCGATATAGTAACCTTGCCGACGGATAGTCCGTCGGTATCCATCAAGTAAAGCGACATTCAATGTTATAAGTAATCTCGCCTGTATAAAAGAGTCATTGCCGACGGAATAATCCATTGGTAATTACCGACGGAAACAATCTGTAGGTAATCCTCATGTAAGAAAAACGTCGCGTTTCAGATTGAACTCTCGCTTGTCACTACGAAGAAATTACCAACGGAATATTCCGAAGGTAATTACCGACGGAAAAAGTTCGTAGGTAATCTTCATATAAAAGTGCCACGTTTCAGCCTGAACTTTTGCTTGTCACTACGAAGCAATTATCGTCGGAATAATCTGTAGGTACTTACCGACGGAAAGCAGTCCGTAGGTAATCTTTACATGGAATAAAACACAGCATTTACCGACGGATGTTCCGTCGGTAATCTTTATTTAAAATCCCACCTATTTACCTACGGAAAATATCCGTAGGTAATTTGTTGGCGTTATACGCGCCCTTACCAGCCGGTCCTCCCGCACTTTTCCCTTCAAATTTACCTACGGAATATTTCGTAGGTAATATTTTGTTGGAATTCCGTCGGTATTCCGTAGGTAACAACTTAACAAGGGCTGGTATTATAAACCGTAGGTATTCCGTCGGTAATTACCTACGGAATATTTTCCGTAGGTAATTTCCGTAGGTAAACTACTGTTTTCTAGTAGTGTTAGTCATCTCCAGGGGCATTTTCGTAATTTTTCAAGGCTCCTAAGCCCCCTATAGGCTTTCTCTCTCCTCCAAATAAGGGTCATATCAATTCAAAATGCTTTGAAATTTTAACCCATGATAGAGGATGACATTCTAAGCTTAATGGCGTTGGAATTTGATTTTTTTGAGTTCCAATAATTTCTAGCAATTCTGACTGAATCTGACGGGAAAATTCAATTAAAAATATTCCAACATTTAAAAAATTCGGTTCCACCTCAGAAAATTCAGAAATATCATCCTTTACCATGTGTAAAATTCATAATCAAATTCCTCTGGAAGCCCTGAGCTAAAACGTCGGTAAATCTCAGTTTTACCGGATTTTTTATCTTTAAGGAAGCCTATATAAGGAACCTTATCCATGATCAAAGGAGAACCTCAAGAACCCTAGACTCTCAAAAAAAAAGGCAGCCGTCTTCTCTTCACGTTTTGAACTCCAGAGCCACAATCAAACACCGAAATCTCACCAAAATCGACACCCAAACACATTTTTCAACTCCCAAAACATCACCATCATCAAACCCTCACCAAAAACAGCACCAAAAGTGAAGAAGAGCATCAAGAACAACAAGGAGTCAGAAGCTGGGTTCGAAGTTCTTCCGAATCCGCCATCAACGAGGCCTAGAAGAATCCGATGTGAGAAACACCATGAATCCGAAGGTAAAAACAGGTAGAAACTCCACTTCCTAATTCTCTGTATTATCTGTCTTACCTCAAAATTTGGGCTCAAACTAACCCTTCTACGCTTCTGTATTGCTGTTTGTTTAAGCTTCTGTCCAATAACTGTTTACCAAGTTTCGTGCATAATTCGACATCAAACTGCAATCTTTCAATTACTAACGAATTGTACACCTTTCAGGCTACAGTGCATAAATTTTGAGCCGAAACACCTCGGGAACCACCATAAAACCCCTGTCCGTGGGGGTCCGGGACCACGGACGGGTTGTCCGTGGCCAGACACCACGGACGGCGGCGGGATTTTAAAATTTTAAAAATTAGGTTTTGTTAAACTATGTCCGGGCCTACGGACATCCTGTCCGTGGCCCTAGACTTTTCAAATTTTTGTTTTCTGTTTAATTCGACTTTTATTTTCACATAGATTAACTAGGGTCCGTGGTTACGGACATTAGGTCCGCGGCTACGGACGGAAACAAAATTTGACCTAATTCTGCCTCCAAAACCCTAGTTTAGGTAATTTCAACTTTCACTTTTATTTTCAGTCAAAAAATGCTAAAAAACAAAAAAAAACAGAAGCTCGCGCACTTAGCTTAAAATGACTCGTAATAAGCCGTAATTAAACTAAGTAGAGGAAAAACGACTTCTAGGGGTAATGAAAGTAATTGAACCCTAATTAAGTCGAATATCAAGCCCCCGAACCCGAACTCTCCTTTCCTAATTTGATCTAGGTTAAAATTAGGTGGCGACTCATAATAGGTTCCAGTGAGCTAGCTTAGGTTTTAATAATTATTGTTATATGACATAATTATTAATCTTAGGTTATAAGTGGACCTAAAACCCGATTAGATCCTAATCAACTTTAATCAACATAGGATAGGGTTTAAAATCGAGGCTCACATTGAGCTAAATTAAGTTTTTATAATTATGGTTATATGACCTAGTTATTAAACTTACGTTTCAAGTGGACCTAGAACCCGATTAGATCCTAATCAACATAGGATAGGGTTTAATAATCGAGGCTCACAGAATGGCGACTCTGCGGGGGACAAACTCTTAATTTCAAACTTATTTAATTTTAAGAAAGAGGGCTTAACTCGAAATTGTGTATTTACGGCTTTTATTACATTGTTTGTTTACTTTTGTGCGCACTTCAATTTCTGCACCTTTGCATCATATGATAGCGAGGGTCCACGCAAACTAGTTTCACCTCGGGAGCCATGTTAGGGTCCCCTATCAGGGACTCACACCGTTTTAGGTGATGTGAATAAGTTGGAGAAAAGAGGAGGATGTTGTCTGACCATATCCCGTTAATACCTGGGCTTTAGCCCCAACCATTTTCCTGATAGTGCCCTTACCTAGCTTTGTTTGGTCATTCAAAGACCCGACCGTAGACGCACGTGTTCAGGTGATGTGAAAAAAGTGGGGAAGCCCAAAGAGAATAGTGTGCAACCCGAATTCCTTTGTGGTGACTTGGGCCCGCGCCCCAAGCCCTTCTCCGGATCGATCCATACCTATTGGACTAAGTCGTTTTGTGAGAACATTTGCACAACCTTTTTTGTATGATCTCTATCTGTGTATATCTTTCATTGGGCCTCAAGCCCCACATCTGTATCAATTCTTCAAATATCTTTAGCCCGAATAAGATCCCTCGTGGCCCAAACAAACTCATCTTCACAAAGTCATCTCCTCAATGGACTCCTCTGAAATTATTGGTCCAATCCATATGTCAAAATTTCCAACTCTCTCGGCCCAGATAATTAAAAAGGGGAAGATACCTCTTATAACTAGAACACAGTGGATCTTAAGAGAAAATATTCTCTTACTCATGAAATCCCATGTCCTAATAGTTTCTGTTTTATGTTCTTAAAACAGAAAAGAGACAAAATTTTAGAAAGGCGTTGGGACAGAAGTTCATGGCGTTTGATCCGGCTACCCACTCACCCATCTTTTTTACTCCCGCTGAAATCACCTCCGTCTCATCCGACATGTCAGTTGAGTCCCATGGTAATATCCCTCAGGAAAACCAGCAACCAGAGGGGGCATTTGAAGGTGTTGCTTATGTTGAAGAACTCATGGAGGCTTTTTATCTAAAACATAAAGAGGTGTCCAGGCGCTCGAGAACATGTATGTCAATACAATTGCTAAACTGGAAGAAAAATTAGCCACACTGGAAATGGCAGCTCAAAGTGGGACCACCAGAGCTCCTACAGGGGAGCAAGACCGGATAGCTAGCGTGGTACAGAAACACCAGGCTGCCATTGAAGCCTTGGAAGCTAGTCATGTGGCAGCTATTGATGAACTCCATGAGAAGATTGGATCCCTGGAGGCAGCAAGGCGGGAGAGACCCCTGCAGAGGTTTTTCAATCCTTTATACAGCATGGACAACGCCTCTATGGAAGGGCATGAGACTCAAGGCGGGTATGGAGGGGATATCCCTGGAAATCAACTAGCTGCAGAAGTCCAGAGGGTTTTAAAACGTGTCGAGCGCATGGAAAATGCCGGTAAACCTGCTGGTTTGACTACTTTTCCATGGGATCCTACCCCGACGTCGAGCTACCTTCAAAGCTGAAGCTCCCAACCTTAGCTCTCTACAAGGGTTCAACCGATCCTCAGATCCATTTGTCCATGTTCGGCCGAGAGATGTCTATCCTAAGGCTCAATGACATGCAAAAGGCCAAGGTTTTTGCCAGGTATCTGGACGAGATTCCCCAACGGGGTACCTAACTCAAAAATGAACACTAAAAGTATGAGGAGGTATGCGAAGATTTTGACCCACTTTGAATATGCTAAGAATTTAGAGATATCCCGGTCCAACCTTGCTAGCACTCGCTAGACAGGGAGTGAGTCCATGCCTGACTTCATAAAATGGTGGAGGAGAAAGGCAGCAGGCATGCCCATGAGAATGGATGAACAGGAGCAAATTCGCATGATCGTCGAGAACATGCAGAAGCAGTATCATGATGAGCTAAATTACATGTACTTTCCAAGCTTTGAAATGCTGATGAGACAAGTAGGTGTGCTAGAGGAATAGATCCACAAGGGAGATTTGAAGGTCGGATATTCTCAGGGGTCTAGAGGTAATTCAAAGTTCCCAAAATCTGAGCCAGCAAAAGCTTCTTATTCAACAGCGGCTTACACTCAGGGCACACCACAAAGGTGTGAAGAGCAATATGAGGTGAATGTAGTCCAACAGCCAAGAAGTCAAGGTCGGAACTATAGAGTAGTTCCCCCCTTCAAGACAAGACTTCCATCAACGAGAGTTCACTGATATCGGCCGACCTTTGAGCCAAGCTTTGAAGAAGCTTCAAGAGTAAAATATTTTGCAACCACTCCCACCGCGACAAGGGGTCACCCAGGCAGGTAAAAATCTGGCCCAATTCTGTAGCTATATTATTGCCTGGTCATGACACTGATCATTGCAGAGGATTACAACACAAGATTAGATTCTAATTGACCAAGGACTCCAGTTCTTAGAGCGTGGGAATATCTTTGGGAACCATGCCAGATATCGCTAGGAGTTATGTTGTTTCTCTTTGAGATGATGAAATTTGTACTTGGTATTCGATGTTGTTTTACCTTTCCTATCGTTATTAATAAAAGAGGAATTTTTCATTTTTCTTCTTCTTGTTCATGATACTTTATATCAAGCTTGAACCTTGTACTTATGCATTCATTCATATGTCCACAACAAAAAAGGGGGTAGAAAGTAAAAGAGAAAAGAAAGAAGGAAAGGCCATTTCATGAAACATGCTTACAATTACTAGAGACGGAATCTTGATTGAACATATTATCATACGTCTTGAAATTACTCACCACACATCCCTCTATGCATGAAACTCACCTTTGCATATAGCGTATCTTTCACCCCTACATCACTTCACCAAAACACCAAAAAAAAATGGGTCGCTATGTCATTTCGCCCACATCCACCACCTTCACCACGCGCATCCCCACATTCAACACAACCAGATGTGCCTTGTTCAATGTATCAAAATACGGTTTTCTCTCACCCTTTTTTACATAACGTGATTCCCCACATTCAGAGCAACGGTCATCCTACTCATTCTCCTTCCAGTACAACATACACCCATTTGGACAAGCATGTATTTTTTTATATTCCATACCCATCGGACACATTAACTTCTTTGCTTTATAAGTTGTTGTGGGTATAACATTGTCTTTGGTAGTACATCCTTCAGCAGTTGTAATAGAGCTCTAAAATTGACATCGCTCCATCCATACCTCACCTTCAGATTGAATAGTTTTAGGACAACGCTCAATTTGTTTTGCTTCTGCGTATCACATCCACTGTACAACGGTTGCTTGGATGACTGCATCAGATTTTCAAACGTTTTGGGTTTGTTGGAAAAATGTTGTTCAACATCTTCCATCATTGCATTTAGGTCCTCCTAATCTTAGTCACTAACTAGTGAATCATCTTGAGTATCCCCAAAATCATATGAAGCATCCATTTCTAATTGTTCTGCAACAACGTTATCAGCACATTCAAACACTTGTACTTAATGTTGACCATGTAGTATTTGAATGTTGACCACGAAGAAGTGAGATAATTAATGCAAGTGTAAATCAGACTAAGTGTCTGTAAGTACTAGGAAGTTGGTGAGCTGGGTAGGTTTGGGTGAGTGAATGAATACTGTGTGTACTTGGTAGACTGACCAGTCGGGGAACGTTTGGGGAACCATAGGCTTGCTGTTAGGAGAGGGTAGAGGAATTTGGGATAAAGTCCTAAACTGTCCCGGAGTCCGTAGGTATGGCGGAGGGAGATTGAGTGAATTTTTGTGTGTAAATTCTCAATCAAAAAAAAGTTTCCAATTTGAGTATATCAAGTTCTTCCCTGAACTATCAAGTAATTCACATAATCGCAAACTACGTCCACGACCGGTCGAGGACACATCAGGAACACTAGCCTGTTTCAATTGGTATCATAGGAGGTCTCTTCTAGAAAGCTAATTACTTTGGAAGACGATCAGAATGTCTCATTCAAACTTACTGGCATCTGAAGAAGGTTCTGCACCAAATAGACCACCACTCTTCAATGGAGACAACTACAATCACTGGAAGAACAAGATGGAGTTCCATATCAAGTCTGATGATCCAAGGATGTGGAGGGTAGTATCACGTCGGGAATTGTACGGGGTAAAACGTATTGCAGCAAGTGTACTAGTCTGTCGTAGCAAGTTTTCCTAGGTAGTATTCCCTAGGTTATCGAACCAAAGGAGGTTGTGTCTAGTTTAATCTCTATACTAATATAATTAATAAACTATATAAAAATAACAATAATAATTGGGGGTTTGATTGCAGATATTAAATAATTAAATAAACTGAAAACAATTAAAAGTGATTGTCTAATAAATCTAAAGAGCGAATCCTGGTTTACTACTTCTCCCTAGTTTATCAATTCCCTTCCTGAGTGTTTTCTAAATTCTAGATTGCAACCTCCGATCTAAATTAATCTAAAACCGGTCTTCCGCAAGATAGATTATTACTAGCAATTCCTAAATTCTAACTCTCGTTACGAATTTACAAACTAACTAGTAGCGTTAACGATTCATCTGGTTTCTAGTCAGCTAATCCCCAGGAATTGCCATTTGTAGTTTCACTGGCAATATTCCTAAGGTCTAATGAACGCCGCAGTTCTCACTTGTAAGCAATTCATACCAAATAAACTCAAGCAATAATTAATCACGAGAGAATATCAATAAATAACTAGGAACAAAACTACAATCTGTATAGAATTTGTATTTAACAACTCAGGAAGAAAAACAATAAACTAGTTGTCCATAGTAAAACCAGAATTTTAAACGACTACTCAAACATCGGTGACAAAGAAATAATAACAATAGTAAAGGGATTAGAAAACGTCATCTAATTGTTGTAGAACCGATGACAAATCTGGTCACTGTCTTCTTGCTCTAGTCTTTTATGTTACTGTTGTCTCGAACTCGCCTGCGCTGCCTGTGCTCGCGGCTATGCTAGGGTGAAACTGTGTTGTTGAATGTCGAATTATATCCTCTCTCTTCTGTCTTTCTTTCCTGCTGGCGGCGGCTCTCTCCGTCCTAGGGTTCTGTACTGTATCGTCTTTCTGAATTGTCCTGTAATGTGTCGTGGGTTACGAATTAGTAGGAGAATCCCCCTATCTCCAGCGTCGTATATGTTCAGTCCTTACATCATGGCCATGCGGCCCATGTCCATCATAGGCTGCTCCCGTAAACAATTTATCTACGCCTCAATTCTATCAACTTGGTCCGTTGCGCTTCTGAGATTTGTCGGCCCTGCATGTATGTATATTCCCTGAAGTCTGCGCCTCTTTGACTGCGCCTCTGAAATTTCTTCTCCACGTGCAGCCCAATGTGGAGTTCTGCGCCTCTACAATTGTTCCTGCCAATATCAAAATGCCGGCCCACCTAATTCATGTGCATGCGTTGTATACATTATTTGCTGTTGGCCCAAGGCAGACCAAGTCTGCGCCTCTGCACTCTAAATCATTGTCGGCCCAAGACCACCCTCCAATTGATGTGCATGTGTTCATGCAACCCAAGCCCTTGAGTGCATGAATTACATTCGTGTGGCTAGTATATGCGAATAGATATGCTCTTCACTTTTATTCCAACATCAACTTTACGTGCAGCAAATTGAAAACCCACGTCACATGTGAATGGCACCGTACAATATATAAATATATATATATATATATATATAGATATAGATAAAATAGAATATATATATATATATTCTTTTTATCTATATATGAGCATTTTAATTTGTTTTAACATAAAACCACATGTGAGGAATAATCTAAACATTTAACATAATTAAGCATATAAGTAAGGAATTTATCATATAAACCAATGAAATATTAATCACATTGAGCACGGAAATATAGATAAATTCCGCACTTATCAACTACCCCACACTTAGCTTTTGCTTATCCTCAAGCAAATAAAGAACATATCTGCTCCAAACCGAAACATCAAACTCCAGGATCAAACATAAGCTGAAGGAAAACAAGCAAAATGACAATCAGAAAAATCAATCTGCTCTAAACCATCTGTAACACCCCTACTGCTAATACCGTCATTACTGTACAAATACTTACCTTTGCAGCGGATACTCCTTACACAACGGCGGGTGTACAACGCCGTTAGTCACCCACGTGACTAACAAGGCGAGTTACAATACTACATACTATCGGTCTGATGAATATGAACATACCGAGTACTCTACACAATACAATACTTCCCATTGTATACTCATCCATAATCCAATTACAACTCCAATGCATTACTATACCGAGTATACTACAATCCTCAAATTACCGATACAGTTTAATCCTCCAAATTCGCATTACAATACAAGTACCAATCCCTACTATACAACTACCCATGCTTACGTAGTAGTCCCCGTCCTAATCTCTCGAACGGTGATTAGCTTCGGGTACCTGCACACTAAAAACGGTCCCCCGAGGGGGTCAGCTTACGCTGCGCATGAAATTCGCATATACCGCCTGCTAACCGCGGTACGCCGACTACTTTGGTTAGGAAATACATGGAGTTCATTTTACATGCATACATACATACAAATACTACACAATACCTTACAACAATACTTACATACACATAAAAGGTACAATACTTACCGAGGAAGACAATTCAATAGTCAACCATTCATTAGTTACTTATTCAATACCCTTTCGTTGCTTTACTCATTACTCTACTCATACTCACTCCTTACTCTTGTATACTCATCACTCCATGTTCGGTATCCTACTCGTACACGATCCTTACTCTGTACTCATTACTCTACTGGTGTATACTTGCTACTCAATACTTCATACTTACTCATACATATTTACTACTCAATACTTACTCATACGTGCTCAATACTCGGTACTCATTACATACTCATACTCGCTTCTTACTCAGTACTCATTACATTACTCATACATACGCAATACTCATTACTCATTACTTTGGTCTCTGGGCGGAGTCATATACAAGACTCGCCACCGGACCTACAATACGAGGGCTATACGATTAGCTCCTCAGATACTCAAGTGTCCATTTTATTGGACTACTCAAATTCCCAACACTCTTCTCTCAGAGTATAATACAATCTCATGGATTAGCCTAGAAGTATCTCTCTCGATAACCTCTGCTAGCTTAGGGAATTACCACCGTCTAGTATCCTAAGATTTAAGGGTTGCACAAACATATCGAATACTCTCTCGTTCGGGGCATACATACATCAGTCGGGTCCTCTCATAATGGGTCGACTAATTGCTAAGGGGTTTGGAGATCCCTCATCATTCCTTACTACTCTCATGGTTCATGTCTTGCACCAAGATTAATTCCTCTATTGGAGGTTACTTATATACTTCCACTACTTATTAGTTGTGGATTGTTCATTTCGGTTCTCCTACCGTTATCGGGGGTTATTACTCCCGTACACTCTCTCACATTCTAGTGAGTTCATTGGGTTGCGTTATCGTTTGTTGATTCGAAGATAGTTTAGTGCGTTGTTACGTTTCCATTGGTTCACAACGTGACTCTTACTACGAGTCCCTACAAAACAAGACTCATCTATGAGTCGTACTACGCACTAAATGAGGCCACACAATCAATCAAGAAGGGTTAGCTCACACAACATACATCAAGACATACAATGAAGGCAATAAACCATTTTCATGCTTTAGTCTTGATTAGCCGGCATACAGCATATAAATCAACGTAACTCGGTTAGCATACGGGGCATGAGAAAATCATACCTTTCACCGGAGTTAGCTCTACCGTGTGTTCCCTTGTTCCTTGGTTTGCACTTGTTCCACTGATAATGTTTCAACATTATTATTAATACTATACTCCTACGATACACAAATAATTACTACTCCCGTACTTACCCCGTTATCCCGGTGTACTTAATGTTCTCATACTCTCAACTTACTTGGTTACTTTTTACATTTGTTTCCTACTCATATACTTACTTTCTTACCTTTACGACTTCATTTACTGTGTACTTCTACATATATATGCATATATGTATATAGGCATATATATATATATATATATACATATGATTATCATAATCATATAATAAAAATATTTTTTTTTTTGACTCGACCGGACTTGCGACCGACCGTGCAAGTCCGGTCCAATCCAGTAGCTACCAGTACGGGAAATTTTCTGGCTCGACCGAACTTGCAAGTCCGGTCGCAAGTTCGGTTCGCAAGTTCGGTCCATTCCAGTAGCTTCCATTACGGGAATTTTTCTGGCCGACCGAACTTGCAAGTCCGGTCGCAAGTTCGGTCCGTTCCAGAAGGTTTCTGACGGGAGAATTTTTCTGGTCCGACCAAACTTGCATGTCCGGTCGCAAGTCCGGTCGATTCCAGAAGGTTTCCCGTCTTTGTAAATCTGGGCTCGACCGAACTTGCAAGTCCGGTCGCAAGTCCGGTCCGGCCCAGTACTTCAGTTTTAAAATCTGTTTTCAGTCCTCTTTTACCCATTACTTCCCCAATCTTCTTACATGTAATCCCACATGTTTAAACACTATCTAGGCCCTCCAAATTGCCTTAGTTCATCCAACAATTCCTTACTCTTCTCTAAATCCACATACACAATTTCTCCTCACTTCCTTTCAAATCTTACAATTGTTTTCTTTACTCTCATGCTACAGATTTTCCTTCTAACCTTTACCATTCAATACTCCCTCTACCAAGCTCTCCTAGTATCCCCAATACATTTCCAAGCAATTACAATATCTATACCCAAGTCTAACATTCATTTTACTAATTCTTGCACATTAAATTCTCCTAACTTCTCCAATGTATTCTTATACACTTTGCTACAGATCTTACACTTCCTATTTCTCATACTACAATTACCATCCAAATGGTCATTAAATATCTCTACTATCCCCAATACATACCTTGGTTCTTCCATTCACCAAGTCATCCACAAATGTACAATTCCTACCAAAATTTTGCCATATTTCACCTACAATCCTCACTTATCCACACATATCCATTCACCAAAATCATTCCTATTCTAGCCACACCCATACAAGGGTCCTACCAGCAATACAGAAATCTTACAATATAAATTCACCAATACTTCCTCAATCCACAATACAAATACTCATACACAATTATTTGGCTCTAAGGCCTACAATCCACATACTTGCTCTTAAATACTCAAACTTCACAATTCTCAATACTAGTACAAGGTTTTGGGTTCTTTAATATTTTACCCATTCCCATTACTCTAATGCAATAGAATTTACATTAGGAAGAGCTCTTACCTTGAGCTTTTGATTCCTTCTTTTCTTTTCCATTTCTACTCTTGTTCTCTTTCTTGTCCAAATCGATTTTGTGGGGAATGGAGTTGCTCCATTCCCATTACCCAAGCACACAAAGACAAGCATAATTAACCTACTAACCCTCCTAATAACACTAATTCTTTGAAGTGTTTAAAATAAAATTCCTAGGGTTTACCTTTGGAGTGCTTTAGAAGGGTTTTAGCCCTTGGTTCTAGAAGAGATCCCCACCATTGCTAGGTGAAATTGATGCTCAAAAAGAGAGAGAAAAACAAGGTATTACAAAGGGACAAAAATCGGTTTCCAAGGAAGGTGGAGGAAACTTAAATCTTTTATGGAGATTTTTACCTTGTTGGAAAGAGGAGACTCCAAGCTTCACAATGGTGTGCTTTTCTCTTCAAATGGGGAAAACCCATGGAGATGAAGTCGCTCATTTTGGATTTTGAAAAGATAGAAATGTAGAGCTTGAAGAGAGGAGTTCAAATATGTATTTTATTTTTCATTTGGAGCTCACATGGAGGTAGAGCAAGAGGATGAAGAGGGGCTGCCATGGGAGCTGTTTGGAGAGCTCCAAAATCGCCCAAAATTCAGAGAAGGGAGGAGGGAGACGGTGAGAAAGAGGGAAATAGGAGAGAGAAGAGGGAAAGTGAGAGTGAGAGGTGAGAGAGGGGTATTTTTCTTTATGTACTTGTTTACTTTTTGCTTTTTGATTTACTTATTTGTTACTTGTGTGTGTGTGAGAGAGAGCTGTCCACAACAGTAAAAATCGGCCCCCACACTGTTATACTAGCTGGAGCGTTTTTCGTTTTTTTTACGGAAAACGCTCGTTACTTTACCCGGTTTTGATACTATTCACTACCCGGGCCCGTTTTTCGGGATTTTCTTGTCTTATCATTTTTATTGATTATTAAGCTTCCATAACTGCTTAATAATTATTATTTAATGATTTGTAATTTTTACGGGTCTGTTTGACCACTTAAGGCCATGTTTTCGGGTTTCCTCGAAAAACGTGCGCTAAAGCTCTTTTAGCGTTTTAATACATTTCTTGGATCCGTTTTCTTCGGGGATCATTCCCGTATACTAATTAGGCATGAATAAGCCTTAGGAATCCTTACGATACTATAACCGAGGTCTCGTTCCTCCTATGGTTATTTAACGCTCATTTTAGCGTTTTCCGCTTTCTAAGCGTTTTTCTCATTTCTTTGGATTTATTTTCTTTACCAAAATTACTTAGGCACTATTAGGCCCTTAAATACCATATTAAAATAATTAAATCACCATATTTAAGTTCGGGGTATTTCATCATTAGTTTTCACAAACAGTGAATAGAGAATAATTTTAATAAAAGCATGAATAAACTGAATTGTAGAAACTGAAACACATATTAGCTCAGGACCTTCCACCAATTTCATTTCATTACCCTTTGGAAGACAAGGGGTGTGAAGTAATGCCTTATTCCGCAATACCTTTCAACACCACGCACTCATGATCAAAAACTAAAAAAAACTGCAATTAAATCTTTCGCATGCAAAAACTTTTCTTCTTCAAGAAATAAAAACAAAAGATTTATTTAAATAATTGCATAGTTGTTCCTTCACCCAGACTTTTCTCTTTATCCATGTAACGACTTTGGGCCAACTATCCAAGATCACAAGACCTTAGGTAGATAGGTGATAAAGCACCCCGAGGACTTAATAACCAGATAAAAGAGGTCTGATTCGGTTTAGGAATTTTTTTTTTATCAGAGGAGTACCTTGCCTTATCCTCTCATTCCAAACATTCATATCATTCCCAAGATCCAAAGCTAAACGCATTTAGTCTCCACAATCAGCCAATCCATCAAATTTCAGTGAAAATAGAGTAAATTTAAGAAAAATAATTCAGGAAAGGCAACTTTTAAGCAGAAAGATTTTTAAGGTTGTCATCAGGCTCAATTTCAAACTTCCACAGATATTTTCACCCAAAATTCAACATTTATTGGCATTAGAGAAGCATATTCTTTATCACCTGAAAACAATCCGAAACTAGTGGTCTAAAGTGATAACTGAAGGTCACTCCCTACCCCACACTTAAAAATAAACAATGTTCTCATTGTGTGACAAGGCAGGAGTGAAAAACTCAAAAACTCACAGAAAAACATTTTATGTCCAAAGGAAACACAACAGAGCAGTCAGAAATAAAACTTAAAATTAAAATAATTCAAACGCAAACTAGAACTCCCCTGGATTTTGTTGTTGTTGCATATGTAGAACGACCCCACCCCACACTTGAGTTTTGCTCAAGTGTTGCAGCCTGGTTGCAGCATCCATATGAAGCATTCATCTGAAAGAAAGACACTAAAAGCAACCAAAAACTAGAAACGGAGTTAAAAGTTAATAGACAACAAAGCCAGGAAAATAACTACAAAAAGAAATTAAAGATGAAATTAAAAACGAACAAAGTAAAATATAAAGTTGGGTTGCCTCCCAGCCAGCTGCCCTTCTTTAATGTCTTTGGCTAGACGTGTCTCATTCTCTCAAGAGACTCCAGATGATTGAGCTGTCTTTGGAACCCAGCGACAAGAAGTTAGAGAAGCTTCTAAAACTTGTTTCGAAGACCTACCAGCATAAAATAGTAGTCGCTGCAAACGGTAAAATGATTATAATAAATACTAAGAGATATTCCTAGAAAATAACAAATCAAACGACCGTCGGGTTGCAAAAATCCCGGTCGCAGCAGTATAGTAATTAAAAGCGACCTAGATATCAATCCGCGGGACTTGAGGAAAATAAGTCTAGCCTTAGATAATTGGTAATTAAGGGGGTTTGTTTTTGTTTGTAAATTTAAATGAAAGACAGCAAGAAATTAAATAACAGTTAAGAATTAAAATAACAAAATATTAAAAGTGGTTTGTGAAAATGGAAGAACGGACTCTGGGTTCAGGTTTTACTCGTTTGATAATTATGCTATTCTACCGGTTTAATTAAGAATAAATTGGCAAAATTCCTTTTAAAGTCTCAGATTTAAATCCTAAATTCTAATGACCTCGTTTACCAGAACATGCAAGGTTTGATATAAACTCAAGCAAAACACATGTAAACGGCTAAATAAAAAGGAATATGATTTTCATGAAATACTAGATTTATTCAATCAGAATAAATTTTTCCACAGACATAACAATTAATATGACCTAGCTATTTATCACGGATCTGTTCAAATAGATTTCGTAAAGCAATTTAATAAACACATGTAATTTATTAAAGCAGAGATAATAACATTAATTGTATCAAATTATAATTAATTTAAACCGGTATAATAAATTGCATAATAAAACAAACTAATAATAACCATTCCCCAGAGTATAATTTCTAGCCTGACATATTAAATAAATAGCAGAGACAAGAGTAGAAAGAAATCATCTGTAGTGGACTCCTGAATTTGACTTGCTATTTTAATATACTGGATAGATTGCAATAGTTGGATAATATTTGTGGAGAATATGTAAATAATGAAGTGGTTGTGAGAAATGGAAAATAATGGAATATGTGTGGTGGAAGTGAAAATAAAAAAGATGGAGTGGTATGCGTACGTGGGATAAGGAAATGGAGAATGAGAAAAGGAAATGGTGGGGGAGTATGTGGTGTGGGGGTCTGGTCTGCTGATCGATGATGTTCAAAAATTGGAGCAGATGTGGGTTTTTATAGACTGAAAAAGGAGGGAGTAAGCAGAGCGATGCAGCAGGTGCGTGATTTCAGGAGCAGAAATTTAAGATGGTGATAGATGGATAATATTAGGCGCAGCAAATCAGGAAAATAATAGGTGGGCGGTGCAGAATTTTCTTCCTCAATTCTGCTGTTTCGGAGCGTGCTGACTGCTGGAGCTGCCGCAGTCTTTTTTTTTTCCTCCTTTTTGAAAAGCAGACTTTAAAAAAGTTTTTTTTTCCTTTCCTAATCTTCCGGCGCCTCCATTTGTGATTTTTTTTTAACATTTCAAATTTCACGCGTGAACACTCATTTGAATTTAATTTTTTTTTTTTCAAATCTTCACGCGTTCATCTTTTTGACTTTTTTTTTTTGAACGTTGCATTCGCAGACTTCACCATTTTTTTTTTTATTTTTTTTTATTTTTTTAAGAAATGCTTCCTTATTTTTGTTATATTCTAAATGTCCCAGATTCTTCATTTGAGCTCCGATTTGTTCCCCGTTTGTGGCGTTGGAAAGCTCGTGAGGAGAACTATGCATTTCCATCATCATTTCCTGATTTTATCATATAAATTGGCATCAGTTCTTATCAAGAGTAGAGTCAAAAACATATAATAAGTGTGAGAAAGTGCTAAAAGTTACACAAAATAAGGATTTAGCACCTATAAACTATATCAATTTCACACTTATCAAATCACCCCACACTTAGCCTTTTGCTTGTCCTCAAGCAAAACTCTCAAACACAAGTCCAAGCCAAGCTAATGAAACTCAGCTCAAAAGGAAGAGCACAGAAGAAGGATACTACTAGTTTTACCAATAAGGGGGCAATTCAATTTATTAAGCACAATTCATTTTTTTTTCAAAACAAGAAGTCATTCAAAGTTAACAATAGAGAAACAAAACCATAAGAACCTCGCCTTTAGCAATGAGCCAATCCACCTTTTTCATTCACAAACCATTAGAACGACAAGGGGCATGAAGTAAGATCTTATTCCATCATACCTTTCAATGCCACATACTCTTGATCCATAAGAGAATTAAATTTTCATTCAGCTCAGCGATTGCACATTTTTTTTAATTTAAGCGCTTTTAATTTCTTTCACCACAGACTTTTCTCTCCACCTATGTAACGGCTTTGGGTCAACTATCCCAGATCACAAGGACCTTAGGTAGCTAGGTGATGAGGCACCCCAAAGGACTTAATAACCAAGTGGACGAGGCCCGATTTTGGATCAGAATTAAAATTAAGCATGCAGGATCAGCGGAGTACCTTGCCTTGTTCTTTTTCCAACCATTTCAATCCAGACATTCCAAGGCTCAGGCTAAAAACAGGGTTCAGATGGTGAGTATTCTCAATCATTATAGCATTCACAGAACATAGACTTCATTTAATCAATTAAAACCAGAAAAATTTAAAAATTTTGCACCCCAAGATTAGCTAACCAATTTTACTTCCTCTATGGCTTCCTTCTAAGTTGAGCAACACAGCAAGACTTAAACAAATGCAAGAGAAAAGAGCTCAAAGATGCACACAAAACAAGCGGCGAAGGAGCTTACCCCACCCCACACTTAGAGTGAAGCAATGTCCTCATTGCTTAGGAAGAATTAACATTGTGCAAGCAATCCAACGGGGAAACAAAATTACACATAACAGTTCATAGGGGAGCATATAAAATATTCAAGAGAGGAAAGGGTAAGAATACTCCCCAGAGTCCGCTCACGGTATGTAGCAAGGCCTACCCCACACTTGAGTTCAGCTGAGCGACAAAGTAAGCAAGTTGAGAAATATAATCTGCAAAGCCAGAAGAACTCAAGTGGATCCAGACGAAATCATTAGTAGAAAAATAGGAGCAAGGCTCTTGCAATAAGCATAGCACCAACGAACACACCATAATCCAAAAATAAAAGGAAGAAAGGAAGATAAACAATTAAACTAAAGAAATCCAAAACAAAACTCAAACCAATGGGTTGCCTCCCACCAAGCTGCTCCGCTTTAAAGTCTCAAGCTAGACTCATTAGTCAGATTCAGGGAAGAGAGGAAGAGGAGTGGGGAAGGGTCCCACAACTTCCTAGAACTAAGTTGCGCAGCTTTCGGAATTTGTGTTTTAACCGCCATGGGAGAGACTTCTTTTTAGGTGGCGCCGACTCCGAAACAGGGGAAGAAAGATCCTGCTGTACCTGGACAAAAGAAACTCCAAGCAAGTCAGTAGAAACATCAGCAGGACAAGTATACCTCTTCAGACGGGCCCCATTAACTTTGAAGGTTTCACCCTTCTTGTTCTGCAGTTCGTAGGCTCCAAATGAAGTAACCCCTACCACCTTAAATGGTCCTGCCCAGTGAGATTTAAGCTTTCCTGGAAAGATCTTCAATCTTGAATTGTAGAGGAGCACCCAATCTCCGACTTTAAAGTCACGTTTCTGGATCATTTGATCGTGGAGCGTCTTGGTGCGCTCCTTGTAGATTCGAGCACTGTTGTAAGCTTGATCTCGTAGTTCTTCAAGCTCTAAAAGCTGAAATTTGCGTTTCTCACCAGCAGCAAGTATGTCAAAGTTCAGGGCCTTAAGTGCCCAGTACGCCTTATGCTCCAACTCAACAGGTAGATGGCAAGATTTCCCATATACCAGCCTAAAAGGAGACATCCCGATGGGTGTCTTGAATGCTGTCCTGTAGGCCCAGAGAGCGTCATCTAACCGTAGAGACCAGTCCTTCCTTGAAGAGTTTACTGTCTTTTGGAGAATCCACTTCAACTCTCGATTGGATATTTCAGCTTGTCCATTTGTTTGTGGGTGATACGGTAGTGCAACCTTATGACGTACTCCGTACTTAGCCAGCAAGGCATCGAATGAACGGTTGCAAAAATGTGATCCCCCATCACTGATAATTGCTCGTGGAACTCCGAAGCGAGTGAAGATGTGCTTTTTGATAAACTTGACCACGGTCTTTGAATCAGCATTCTGGCATGGTATGGCCTCGACCCATTTGGATACATAGTCAACTGCCACGAGTATATGACGGTAACCCTGTGAAGAAGGAAAAGGGCCCATAAAATCTATACCCCAGCAGTCGAATAGCTCAACCTCTAGGATCCCTTGTTGTGGCATCTCGTGTCTTCGTGAGGTATTGCCCATTCGCTGACATTCATCACATTGTGCTACGAAGGTTCGACAATCCTTATGAATGGTAGGCCAATAAAAACCGGATTCTAGAACCTTGGCAGCTGTCCTTTGGGAGCCATGATGACCTCCAGCCTCTCTGGAGTGACAGAATTTGATAACGCTGGAGATTTCATCATCAGGAAGGCATCTTCGTATTAGACTGTCAGCACATACTCGGAAAAGATATGGATCTTCCCATAAATAATGGCGAGTTTCGGCAAGGAATTTCTTCTTCTGGTTATAGCTGTAATCATGTGGAATTAACCCAGAAGCGAGATAATTCGCCAAATCGGCATACCATGGTTCTTGTACCTTCCCAATTCGGAATGCAGTCTCGTCAGGGAAGAACTCATTAATTGGGACTCCATCGTCCGGGATGTCGAGTCTAGAGAGGTGGTCAGCAACTCCATTTTGCTTCCCCTTCTTATCAACAATCTCCAAGTTAAACTCTTGGAGAAGCAAAATCCATCTTAGCAGTCGAGGTTTGGAGTCATTTTTGAGGAAGAGGTATTTGAGTGCCGAATGATCTGTGTGGATGATCACCTTGCTCCCCAACAGATATGATCTAAATTTGTCTAGAGCAAACACTACTGCAAGTAACTCCTTTCTGTGGTGGTATAATTCTTCTGCGCATCAATTAGAGTTTTACTAGCATAAGTGATTACTCTCAAAATTTTGTCCTTCCTTTGGCATAGTGCAGCACCGACGGCATAGTCGCTTGCATCGGTCATGATCTCGAACGGTGCGGACCAATCAGGAGGGATCACAATCGGGGCGGAACAGAGTTTGTCTTTTATGTTTTGGAAGGCCGTCATACATTCATCAGTGAATTGGAATTTAATATTCTTCTGCAGCAGGTCTGATAGAGGTTTGGCTATCTTTGAGAAATCTTGAATGAACCTCCTGTAGAACCCGGCGTGACCAAGGAAAGATCTGACGTCCCTCACGAAGCAGGTGGAGGTAATTTTTCTATCACTTCCACCTTGGCTTTGTCCACTTGGATTCCTTCTTTTGACACCTTGTGACCGAGCACCAATCCCTTCTTGTACCATGAATGGCACTTCTCCCAATTGAAGCACTAAGTTTTCTCCTCACAGCGCCCAAGGATTTGATCTAGTTGCTCCAAGCATACTCATAGCTCTGCCCATAGACTGAGAAATCACCTGAATATACCTCAATGCGTTTCTATGAGTCGTTAAATATCGCCATCATGCACCGTTGGAAAGTTGCAGAGCATTGCAGAGGCCGAAAGGCATCTTCGTTGCAAATGGTTACTATGGGCAGGTAAGGTTGTCTTCTTGGTCCTCTGAGCTATTGGAATTTGGAAGTATCCCTGTAGCCATCGAGGAAACAGTAGTACTCCTTGGCTTGCTAGCCGCTCAAGCATCTGGTCAACGAATGGAAGCGGGAAGTGGTCCTTCCTTGTAGCGTTGTTAAACGGTAGTCGATGCACATCCGCATCCAGTAGTTTTCGTTGGGGTACCAACTCGCCCTTCTCATTCGGAATAGCAACGATTCCTCCTTTCTTGGGTACGACTTGAACTGGAGAAACCTGGGCTGTCAGAGATTGGGTAAATGATTCCTGCATCGAGAAGCTTCAGTACTTCTGTTTTGACCACTTCCTTCAGGTTGATTCAGTCTTCGCTGGGGTTGTCTCACTGATTTTAGCTATCTTCCATGTAGATTCGTGAGTGCAGAATCCTGGATTAATCCCTTCAGGTTAGCGACTGACCATCCCATGGCTCCCTTGTGTCTCTTGAGCACCTCCAGTAGTCTAGTTTCTTGCAGGTTAGACAAGATGCAGAGATAATAACTGGAAGAGTGGTATTCTCTCCAAAGAAAACATATTTAAGATGAGCAGAAGTGATTTTAATTCTAAAACTGGAGGTTTTTCTATAGAAGGTACAGGTTTTTGAATAGGCCGGTCCAATTTTTCTACAGGATAAACAGTTGAGCTAAAATATGCTCGTCCTTGATTTAGTTGTTGAATGATTGAGGCTACCTCTAGGTTATCTTTGTCGTCTTCAATTGAAAGTTTAAAATATGCCTTAAAACATCCAATGATTCTAACAGGGGATTTTGTTCATTGTTACTAGCAGGGGTATAGTCATCCTCTAGGTCAGGTAAATCTTCTATCAGGTCAACGGAAAATATAGCATGAGAAGAGGTGTTCTTTCGCATCATTTTATTTATATCAAAGCTAAGCTCTTCTTCATGAAATTTTAAGGTAATTTTTCCCTTATCCACATCTATACAGTCTTAGCAGTTCGTAGGAAAGGTCTACCTAGAATCAGTGGTACCTCACATCCTATCCATATCCAAATGACAAGTCAGCAGGGAAGAAAAACTTACCTACCCCGACGACCACATTTTCAACCATTCCTCGAGGTGTTATTGAGGACCTGTCAGCCAATTGAAGATTGAATTGGATTGGAGTCAGCTCACCCGCATGCAACTTCTTGAACATCGTGTATGGTATGAGGTTAATGCTTGCTCCTAGGTCACAAAGACCGTATCCACAGTCGATGTCCCCAATAGAGCACGGGATTATAGGTTGGCCTGGATCGCCACATTTTGGAGGTAGCTTCTGCTGGATTGCTGCTGAACAGGTTTCGGTCAGCTGGACGATGTCTTTCTCCTTGTACTTCCTCTTATTTGAGATCAAATCCTTGATGAATTTAGCATAATTAGGCATCTGTTTGATGGCATCGATAAGAGGGATATTAATGGTGAGTTTTCGGAAGACATCTAGAAATCTTCCAAACTGCTCATCAAGCTCTCTCTCTTTGAGACTGTTTGGAAATGGTAAATCTTGAGTAAGTGTCTTTCGTTTAGTATTATTTACAGCAGTTAATTTAGAGTTGGAAGAAACAGGAGCCTGGGTCTCCTTATGATCTACCTCAGGAGGGGCAGATTGCCCTGATGGTGCACCGACTGTAGTCGAATGGGGTTCGATGGCTTCATCAGGTAGGTTTTCTGCCTGTTTCTCTTTGTTCAGGTTTCTTCCGCTTCGTAGGGTGAGTGCATGTAATTCTTCTTCGACTTCTCTCTGCATCAGCCACCGCATTTGAGACTGTTACTACCTTCAATTGCTCATTGGGGTTTGGATCTGTTTGGGAAGGTAGGGAGCCGGAAGGCCTTTGTTGTAGTAGGAATTGAGTCAACTGACTCATTGTTCCTTGCATTTGTACCATGGCCTGCTCCAATTTCTGCTGACCAGATGTCAGATTCTGGTTAACCACAGACTGTTGTTCTTGAGCCACCATTAGTTTGTCTACCATCTCTTGCAGTTTGGCATTGTTCGAGTTCAGCGATGGTTGCTGGAATTGAGACTGCTGTGGTCGTGCCTCGTTGTATTGATGCCTTGAAAATCCTGGTGGTGCTCCTTGAATTCCATGCTGAGGTTGCATCTGGTGCGAGTTCAGCGCGTTGTTTGGATTCCCATACCGGAGGTTTTGGTGCTGATTCTGCACCCAGGGTTGTCTGTTGTTGAACTGTCCGATGACGTTGGCCTCCTCTATTTTCTTCATCTCGGCTACCATTGGACAATCCTCATAGTCATGTGTGTCCCCGCACTAAGAGCAGCAGACTTCATTGGAACTTGTAGACACCTTCTTGGCAGATTGCCTAGGGGTTGGCCCCATGGTGAGCTGTTCGAGCATTTTCGCCATACTCCCCATTGTGGTTTTTAGATGCGCTTGCTCGGCGGCTATCTGCTCCATCACCGGATCTGGAGCTCGGGTAGAACTGTGACCTATTGAAAATACTCTTCCCCCACTATTGCTCCATTGGCGTAGCTCCTCACAGTAGGACTCCATTGCTGCCATGAAATCTTCCCCGCTTTTTGCTAGCAGGTTCCCTCCTAAAGCAGCTCTTACCTCACCTCTGTTTTCATCTTTTAGCCCTTGGAAGAATCCTTGAGCCAGCGAGGTGATGTTCTGACCGTGGTGAGGGCACTGGCGGAGTAGTTCTTTGAATCGGTCCCATGCCTCGCATATTGTCTCACTACCCAACTGTCTGAATGCCGTCAGATCGGCGATCATCTGTCGTGTCCTGGAGATTGGGATGTATTTCTCATAGAACTTATCCGTCATCTGTTCCCAAGTGGTAATGATGCCTGGTGGTAGTCGATGGAACCATTTTGAAGCTTCTCCTGATAGGCTGTGCTGGAACAGACACAGTCTGGCATATTCCTCCAGGCCTTGCGATATGCCCAGCGAGTCCAAGTGCACTAGGAATCGGTGTACGTGGTCTAGTGCATCAGCTGGGTCGGCACCTGAAAAGGTTCCTGCAGGGTGATTACGAACAGCATTTGATTGATGGGAGGGTTTTACCTTTTGCCAGTCTGCCAATAGTTCTACAGTTAGGTGTGGTAGAACCACTGGGCCTCTTTCTGGGTGTGGCTGGCGGTCTGTTTATTCTCCCCATCGTGTATTGGGCGACTGGACCTCCTCCAAGCTGGTTATGGTTTTCTGCCATGTTGAAATTTAGCGTTCTTCTTGCTTGATGTAATGTGCGTTCGATCTCTGGATCCAAGTTGTAAATGGGCGGCCCTTGAGATCTGGCGTTGTGCATTCACCGCACACCCTTGAATGGAGAGAGAATGTGCCTAACTTTTAAATTTTGACTAAGAAAATAACAACAGATTATTAAAGATATCAAAAATGGCTAATAATAATTAAATTCGAAATTATGGCGTAAAGTAATTAGAAAAAGAAAAAAACTAGTGAAAATAAATTAACTAAAATTATAAAACAAAATATAGTAATATAGTAATGAAATAAATAAATAACCAAGGCTAGGGACTAGACAAAGTCAAGTCCCCGGCAACGGCGCCATTTTGCAAACGGTAAAATGATTATAATAAATACTAAGAGATATTCCTAGAAAAAAAAACCAAACGACCGTCGGGTTGCAAAAATCCCGGTCGCAGCAGTATAGTAATTAAAAGCGACCTAGATATCAATCCGTGGGACTTGAGGAAAATAAGTCTAGCCTTAGATAATTGGTAATTAAGGGGGTTTGTTTTTGTTTGTAAATTTAATGAAAGACAGCAAGAAATTAAATAACAGTTAAGAATTAAAATAACAAAATATTAAAAGTGGTTTGTGAAAATGGAAGAACGGACTCTGGGTTCAGGTTTTACTCGTTTGATTAATTATGCTATTCTACCGGTTTAATTAAGAATAAATTGGAAAAATTCCTTTTAAAGTCTTCAGATTTAAATCCTAAATTCTAATGACCTCGTTTACCAGAACATGCAAGGTTTGATATAAACTCAAGCAAAACACATGTAAACGGCTAAATAGAAAAAGGAATATGATTTGCATCTGAAATACTAGATTTATTCAATCAGAATAAATTTTTCCACATACATAACAATTAATATGACGTAGCTATTTATCACGGATCTGTTCACAATAGATTTCGTAAAGCAATTTAATAAACACATGTAATTTATTAAAACGCGAGATAATAACATTAATTGTATCAAATTATAATTAATTTAAACCGGTATAATAAATTACATAAAAAAACAAACTAATATAACCATCCCCCAGAGTATAATTATTCTATTTCCGCCGGACATATTAATAAATAAGCAGAGACAAGAGTAAAAGAAATCATCTGTTGTTGGACTCCTGAATTTGCTGTGCTATTTTAATATACCGGGATGGAAATTGCAATATTTGGATAATATATGGGGAGATATGTAAATAAATGGAAGTGTGTGGTAGAAATGGAAAATAAAGTGGAATATGTGGTGGAAGTGAAAATAAAATAAAGATGGAGTGGTATGCGTACGTGGGATAAGGAAATGGAGAATGAGAAAAGGAAATGGTGGGGGAGTATGTGAAGTGTGGGGGTCTGGTCTGCTGATCGATGATGTTCAAAAATTGGAGCAGATGTGGGTTTTTTATAGACTGAAAAGTAGGGAGTAAGCAGAGACGATGCAGCAGGTGCGTGATTTCAGGAGCAGAAATTTAGGATGGTGATAGATGGATAATATTAGGCGCAGCAAATCAGGAAAATAATAGGTGGGCGGTGCAGAATTTTCTTCCTCAATTCTGCTGTTTCAGAGCGTGCTGACTGCTGGAGCTGCCGCAGTCTTTTTTTTTTGTTTCCTCCTTTTTGAAAAAGCAGACTTTAAAAAAGTTTTTTTTCCTTTCCTAATCTTCCGGCGCCTCCATTTGCGATTTTTTTTTAACATTTCAAATTTCACGCGTGAACACTCATTTGAATTTTAATTTTTTTTTCTTTTCTTTTCAAATCTTCATGCGTTCATCTTTTTTGACTTTTTTTTGAACCATTTTTTTTTAATTTTTTTTATATATATTTTTTTAAGAAATGCTTCCTTATTTTTGTTATATTCTAAATGTCCCAGATTCTTCATTTGAGCTCCGATTTGTTCCCCGTTTGTGGCGTTGGAAAGCTCATGAGGAGAACTATGCATTTCGATCATCATTTCCTAATTTTATCGTATAAATTGGTATTAGTTCTTATCTAGAGTATGAGGACGGAAAAACATATAATAAGTGTGAGAAAACGCCTAAATAGTTGCGCAAAATAAGAATTTAGCACCTATAAAATTATATCAATTTCACACTTATCAGTTGCTCACCCTCAGCATTCAAAGTAATCGTACCGTGAGCAACTTCGATTCGAGCGTCGGTAGTTGCTAGGAAGGGTCTTCCAAGGATGATAGGAACTGTTGGATCTGCATCCATGTCGAGTACGACAAAATCACAAGGAAAGTACAGATGCTCCACCTTAACCATCATATCCTTCGCAATTCCACAAGGATAAACAATTGAATGATCTGCTAGCTGAAGTGTCATTCGTGTAGGCTGTAACTCCCCAATTCCAAGCTTTTCAAATATAGTGTATGGCATGAGACTGATCGATGCTCCCAAATCAGCAAGACAGTGGTCGAAGTCAATGTCTCCTACTCTGCAAGGAATTGTGAAACTTCCAGGATCTTCGCATTTTTCTGGTAGGCGCTTCTGTATGATTGCTGAACAAGTTTCTGTAAGCTGAATAGTCCTTGTCTCAACTAACTTTGCCTTATTAGATAAAAGCTTCCTTAAATACTTGGCATAGTTAGGCACCTTCGCAACTAATTCAACAAAAGGAATATCAACAGATAGTTGACGAAGTAAAGTAAGAAACTTATCAAACTCACTATCCTCCTTGGAACGCTTGGTTCTGTTCGGGAAGGGAACTGGAGGAGAAACTTCAACTGCAGGTGGTGTAGGTGAAGGAGATTGCGTGGCTTTGCAATTACGCTCATTCTCTAGCAACAGTTCCTCTATATTCACCACCTCAAGCTCAGTAGCTTTACCTTTACCACTCGTAGTAGTTACCTTCTTCACCGTTTCCTTTTCCTGCAAAGAAGATTGTTTAGCCAAGATATCATCCACCAGTTTAGCATAATTTGGCATAAACTGAAGCACATCAGAAAAAGGCATATCCTTAGTTGATTTCTTAAAAATTTTAAGAAATTTTCCAAGCTGCTCATCAAGGTCTCTTTTCTTTAACCTGTCAGGAAAATGAATAGGTTCTTCAAATTTACGATTAGAAACAGAAGAGTAAGAAGGTTGAGTTTCAGGAGACTCCTTCTCCTTGTGTGTTTCAAAAACTCTACTAGGGTCCTCAAACACTGTATGAAGAGAAGAAACTGGAGCAGCCTCTGAAACATCATTTGCTATAATAGTCACGGCATTAGCTTGCTCCTTAAGGTTTTTATCTGACTGGGAAGCTGCTGAGACAATTCGGCCATCTGATTTTTCATATCTCTATTGAATGACTCTTGATGTGCAATGAAAGAATCCATCTTACTCTCTTGCGCTGTAAAACGCTTCTCAGTTGCAACAACAAATGTAGCGCTCAAAGCTTCTAGATTCGAGGAACTATTGTTAGTCTGCTCTGACTGTTGATGCTGCTGAGGCTGGTAATGTGAAAAGTTATTACGTTGCTGCCCAAAATTATTGTTGTCAGGCTGGTATCTTTGATTCTTCTGATTACTGTAAAAATTATCCGCCCTATTCCTAACATAATTAATTGTTTCTCCCTGTTGTGGTATGCATTGACACATGCTGGAATCTTTTCCACAAAATTCACAAACATGAGAGGGAGTAACTGTAGCAGCATTGTTCAGTTGAGGAGTTACCATATTCACCATTCTCTCGAATTGTTTAGTTAGAGCATCCATCTTGGCTATAAGAAGAGTGTGGGAATCTACCTCATAAACACCTGCAACCTTCTTTGAAGAAACTACAGAAGAAGCTCTAGCACCACCCCACTAATTAGCTGAATTTGTCAATGTTTCCAAAATCTCTTTTATACGGGAAATGGGCAACTCCATAAGGCTCCCACCAGCACAAGTATCCACTAGTATTCTGCTTTGAGGGTCTAAGTCTTTATAAAAAGATTGAAGAACTACTTCTTCCCCCAAACCATGGTGAGGAACTCTTCTAACAATTCCTTTAAATCGCTCCCACGCTTCAGGAAGAGTTTCACCACTGTATTGCTTGAAGTTAGTAATTTCCTCCCTCATTGTCAGCATACGAGAAGGAGGAAAATACTTTACCAGAAAAGCATTAGCTAAATCGGTCCAACTGGTGATACTGTTGGGCGCCAAAGAATTCAACCACTCTGCAGCTCGATCTCTCAGTGAAAATGAAAATAGGGTGAGACGAGCTACCTCTTGTGATGCTGGAGTAGAACAAGCTCCAACCAGTCGCAAGAAAGATGTAAGATGAACATATGGGTCCTCTGTGACTGTCCCGCTGAACTGTGGAGCATTCAAAACCATTGTGATGTAGTGGGTTTTAAATGTCCATTCAACTCCAAGTGGTAATGCAGGGATCACTATAGGTGACATGAGCCCCTCTACACTAGGACGAGTGTAGTCATTCATCCGTCTCTCCTGGTTGACAACTCCACTCATGTCTACTTCTCTACTTCTTCTTGATAAACTGATCAACTGGAAGTTTTGTAGAACAACTGATTTCTTCCTCCTCTAACAATTGTAAAACCTCTTCCTCTTCACTTACTGATTCCAGATTGATCACTTGACGAATTCTCCTAGCTAATCTCTTAATCTCTAGATCAAGCTTAAATTCTAGTTCTCCTGTAGAACGAGTATAGACCATAAACAAAAATTAAAGACAATAAAAGAAAAATAAAATGCTAAACTGATCAAAATAAATTAAATAAACTATAAATTAAAGTAAAAATAACAACTAAACTCAGTCAGAAAAATAATACCAACTAAACTACTATAACTGAAAATAAAATAAATCCAAACTAAATAAAACTAATCGAATTGAAATAAAACAGAAACGAAACAAAAATAATCAAATTTAAGAAAAACTAAAATAAAATAAGGTCTAGCTAAAGGAAACAAAAAACGAGTAAAATAAATGTAAACAAAACGAAAAGAAAAATAAAATTAAAATAAAATAAACAGAAACAAAATAAAGATAAACAAATAAAAGAGAAACTAAATCAACTAAAGAGGAAAAAAATCAGCACAATGCTAAACAAAAATTAAAACTATTAAAATAGTAGACAAAAATAAAATGAAATAAACCCAAACGAAATACTAATCCAACAAATAAAATAACTATAAATATAAGAACAATCAAACAATCAGAGTTTAATATAAAACCCAAACAGTAACAATTAAACAAAATAAAACAAAACAAAAATAAACTAAAAACAAACTAACAAGAGAAAAGAAAAGAAAATAAAAAAATAGAATAAAGACTAAACTAAATAACCGTGCCTCCCCGGCAACGGCGCCAAAAACTTGTACGGGGTAAAACGTATTGCAGCAAGTGTACTGGTCTGTCGTAGTAAGTTTTCCTAGGTAGTATTCCCTAGGTTATCGAACCAAAGGAGGTTGTGTCTAGTTTAATCTCTATACTAATATAATTAATAAACTATATAAAAATAACAATAATAATTGGGGGTTTGATTGCAGATATTAAATAATTAAATAAACTGAAAACAATTAAAAGTGATTGTCTAATAAATCTAAAGAGCGAATCCTGGTTTACTACTTCTCCCTAGTTTATCAATTCCCTTCCTGAGTGTTTTCTAAATTCTAGATTGCAACCTCCGATCTAAATTAATCTAAAACCGGTCTCCCGCAAGATAGATTCTTACTAGCAATTCCCAAATTCTAACTCTCGTTACGAATTTACAAACTAACTAGTAGCGTTAACGATTCATCTGGTTTCTAGTCAGCTAATCCCCAGGAATTGCCATTTGTAGTTTCACTGGCAATATTCCTAAGGTCTAATGAACGCCGTAGTTCTCACTTGTAAGCAATTCATACCAAATAAACTCAAGCAATAATTAATCACGAGAGAATATCAATAAATAACTAGGAACAAAACTACAATCTGTATAGAATTTGTATTTAACAACTCAGGAAGAAAAACAATAAACTAGTTCCATAGTAAAACCAGAATTTTAAACGACTACTCAAACATCGGTGACAAAGAAATAATAACAATATTAAAGGGATTAGAAAACGTCATCTAATTGTTGTAGAACCGATGACGAATCTGGTCACTGTCTTCTTGCTCTGGTCTTTTATGTTACTGTTGTCTCGAACTCGCCTGCGCTGCCTGCGCTTGCGGCTATGCTAGGGTGAAACTGTGTTGTTGAATGTCGAATTATATCCTCTCTCTTCTGTCTTTCTTTCCTGCTGACGGCGGCTCTCTCCGTCCTAGGGTTCTGTACTGTATCGTCTTTCTGAATTGTCCTGTAATGTGTCGTGGGTTACGAATTAGTAGGAGAATCCTGTGAGCCTCGATTTTAAACCCTATCCTATGTTGATTAAGGCTGATTAGGATCCGATTGGGTTTTAGGTCCACTTATAGCCTAAGATTAACAACTATGTCATATAACAATAATTATTACAACCTAAGCTAGCTCACTGGAACCTATTATGAGTCGCCACCTAATTTTAACCTAGATCAAATTAGGAAAGGAGAGTTCGGGTTCGGGGGCTTGATATTCGACTTAATTAGGGTTCAATTACTTTCATTACCCTTCCTAGGTCGTTTTTTCCTCTACTTAGTTTATTTACGGCTTATTACGAGTCGTTTTAACCTAAGTGCGCGAGCTTCTGTTTTTTTTTGTTTTAGCAGTTTTTGACAGAAAATTAAAGTGAAATTAAAAGCTACCTAAACTAGGGTTTCGGAGGCAGAATTAGGTCAAATTTTGCTTACGTCCGTAGCCACGGACCAAACGTCCGAGACCACGGACCCCAGTTAACCTAAATACAGAAAAGTCGAAATTAAAGGAAAACGAAAATTTGCAAAGTCCGGGGCCACGGACAGGCTGTCCGTGGGCCCGGACATCATTAGAAAAACCTAAATTTTGAATTTTTAAAATCCCGCCGCCGTCCGTGGTGTCCGTGGTCTCGGACAACGCGTCCGAGGTCCCGGACCATAGGTCCGAGGTCACGGACCACCCACGGACAGGGGTTTTCAGAAGGTTCCCGAGGGTGTTTTGAGCTCAAATTTTATGGGTGTGTAGCCTGAAAGATGTACAAGACGTTAGTGATTGAAAGTTTTCAATTTGAATTCGAATTAAGCACGAAACTTAGCAAACAAGTTATCTGACAGAGGCTTAAACAAACAGCAATACAGAAGCCCACGAAGGTTAGTTTGAGCTCAAATTTCAAGGCAAGACAGAGAATACCGTGGAGAATTAGGGAAGCTGAGTTTCTACCTGTTTTACCTTCGGATTCACAACGTTTCTTCACACCGGGATTCGTCGAGTGCTTCGTTGACGGCAGACCCGAAAGGATTTCGAACCAAGCTTCTGGTTGTTGGTTGTTCTTGCTGTTCTTCACGTTTTTGTGGTGTTTTTGTGGGGTTCTGATGACTATTGGTGCTTTGGGGATTGGAAAACGTGTTTAGATGGTGATTTCGGGGGATTTTTGGTATGATTTGGGTGGCCGGGTGTTGGAAAACGTGAGAGAGAGAGAGGAGGCTGCCTTTTCTGACTCTCTAGGGTTCTTGAGTATGTGAGGTTCTGATTTTATCCAAAAACCTATCCCCTTATATAGACTTCCTTAAAGATAAAGAGAATCTAGTAAAAGTAAGATTTTTCGATATTTTAACTAAGCAACTTCCCAAAGGAATTTTGCTATGAAATTTTAACCACATGTCAAGAATGGATATTATGAATTTTCTGAGGTGGAAACGAATTTTTTAAATGCTGGAGCATTTTTAAATTGAATTTCTCGTCAGATTCAGTCAGAAATTGCTAGAAAATTATTGGAAATTCGAAAAATCAAAATTCCAACGCCATTATGCTTAAAATGTCATCCTCTATCATGGGTTAAAATATCAAAGCATTTCGAGCTGATTTGGGCACCCTTTGGAGGAGAGAGAAAGCCTATAGGAGAACTCAGAAGCCTTAAAAAATTACGAAAACGCCCCTGACAATGACGAAACTGCTCCTCAGGCCCTGGAACACGCCGATCGGGCCAGAGTCTCTTACTGTTTGATGGAGATGGCTCTCACAACCTCGTAGACCTTAACCAGGGGGTCAAAATTTTGGGTATAACAGATTGCCCCCCGTCAACTGGACTTTGTAACGAATGTGAAAAGTCTGGTTGATGCTTGAGTGGTGCCCTAAAATTTTGGACTCCACAGAATCCTCCACGTTGTGTGAAACCGGGTTAACGATGCCCAGCAATTCGGAGGCGCTGACTACCTAAGCTACAAAGCATTGTCGCGCTTTTCTAAGGCGCTGACTACCTAAAGGTAATAATGAGGTAATGTCAGACTATTCTAAGGTGCCGACTACCTATAAGGATACGATGTCAAGCTATTCTAAGGCGTTGACTACCTAAAATGATGATATGCTGTCGAGCTATTCTAAGGCGCTGACTACCTAAAGTGATGAAAATGATGTCAAGCTATTCTAAGGCGTTGACTACCTGAAATGATGATATGTTGTCGAGCTATTCTAAGGCGCTGACCACCTAAAGTGATGAAAATGATGTCAAGCTATTCTAAGGCGTTGACTACCTGAAATGATGATATGCTGTCGAGCTATTCTAAGGCGCTGACTACCTAAAGTGGTGAAAATGATGTCAAGCTATTCTAAGGCGTTGACTGCCTAGGATGTGAAAACTGGATGCAAATGCAAGAATGCTGAAATGCTAATGATGCAAATGATGCTGATGCTGATGATAATGCCGATGATGTTGACGATGCTGATGATGCTGATGATGCTGATGATGCTCGGATGCTTCTGGGGGACCGAAACCCGTGCCGATGCTCCTGGCTGGACCCAATGTGGACTTATTGCCATCGCCCCCCAAGCCGGTGTGCAGGGATAACTCCTGGTAAAAACCCTGGGGACTTATTGCCTTTGCCCACCATTCGTTGATCCCAAAAAAAGTTGACATCGCAAAAGGAGGATTTATTGCCATCACCTCGCCAACTTTCTGTCGCCAGGTCTTGTGACGCGCCTGGGTAATGCAGCTAGGTCTTATGACGAGCCTATATGAAGGAGATGAATGCAATGTGTTTGATGAGAATGGGTAAGCTAAAGGGTAACTCTAGGTCTTACTACGAGCCTAAGGGAATGCAACTAGGTCTTATGACGGGCCTAAAGGATGGTTCTAGGTCTTATGACGAGCCTAAGGATGGGATCTAGGTCTCATGACGAGCCTAAAGGATGGATCTAGGTCTTATGACGAGCCTAAAGAATGGATCTAGGTCTTATGACGAGCCTAAAGGATGGATCTAGGTCTTATGACGAGCCTAAAGGATGGATCTAGGTCTTATGACGAGCCTAAAGAATGGATCTAGGTCTTATGACGAGCCTAAAGGATGGATCTAGGTCTTATGACGAGCCTAAAGAATGGATCTAGGTCTTATGACGAGCCTAAAGAATGGATCTAGGTCTTATGACGAGCCTAAATGGATGTAGAAGGATTAGGGCTTATGTCAAACCTGGAGACGGTGGCGCTCAAGACGGGCCTGTGGGTGTTTGAATGTGAAGGTAGGGCTTAAGACGGGCCTAGGGGGATTTGTTGTGGAGGAAGGGCTTAAGACGGGCCTATGGATGTTTGAACGTAGCGGTAGGGCTTAGGTCGGGCCTGAGGTGTTTGATGTGGATGTAAGGGCTTATGCCTGTGGTGGGATGGTGGTGCTCAAGCTTTAGGTTTCAATTGGTGTTGTCATGGCAATTGTTGGAACCAACAATTGCCCCCAGTATTTTTCCTTAGGACGATCTGAGTTAGAGCTCATGGCAATTGATCGGAACGATCAATTGCCCCCAGTATTTTCTTTGATTAAATGCGCGAACAAGTCTCATCCTCACAGGGTCGAGGCTTATGCTTTGATGTGGTGCTTCCTAACCTACACTCGGCGTGTTTGGTGTTTGCACTCGTTTCTCACTTACAGTCACAACTTCTCAACCATTGAATTTGATATTTGTTAGGTTTACGTGTTCAACCTGTTATTTTCACTCGATCGGATACACAACTACTAAGTCGGAAGTCTTTTGAGCTTATAACATGGCCATGGGGTGTGATGAATGACAATAGGGTTATGGAGGGATGTTTAAGATATGTGGAGCTTTAAGGGTGACCAAAGCTGCAACTTGCACCGTCTCTCGGACTTGTCTTCTTTGCCTTGAAGACGTTTGGCTACTTCGTGATGACTTCGCTTATGAACTTGGGACTTGGAACTTTTGGATTGTTCTTTGCATCTTTCCTCTTTCTTCCAATTTTGGATTTCTTCGAGGCTTTTCAGGTTTGCCTTTCTTTGAATCTCCTTTCCTTCGGGGTTCTTGTGTTTCCCGGTTTTGATCTTTGAGAGCTTTTTTTATGTTAGCTCATTTTGGATCCTGTGTCACTTTGGGACCATTTGCGGATCGCTTCGTCACGCTGGTAGCGGTTCTGCTTCTTTGGACTTGTGAAGTTGTTGCTCAAAAGTCGGGCTCCTTGCTTCCTTTGGTCACCGGGTTGGTTATTCATCATTAGCTGGCTTGTTTGTGGAGCTTGTAACATTGTGAAAGAGGTCATATATGAAAAGCTCAGCGGGGGTGCCTAGGGTTTAATGTCTGGGTTCACAAGCTTTTTGGCTGTGTGGTGCTGTACCTAGGTGCTTCGTCATCCCTAACAGTTGTGTATCTGTTCTTTGTTACTTTTCACAGGTTTAAACGTAAATTTACAAATTATCTCCTTCGGTCGGAGTCATGCCGTTTACCTCACCTTTGAATGTGGCCTCTCTGGAGTCGTGTAAAAGTGACACGCTCTTTCGCTCTTGGTTTCACCGCTCAAGGCACTCTCGCGAAGTGTACACTCAGAGACCTGTTTGCACATTTAAACAAAAGAAATAAACAAACGTTATCGTTCCTCAACTCAGATTGCCCCCAGTATTGATTTGGGGTTTGTGACAAGCCTTTTGAATACCCAAGTTATTTGTGGAAAGTGGTTGTGTGGAATAACAATGGTGAGTAGTGATGGGGTGATCTAGTGGAGCAAATTTTTGGTTTTATGTATTCGGTGAAATGTTGAGAAAGTGGAGTGGTGAGACACATGGGGTGTATATGATGCAGGTGGTATTTGTACGAGGAGTTGTAGTGAGTATGGACGGAGCGATGAGGTTGCCTTTTTTGTTTTGATTGGAAAATGCTTTGCATGGAAATTATGAAAATGGAACCATGTATTATTCAATGCAAAAATAACGTTGGAAACTACAAACTCGGGAGAGCTGCCAAGAATAGTAAAGGGGACTAACTACTATGAAAGCCAAAAGGTGACTAATAAAAAGAAATCTACCTAATTGAAAAGCAGAACAGTACTTAAAGACTACAAACTCTAATAAGACTCGGGCATGGATGCCCTGCCTACACCCCCATGTCCTTGAAATTGATGCCCTTGATCGATGAGATCTTGGATCGCGTGTCTCAAAGCCTTGCAAGCATTGGTATCATGGCCGGGTAATTGGTGGTACCAACAGAACTGACTTAGATTCCTTCCTTTTTGAGGGTCCCCAGGTCGGGGAGTGAGAGGCTGTAGCATGTTTCGTTCCTGGAGCATTGCAAATGTCTGGCTTAATGGTTGGCCAATGTCTGAAAATTCTCTCCGACGGTAGCTCTGTCGGGGTGGTTCAACTGCTCCAATGATCCAACCTGGTTCTCTTTGACCGGCATTCGCCTCATGCTGCCTAGACCTTTTCCGGGTGCAACTTTGGATGCAAGCTGTTGTCTCATTGTCCGGTTCTATCTTCTCAATTGTCGTTCTGAGTTCTGCGGCAATCTCCTCGACATTCCCTTGCAATCCTTGGGCTCCACAGGAGCCGATTTTAATGCGGTCGTGAAGAGAGCCAAGAAGCCTACCCACTAGTGCATCCTGAGCTTGACGTCTGGCCTCCAGGGAAAGGGCCTTTGCCTTCATTTCCTCGATTGCTGCAATGTAGTTCGACTCCATGGCATCCCTGACAGCACCATGTCTCCGTTCCATAGCAGCCATCATGGCCTCTAGTTCAGCTCGACCATTCTCTCTTGTATTAGCGGCTCCAAGAAAGTCCGCATCCCGAGAGTTGATCCTGTTTCTCAACTCTTCTACGGCTTCCTCCATGGCTTTTAGCCTAAGCTCTATCTCTGCCATTCTATCCTCCGTTGTAACTGGCCTTCCTTTTCCCTCCATGCTTGTGATGACAGCTTACCTGTTTTCAAAATACCATCTGTCAGAAAATAAAAGAGGAACGGACTGAAGTTCTGGGCCAGGAAGGAGTACTTGGTAAGACGGCGTTCTAATTTAGAGCTTGTTTGAGTCAAGTAATTCTGATTAGGCCTAAAAGATGACACCTAAACCTAGAAAATTGGGCCAAAGCCCGAGTTAAAAGCTTTCCTACACCAGAATGGGCCTTGAAACGAAGAGGCCTGATGGAATTTCATGGAATGCTTTAGGTGGATTTATTTTCATGGGCCTAGAACTAAATCGATAATTCAAGTTGGGCCGAAAGAGAAATCACCTAAGTCTAGGCTTTTGGGCCAAAGCCCAAATGACTCACAAATTAAACTAAACGGGGCCTCTGGGCCGCAAACACATGGTGCTGCCGATTCGGGTTGGGCTAGGTTGACGTAGGAGAAGTTCCTATCAATCTCTAGGCTGGGAAGTGGGCCGATCATACAAGCAGACAAGGCCCACACAAATTCAACATGTCCTCACTTGACGGTTAAATCAATTTGGGTATGGATCGATCCGGAGAGGTGCTTGGGGCTTGGGCCCAGGTCACCACAAAGGAATAGGGCTTGCACGCTATTCTCTTTGGGCTTCCCCACTTTTTTCACATCACTATTAAGTGTGCGTCTACGGCCGGGTCTTTGAATGACCAAACATTGGGCTTGGTAAGGACACTGCCAGGAAAACGCTTGGGGCTAAAGCCCAGGTATTAAGGGGATGTGGTTAGACGACACCCTCCTCTTTTCCCCCGCTTATTCACATCACCTAAAAGGTGTGAGTCCCTGACAGGGGACCCTCAAACGGGTCCCGGGGTGAAATCGGTTTATGTGGACCCTCGCTCTCATATGATGCAAAAGTACAGAAATTTAATTGCGCACAAACAATGTAATAAAGCCATAAATAATCATTTTCAAGTTAAGCCCTCTTTCTTAAAATTAAACAAGTTAAAATTAAGAATTTATCCCCAGCAGAGTCGCCAGTCTGTGAGCCTCGATTTTAAACCCTATCCTATGTTGATTAAGGCTGATTAGGATCCGATTGGGTTTTAGGTCCACTTATAGCCTAAGATTAACAACTATGTCATATAACAATAATTATTACAACCTAAGCTAGCTCACTGGAACCTATTATGAGTCGCCACCTAATTTTAACCTAGATCAAATTAGGAAAGGAGAGTTCGGGTTCGGGGGCTTGATATTCGACTTAATTAGGGTTCAATTACTTTCATTACCCTTCCTAGGTCGTTTTTCCTCTACTTAGTTTATTTACGGCTTATTACGAGTCGTTTTAACCTAAGTGCGCGAGCTTCTGTTTTTTTTTGTTTTTAGCAGTTTTTGACAGAAAATTAAAGTGAAATTAAAAGCTACCTAAACTAGGGTTTCGGAGGCAGAATTAGGTCAAATTTTGCTTACGTCCGTAGCCACGGACCAAACGTCCGAGACCACGGACCCCAGTTAACCTAAATATACAGAAAAGTCGAAATTAAAGGAAAACGAAAATTTGCAAAGTCCGGGGCCACGGACAGGCTGTCCGTGGGCCCGGACATCATTAGAAAAACCTAAATTTTGAATTTTTAAAATCCCGCCGCCGTCCGTGGGTGTCCGTGGTCTCGGACAACGCGTCCGAGGTCCCGGACCATAGGTCCGAGGTCACGGACCACCCACGGACAGGGGTTTTCAGAAGGTTCCCGAGGGTGTTTTGAGCTCAAATTTTATGGGTGTGTAGCCTGAAAGATGTACAAGACGTTAGTGATTGAAAGTTTTCAATTTGAATTCGAATTAAGCACGAAACTTAGCAAACAAGTTATCTGACAGAGGCTTAAACAAACAGCAATACAGAAGCCCAAGGTTAGTTTGAGCTCAAATTTCAAGGCAAGACAGAGAATACCGTGGAGAATTAGGGAAGCTGAGTTTCTCACCTGTTTTACCTTCGGATTCACAACGTTTCTTCACACCGGGATTCGTCGAGTGCTTCGTTGACGGCAGACCCGAAAGGATTTCGAACCAAGCTTCTGGTTGTTGGTTGTTCTTGCTGTTCTTCACGTTTTTTGGTGTTTTTGTGGGGTTCTGATGACTATTGGTGCTTTGGGGATTGGAAAACGTGTTTAGATGGTGATTTCGGGGGATTTTTGGTATGATTTGGGTGGCCGGGTGTTGGAAACGTGAGAGAGAGAGAGGAGGCTGCCTTTTCTGACTCTCTAGGGTTCTTGAGTATGTGAGGTTCTGATTTTATCCAAAAACCTATCCCCTTATATAGACTTCCTTAAAGATAAAGAGAATCTAGTAAAAGTAAGATTTTTCGATATTTTAACTAAGCAACTTCCCAAAGGAATTTTGCTATGAAATTTTAACCACATGTCAAGAATGGATATTATGAATTTTCTGAGGTGGAAACGAATTTTTTAAATGCTGGAGCATTTTTAAATTGAATTTCTCGTCAGATTCAGTCAGAAATTGCTAGAAAATTATTGGAAATTCGAAAAATCAAAATTCCAACGCCATTATGCTTAAAATGTCATCCTCTATCATGGGTTAAAATCAAAGCATTTCGAGCTGATTTGGGCACCCTTTGGAAGAGAGAAAGCCTATAGGAGAACTTAGAAGCCTTAAAAAATTACGAAAACGCCCCTGACAATGACGAAACTGCTCCTCAGGCCCTGGAACACGCCGATCGGGCTGGAGTCTCTTACTGTTTGATGGAGATGGCTCTCACAACCTCGTAGACCTTAACCAGGGGGTCAAAATTTTGGGTATAACAAATCCCCCTATCTCCAGCGTCGTATATGTTCAGTCCTCACATCATGGCCATGCGGCCCATGTCCATCATAGGCTGCTCCCGTAAACAATTTGTCTGCGCCTCAATTCTATCAACTTGGTCCGCTGCACTTCTGAGATTTGTCGGCCCTGCATGTATGTATATTCCCTGAAGTCTGCGCCTCTTTGACTGCGCCACTGAAATTTCTTCTCCACGTGCAGCCCAATGTGGAGTTCTGCGCCTCTACAATTATTCCTGCCAATATCAAAATGCCGGCCCACCTAATTCATGTGCATGCGCTGTATACATTATTTGTTGTTGGCCCAAGGCAGACCAAGTCTACGCCTCTGCACTCTAAATCATTGTCGGCCCAAGACCACCCTCCAATTGATGTGCATGTGTTCATGCAACCCAAGCCCGTGAGTGCATGAATTACATTCGTGTGGCTAGTATATGCGAATAGATATGCTCTTCACTTTTATTCCAACATCAACTTTACGTGCAACAAATTGAAAACCCACGTCACATGTGAATGGCACCGTACAATATATATATATATATATTCTTTTTATCTATATCTGAGCATTTTAATCTGTTTTAGCATAAAACCACATGTGAGGAATAATCTAAACATTTAACATAATTAAGCATATAAGTAAGAAATTTATCATATAAATCAATGAAATATTAATCACATTGAGCACGGAAATATAGATAAATTCCGCACTTATCAGGAATACACCTTCCAAAATGCTCAAGGAGATGACATATCTATTGACAACGTGACTGGTGATCAAATCAAAAAGTTGATATTCAATGCACGAGCGGTAAGAATCCTACATTGTGCATTACTACCTTAGCAATACTCCAAGGTAGCCTCAACTAAAACAGTCAAGGAAATCTGGGAAACACTTGAAGTTACCTTTAAAGGAAATGACGAGATCAAGAAAACTCGCATTGAACTATTACTTACTCATTGGGAGTTATTCAAGAAGGAAGAAAATTAGAGCATTTCTGAAATGCACACTAGGTTCACTAAGATGATCAATGAGATGCTTGTGCTTTGAAGAACTATCTCAAATGAGGATCAAATTCAAAAGTTCCTCAGATCACTTCCTGCATCCTTTGATAGCAAAGTCAATGCCATGCAAGAGGTCCATGATCTCTCAAACATGTCTCTGGCAGACATGTTGGGATCATTAATGGCATTTGAGCTAAAGTTATGACAAAGAAGTTCAGAAAGCTCAATAAGGGATAAAGGAAAAGGGATAGCCCTTCAGGTAGCTAAAAATGAAAAATCTGAGTCAGGAGAAGGTGACGACGAAATGGTCCTCTATGTCAAAAGGTATTTTTGAAATTTTTTAAAAAATAATTTGAGAAGAGGCAAGGACTCCAAGGAATCTGACGATCACCAAAAGATGAAAAATGACAAGTGTTTTGTGTGTTCAAAACGTGGGCACCACATTAAAGACTGCTCGCAACAACCCCGAGAAGACAATGACAGGATCAGGAAACATGTCCGAAGATCATTCAACAAAAAGCCTTAGAAAGAAGCCTTTGTTGCTGCATGTGGAGACTCAGAACCTAGTGATGATAATCAAACCTTAGACAAATCTCTCAAGGGGATAAAAGGCTCACCTTTTCCTTGAGGAAGTCTGCTTGATGCTCAAGACAAAGAAACGTTGAATCAGAGGTGAAAGAGAAACCAACTGAGGTAAAATACTTTCGATTCGAGAGGAAAGTACAAAAGCTGAACCTCTAGGACTAAGAAATTTCCCTTATATTGGTTGATCTACGAGGCACGAGAATGAATAAGGATCTCTTGAAAGAGAATGAAACCTAAAAAGGAATTCAGATAGAATAAGGTCGTGTTTATACCCAAAATTTTAACCCCCCGGAAGAGAGTATCTAGAGGCCACAGGTACTAAAGGAGAGCTTGGTCAAATAGCAAGGATTCCAAGTTCAATCGGCACATTCCGGGGTGCCAGGGCAGTTTTGTCATCTTCAGGGGCATTTCTGTAATTTTTTCAGGGCTACTAACCCCCTGTGAGCTTTCTCTCTCCTCCGAAGAAAGGATCAAATCAATTCAAAGTGATTTGAAAAGTTAACTCGTGATAGAGGATGACATTTGAGCATAATGCATTGGAATTTTGTTTTTCGAATTTCCAATAAATTTCTTACAATTTCTGATTGGAATTTCGACGAAAATTGAATTTAAAAATATTCCAATATTAAAAAAAATTCGATTCCACCTCAGAAAAATCGTAATTCTTATCCTTGACCATGCTAAAATTTCTTAGTCAGATTCTTTCGGGAAGTCACTTATTAAAGTTTTCGAAAATCTCGTTTTTAGATTTTTTCTATCATTAAAAACTATATGAAAGAGCAAATATCTTGATAAAAGGGAATCACAACGCTCTAGACCCTAAGGAATCAGAAAACACAGCCCCTCTTCTCTCTCTCATGTTTTTCAACACCCTGCCAAAATCATCCCGAATTCCCCCAAATCTCCACTAAACTCATTTTCCACTCCCAAAGCTCAACCATCATCAAAATCCCACAAAAAACACACCAAACATGAAAAACCTCAAAAACAATCAGTGACCAGAAGCCCGGTTCGAAATCCTTTCGAATTTTCTGTCAACGCGGCTCCCATGAATCCCGACGTGAAGAATCATTGTGAATTCGAGGTAAAACAGGTGGGAATTTTATTTTTCTAATTCTTCACAACCTTATTAGTCCTATCTCAGAATTAGGTTCAAACTGACTCTTTCTCTGCTTCTGTATTGCTACTACATTTTTCATTTATACCTTATTACTTTGTTTGCTAAGTTTCGTGTTTAATTCGACTTCAAACTGCAAATATTTGATTTCTAACATCTTGGAAATCTTTCAAAGCTACGCTGCTAAGTTTTAAGCCAAAACCGTCGGGAGCCACCAAAACCCACTGTCCGTGGGTGGTCCGTGACCTCGAACTGATGGTCCGAGACCACGAACAAGTTGTCCGTGGCCACGGACACCCACGGACGGTGGCGGGATTTCTTATTTTTCAATTTTTAAAACTTTTAGGGTTTTTAACAGTACATGTCCGGGCCCACGGACACCATGTCCGTGGCCCCGGACCTTTCAAGTTTTCATTTTTATTTTAATTCGGTTTTCGCAATCATGTAGTTTAACTGGGGTCCGTGGTCTCGGACATTAGGTCAGTGGCTACGGACATAATTAAAATTTGACCTCATTCTGCCTCCGAACCCTAGTTTAGGTAGTTTAATTTCCCACTTTAATTTTCGATCAAATGATAAAAAATAAAAAAATCAGAAGTGCGCACTTAGGTTTAAACGACTCGTAATAAGCCGTAATTATACTAAATAGAGGAAAAACGACCTAGGAGGGTAACAAAAATAATTGAACCCTAATTAAGTTGAATATCAAGCCCCCGAACCCGAACTCTCCTTTCCTAATTTGATCTAGGTTAAAATTAGGTGGCGACTCAAAATAGGTTCCAGTGAGCTAACTTAAGTTTTAATAATTATGTTATTGACCTAGTTATTAAACTTACGTTTCAAGTGACCTAGAACCCGATTAGATCCTAATCAACATAGGATAGGGTTTAATAATCGAGGCTCATAGAATGGCGACTCTGCTGGGACAAACTCTTAATTTTAAACTTATTTAATTTTAAAAGAAAGAAGGCTTAACTCGAAATTGTGTATTTACGGCTTTTATTACATTGTTTTGTTTACTTTTGTGCGCACTTCAATTTCTGCACCTTTGCATCATATGATAGCGAGGGTCCATGCAACATTTTCACCCCCCGGGAGCCATTTTAGGGTCCCCTATCAAGGACTCACCCCTTTTTAGGTGTGAATAAGTTGGAGAAAAGAGGAGTGTCGTCTGACCATATCCCCTTAATACCTGGGCTTTAGTCTCAACCATTTTCCTGAGAGTGCCCTTACCTAGCTTTGTTTGGTCATTCAAAGACCCGACCGTAGACGCACGCGTTCAGATGATGTAAAAAAAGTGGGGAAGCCCAAAGAGAATAGCGTGCAAGCCCTATTCCTTTGTGGTGACCTGGGCCCGCGCCCCAAGCCCTTCTCCAGATCGATCAATACCTATTGGACTAAGTCGTTTTGTGAGGACATTTGCACAACAATTTTTGTATGATCTCTATCTATGTGTATATCTTTCATTGGGCCTCAGGCCCAACATCTGTATCAAGTCTTCAAATATCTTTAGCTCGAATATGATCCCTCGTGGCCCAAACAAACTCATTTTCACAAAGTCATCTCCTCAATGGACTCCTCTGAAATTACTGGTCCAATCCATATGTCAAAATTTCCAACTCTCTGCCCGGATAATTAAAAAGGGGAAGATACCTCTTATAACTAGAACACAGTGCATCTTAAGAGAAAATATTCTCTAACTCATGAAATCCCATGTCCTAATAGTTTCTATTTTATGTTCTTAAAACAGAAAAGAGACAAAATTTCAGAAAGGCGTTGGGACAGAAGTTCGTGGCGTTTGATCCGGCTACCCACTCCCCCACCTTTTTTACTCCCCGCTAAAATCACCTCCGTCTCATCCGACATGTCAGTTGAGGCCCATGGTAATATCCCTTAGGAAAACCAGCAACCCGAGGGGGGATTTGAAGGTGTTGCTTCTGTTAAAGAACTCATGGAGGCTTTTGATCTAAAACATAAAGAGGCAGTCCAAGCGCTCAAGAACAAGTATGTCAATACAATTGCTAAACTGGAAGAAAAATTGGCCACACTGGAAATGGCAGCTCAAAGTGGGACCACTAGAGCTCCTGCAGGGGAGCAAGACCGGATAGCTAGCTTGGTACAAAAACACCAGTCTGCCATTGAAGCCTTGGAAGCTAGTCATATGGCAGCTATTGATGAAATCCATGAGAAAATTGGATCCCTGGAGACGGCAAGGCGGGAGAGACCCCTGCAGAGGTTTTTCAATCTTTTATACAGCATGAACAACACCTCTATGGAAGGGCATGACACTCAAGGCGGGTATGGAGGGGATATCCCTGAAAATCAACTAGCTGCAGAAGTCCAGAGGGTTTTAAAACGTGTCGAGCGCATGGAAAAAGCCGGTAAACCTGCTGGTTTTGACTACTTTTCCATGGGATCCTACCCCGACATCGAGATACCTTCAAAGCTGAAGCTCCCAACCTTAGCTCTCTACATGGGTTCAACCGATCCTTAGATCCATTGTCCATGTTCGACCGAGAAATGTCTATCCTAAGGCTCGATGACATGCAAAAGGGCAAGGTTTTTTGCCAGGTATCTGGACGAGATTCCCCAACGATGGTACCTAACTCAAAAATGAACACTAAAATGTATGAGGAAGTATGCGAAGATTTTCTGACCCACTTTGAATATGCTAAGAATTTAGAGATAACCCGGTCCAACCTTGCTAGCACTCGCTAGACAGGGAGTGAGTCCATGCCTGACTTCATAAAAAGGTAGAGGAGAAAGGCAGCAGGCATGCCCACGAGAATGGATGAACAGGAGCAAATTCGCATGATCGTCGAGAACATGCAGAAGCAGTATCATGATGAGCTAAATTACATGTACTTTCCAAGCTTTGACTTGCTGATGAGACAAGTAGGTGTGCTAGAGGAATAGATCCACAAGGGAGATTTGAAGGTCGGATATTCTCAGGGGTCTGGAGGTAATTCAAAGTTCCCAAAATCTGAGCCAGCAAAAGCTTCTTATTCAACAACGGCTTACACTCAGGGCACACCACAAAGGTGTGAAGAGCAATATGAGGTGAATGTAGTCCAACAGCCAAGAAGTCAAGGTCGGAACTACAGAGCAGTTCCCCCCTTCAAGACAAAACTTCCATCAACGAGAGTTCACTAATATCGGCCAACCTTTGAGCCAAGCTTTGAAGAAGCTTCAAGAGTAGAATATTTTGCAACCACTCCCACCGCGACAAGGGGTCACCCAGGCAGGTAAAAATCTGGCCCAATTTTGTAGCTATCATTAGTTGCCTGGTCATGGCACTGATCATTGCAGAGCATTACAACACAAGATTTAGAATCTAATTGACCAAGGACTCCAGTTCTTAGAGCGTGGGAATATCTTTGGGAACCTCATGCCAGAATATCGCTAGGAGTTATGTTGTTTCTCTTTGAGATGATGAAATTTGTACTTGGTATTCGATGTTGTTTTACCTTTCCTATCGTTATTAATAAAAGAGGAATTTTTCATTTTTCTTCTTCTTGTTCATGATCCTTTATATCAAGCTTGAACCTTGTACTTATGCATTCATTCATATGTCCACAACAAAAAAGGGGGTAGAAAGTAAAAGAGAAAAGAAAGAAGGAAAGGCCATTTCATGAAACATGCTTACAATTACTATGGATGAAATCTTGATTGAACATATTATCATACGTCTTGAAATAACTCACCACACATCCCTCTCTGCATGAAACTGACCTTTGCATATAGCGTATCTTTCACCCCTGCATCACTTCACCAAAACACCAAAAAAAATGGGTTGCCATGTCATTTCGCCCACATCCACCACCTTCACCACGCGCATCCCCACATTCAACACAACCAGATGTGCATTGTTCAATGTATCAAAATACGGTTTTCTCTCACCCTTTTTTACATAACGTGATTCCCCACATTCAGAGCAACGGTCATCCTACTCATTCTTCTTTCAGTACAACATACACCCATTTGGACAAGCATGTATTTTTTTTATATTCCATACCCATCGGACACATTAACTTCTTTGCTTCATAAGTTGTTGTGGGTATAACATTGTCTTTGGTAGTACATCCTTCAGCAGTTGTAATAGAGCTCTAAAATTGACCTCGCTCCATCCATACCTCGCCTTCAGATTGAATAGTTTTAGGACAACGCTCAATTTGTTTTGCTTCTGCGTATCACATCCACTGTACAACGGTTGCATGGATGACTGCATCAGATTTTCATACGTTTTGGGTTTGTTGGAAAAATGTTGTTCAACATCTTCCATCATTGCATTTAGGTCCTCCTAATCTTAGTCACTAACTAGTGAATCATCTGGAGTATCCCCAAAATCATGTGAAGCATCCATTTCTAATTGTTCTGCAACAATGTTATCAGCACATTCAAACACTTGTACTTAATGTTGACCATGTAGTATTTGAATGTTGACCACGAAGAAGTGAGATAATTAATGCAAGTGTAAATCAGACTAAGTGTCTGTAAGTACTAGGAAGTTGGTGAGCTGGGTAGGTTTGGGTGAGTGAATGAATATTTTGTGTACTTGGTAGACTGACCAGTCGGGGAACATTTGGGGAACCGTAGGCTTGCTGTTAGGAGAGAGTAGAGGAATTTGGGATAAAGTCCAAAACTGTCCCGGAGTCCGTAGGTATGGCGGAGGGAGATTGAGTGAATTTCTTCTTCTGTATCTGCCTCTGTCTCTTTTGTATCATGCTTTTCTTCTTCTGTCTCTTTGGTATCAGTAGAAGAATCATCATGATCATCGGTACTTCCATCTTCAAAAGAGGTAACAACTATCTATCGAATTGGAAATTTCTTCTCATCAGGTACGTATTATAAGTACTTTTACGTTTGAATTTGTGATTTTAACTATTTGCGCATGCTTGTATAAGTTTAAATGGTGTACTTAATTGCTTTTATAATTCTCGCGTGCAGCTTATTGATTTCTTCTCAATACTTATTCACAAGCCAATCTCAAGTTTGTCAAGGAGCGCACACACATGTGTTGAAAGCACTAAATTGATCAGAAGATGTCATGAGTCATATATCTTTTCTTTTTTCAAATGGTTGTATTGTATATGTTATGATCGAACTTGAACCATTTTTAGTAGTTTGGTTAACTAGCTAGTTACAAATCTTGTAGTTGATCTACTACTCTTAAGCCTATGTGCGCTGGTATAATATTAATGCAAACAAAGTACTGTTGTTGATCTATTAATTAAAATTCACCTGTTTGGTTGATCTGGTATATAATGCAAACAGGTTGTGAATAATGACAATTTTGTGATTTAATTTTGTGTTATGCGCAGGGTAATAAATTGTATAAAAAATAAAAATATAAAAAAAGGACCATATAAGAAACGCTTATATGTATAAGCGTTTCTTATATTCTCACGCCAAATGTCATAAAGAACGATTATCAATATAAGCGTTTTTCATAAAGCTTCATAAAGAATGCTTATATTAAACAAGCGTTTTTTATAGTCAGACATAAAGAACGCTTCAAGATGAAAGCGTTCTTTATGCCTCGTAGATTCTTGCCACCATACACACCTTAAAAAACGCTTTAGCTATAAGCGTTCTTTTAAATTAATGTATAAAAAACGCTTATAATGCGTTCTTTAAGAGGTTCGACCATTTGTGTCGCTGGTATAAAAAACGTTTATAAAATGTTCCAAAAGACATATAAAAACGTTGTTTATTCTTTATTTCCAGTAGTGAGACTTCCTTAAAGATAAAAAAAATCTAGTGAAACGAGATTCTTTGGGATTTTAATTAAGTAACTTCCCAAGGGAATTATGCTGTGAAATCTTAGCCACATGTCAAGGATGACAATTATGATTTTTCATTAGTGGAATCGAATTTTTTAAATATTGGAATATTTTTAAATTCAATTTCTCGTCAGATTCAATCAGAAATTACTAGAAAATTATTGGGAATTCGAAAAATCAAAATTCTAACGCCATTATGTTTCAAATATCATCCTCTATCATGGGTTAAAATTTCAAAACATTCCAAGTTGATTTGAGCTGCTTTTGGAGGAGAGAGAAAGCTCATAGGAGGCTTAGAAGCCTTGAAAAATTACAAAAATGCCCCCGAAGATGACTAAGCTGTCCCTGGCACTCCGAAATGTGCCGATCGAACTGGGAATCCTCGCTACTTGACCAAATTAGCTTATTAGTAGAGACTCTCTCCCAGGGGGGTTGAAAGTTTGGGCATAACAGATTGCCCCCCATCAACTTGTCTTTGTAATGAGAATGAAAAGACTGGTTGATGCCTGAGTAATGCCCCCAAATTTGGATCTTAAAAGACCCTGCATGCTATTGAAAAACTAATGAATTGTGTCGAGCTATTCTAAGGCGCTGACTTCCTAAGTGATAAGAAGAGATGTTGTTGAGCTATTCGAAGGCGTTAACTACCTAGAATGGTAAAATGTTGCCGAGCTGTTCAAAGGCGCTGGCTACCTAAAGGGATGAAAATGATGTCAAGCTATTCTAAGGTGTTGACTACCTATAATGATGTCAAGCTATTCTAAGGCGTTGACTACCTGAAAGTGATTGAAAATTGGTGTGGGGTCGAGTTCTTTCACTCAGGTGAGTTCGTATACTCGGGCGAGTTTTCTACTCTGGTGACTTTTTCTACTCTGGTGAGTTCTTCTACTCTAGTGAGTTCTTCTACTCTGGTGAGTTCTACTATGGTGAGTTCGTCTACTCGGGTGAGTTCTTCTACTCAGGTGAGTTCTTCTACTCTGGTGAGTTCTTCTACTCTGGTGCGTTCATCTACGCTGGTGAGTTCTTCTACTCTGGTGAGTTCGTCTACTCTGGTGAGTTCTTCTACTCTGGTGAGTTCTTATACTCTGGTGAGTTCTTCTACTCTAGTGAGTTCTTCTACTCTGGTGAGTTCTTCTACTCTAGAGAATTCTTCTACTCTGGTGAGTTCTTCTACTCTGGTGAGTTCTTTTACTCTTGTGAGTTCTTCTACTCTAGTGAGTTCTTCTACTCTGGTGAGTTCTTCTACTCTTGTGAGTTCTTTTACTCTGGTGAGTTCTTCTACTCTCATGAGTTCTTCTACTCTGGTGAGTTCTTCTACTCTGGTGAGTTTCTGCATCTCTGAAGAATCTGAATCCTCGGTTCTATCTTGAAGAGTTTCGTATTGAAAGATGCAATGATGTAGATTTTATGCAATTGATTGTGATGTAAACCGATTGCGAAAATATTAAACGTGACTATGATCAAGGTGCTAGTAAGAATCAAAAATTGTCCAAAGAAAGAAATCATTGGAAAATGTGCCAAGCGTGGCTGTGCTGAGGTGTTATGCAGAAATGAAATCAAAGTGTTCGTAAGAAAACTTGTTCAAAACAAGAAACTGTTGAAAAAGGTGCCAAACATGACAATGCTTGAGATGCTATATGGAAGTCGTAAAATGCAACTAAAGTGTTTGTTGGAAACTTGTCCAAAACAAGGAACTGTTGAAAAAGGTGTCAAACATGACAATGCTTGAGAAAAACCCTACTGAAATAGGAAAGTGAAAAGATCATTTCCTGACTAAGAATTTCATATCTGCAATTTGTTTCTTAGAAGATGAACATTCCGTTGGTGGAAGTGTGTGGTGTTTGTTGTGGTCCTAAAGGCTTTAGCTGGTGTTCAAAATTTGTGATGGACCTGGGATTGGGTTGTGATTTTGGACGGTGGTCAGGGTTATGACGGGCCTGATGTTTTTGTGGAGGTAAGGCTAATGACGGGCTTGAGAGTCTGTGTGTGGAGGTAAAGGCTTATGTGTGCATGTGGTGGGATGGTGGTGCTCAAGCTTTGGGTTTCAATTGGTGTTGTCATAGCAATTGTTGGAACCAACAATTGGCCCCAGTATTTTTCTTTAGGAAAATCTGAGCTAGAGTTCATGGCAATGGATCGGAACGATCGATTTCCCCCAGTATTTTCTTTGATTAAACGTGTGAACGAGTCTCATCCTCACATGGTTAAGGCTTATGCTTTGATTTCGTGCTTCCTAACCTACACTCGACGTGTTTGGTGTTTACACTCGTTTTTCACTTACGGTCACAGCTTCTAGACCATTGAATTTGATATTTGATGGATTTACGCATTCGATTTGTTACTTTCACGTGATTGGATACACAATTACCAAGTCGGAAGTCTTTAAAGCTTATAACGTGGCCATGGGGCGTGATGAAAGACAACGGGACCATGAAGGAATATTTGAGGTATGTCAAGCTAAAAGGGGTGACCAAAGCTGCACCTTGCGTCTTCTCTCGGATTCATCTTCCTTGTCTTGAAGTCGTCTAGCCGCTTCGTGTTGACGTTATTTTCGAGCTTCCGCACTTGGACATTTGAAGTCGTCCTTTACACCATTTCTCCTCTTTTTGTCATTCGGATTTCCTTGAGGCACTTCAGGTTTGCCTCTTTGTTTTATCCTTTCTTGACTTTGCCTTTGAGGTTCTTGTGTTTCCCGGTTTTGGGCTTCGAGAGCTATTTCAATGTGAGCTCTTTGGATCCTGTGTCACTCTAGGACCATTTGCGGATCACTTCATCATGCTGACAGCGGCGTTGCTTCTTTAGACTGATGAAAATGTCATCTAAGACTTGGGCTCCTCGCTTCCTTTGGTCACCGGGTCAGCTCTTCATCACGGGCTGGCTTGTTTTGTGGAGCTTTATAATATCAAAAAGGGATATAAGTAAGGCTCAGCGGGGGTGCCTAGGGTTTAATGTCAGGGTTCACAAGCTTTTGGCTATGTGGTGTTGTACCTAGATGCTTCGTCATTCCTGATAATTGTGTATTTGTTCTTTGTTACTTTTTGCAGGTCTAAGAGTAAATTTACAAACTATCTCCTTCAGTCAGAGTTATGCCGTTTACCTCACCTTCTCTCCGGAGTCATGTAAAAATGACACGCTCGTTCACTCATGGTTTTTCCACTCAAGACACTCTCGCGAGATTTTCACTTGGAAACTCGTTCACACATTTAAACAAAAGATAAAAGATGACGAACTTGAACTCAGATTGCCCCCAGTATTAATCCAGGGTTTATGACAACAATTTGACAAATGTAGACTTTGAACCGTTATGTGGTTTGTTTGGATGCTTAGGGGTAAGCTGTGGTGTTTGGTTAGACATGTTCATCATTTTCGAAGCGCAAGACAAATCGTTATGCTCCATAGTCGAGAAATGAATATTTCACGATCCTTTGCTCAAAAGTTAAGAATGCTCATTACTTTTTTTTTAATGAATGCATGATTATCACAGGAGAAATATGGACAAAAGGAAAACACCCCTTTATTGATAAACGAGAGAAATAACATTGATGACAAGTTTAACCAGAAATGAAACCCACTTAAGGCAAAACAAAACAAAACAATTGTAAAACAAAAGAATAGCATGAAGACTATTGGAAAGAACAACTCCTAGTGGTTCTCTGCTATAAGATTCTCACAAATGCTTCTACGCTTCGAGAACTGAAGACCCTGGTCAACCAGATCCTGAATCCTGTGCTGCAGGGCCCTGCAATGGTCGGTGTCGTGACCGGGTAGCTCGTGGAAATGACAGAATTGGTTAAGATTTCTCCCCAACTTAGTAGCACCTGGCCACACAGCAAGTGGTCGTAGCGGATATCTCCGTCGAAGCTCTTCGAGTGCTTGACCTGGCGTTCGGCCAATGTCTGTAAACTTTCCTTGACGAGAGTTCTGTTGTGGTGGTTTCACCGCTTCAATGTCTTGAACAGGTCCTCCTGACTGCCGATCAATGTTCACCTCATGCTGCCTAGCCCTCTTATAGGTGCAACTTTGGATGCAAGTTGCTGCTTCCGGTTGTCTGATCACTCTCCTAAGTTTTGTAGCAATTTCTTTGACATTCCCTCTAACCTCGGACCCTAATGGAGCCAACTTCAATGCAGTCATAAAGGGTGTTGAGAAGCCTGTCCACTAACTCGTCCCGAGCTTGACGTTCAGACTCGAGGGAAAGAGCCTTTGCTTTCAACTCTTCGATAATGGCGACGTAGTTGGATTCCACGGCGTCCAAGACAGCACTATGTCTCTGCTCCATGGCATCAATGGTGGCCATGTGCTTTTGTTCCAAAATTGCGAGCTGGGCCTCCATGTTGATTGGAGCACACTTAAGACTTGGGTCTACCTGTTTCCAAGGTGTCCATCATTAGCTAACAAAAGGAAGTGGCCTGAATGATACTGGGATGAGAATGACGCTTCATAAGGTAGATTAAAGACCGGAACAGGCTTAGACTGAAAGCAAGTGAGCCAAGATACCCTGAAAATGAGGTGTTCGGGCTGGAGTATTTTTCCAACTGTGAGTTAGAATTTAGACTAAAATCTAAATAGATGGCTTTGATTGGGCTGAGAGATGACACCAAGATCTAGGGTTTTGGGCTAGGGCCTGGATAAGAAGTCTACCTAGACTAGAATGAGCCTTTAGGCCGGAATGTGTTTGGGCCTGAAGTAAAGCACATGGGCTGGAATGGTCCCTAAATCACAAATGGGCCTAACTTTCTTTGGGTCAGAGAAGATGGTTTCTAAGCCGAGAAAGATTTCATTTTTAGGACTTGTGAGTTATTTCAAGTTCAGGTGGATTGATTTTAATGGGCCCAAACTAATTGGATAATTCAAATTAGGCCGGAAGAGAAATCACTTAAGTCTAGGCTTTTGGGCCAAAGCCCGAACCACTCACATATTAAACCAAACAGGGCCTCTGGGCTACAAACAGATAAAGCTACCAATTCGGGTTGGGCTATGTTGATGTAGGAGAAGTTCTTATCAATCTCTAGGCTGGGTAGTGGGTCGATCATACAAGCAAACAAGGCCCACACAAACTCAACATGTCCTCACTAGACGTTTAAATCAAACTGGGTATGGATCGATCCGGAGAGGTGCTTAGGGCATGGGCTCAGGTCACCACAAAGGAATAGGTCTTGCACGTTATTCTCTTTGGGCTTCCCCACTTTTTTCACATCACCTAAAGGTGTGCGTCAACGGTCGGGTAATTGGATGGCCAAACAAGGCTAGGTAAGGACACTGCCATGAAAATGCTTGGGGTTAAAACCCAGGTATAAAGGGGGTGTGGTTAGACGACGCCCTCCTCTTTTCCCCCACTTATTCACATCACCTAAAAGGTGTGAGTCCCTGACAGGGGACCCTCAAACGGGTCCCGGGGTGAAATCGGTTTGCGTGGACCCTCGCACTCACATGATGCAAAGGTGCAGAAAATTAAAGTGCGCACGAAAGTAAACAAACAAAGTAATAAAGCCATAAATTAAACAAGTTAAAATTAAGAGTTTGTCCCCAGCAGAGTCGCCATTCTGTGAGCCTTGATTTTTGAACCCTATCTTATGTTGTTTCAAGTTGATTAGGATTTGATCGGATTCTAGGTCCACTTATAACCTAAGCTTAATAACTATGTCATATAACACCAGTTATTAAATCCTAAGTTAGCTCACTGGAACCTAATTATAGTTGCCACCTAATTTGACCTAGGGTAAATTAGGAAAGGAGAGTTCGGGTTCGGGGGCTTGATATTCGACTTAATTAGGGTTCAATTACTTTCATTACCCCACGAAGTCGTTTTTCCTCTACTTAGTTTAATTACGGCTTATTACGAGTCGTTTTAACCTAAGTGCGCGCTTCTGATTTTTTTAACATTTTTTTACAAAAAAATAAAGTGAAAATTAAAACTACCTAAACTAGGGTTTCAGAGGCAGAGTTACGTCGAATTTTAATTGTGTCCGTAGCCACGGACCTAATGTCCGAGACCACGGACCCAGTTGAACTACATGATTATGAAAACCGAATTAAGATAAAAACGTAAACTTGAAAAGTCCGGGGCCACGGACAAGGTGTCCGTGGGCCCGACATGTACTGTTAAAAACCCTAAAATTTGAAAAATTGAAAAATAAGAAATCCTGCCACCGTTCGTGGGTGTCCATGGCCACGGACAACCCGTCCGTGGTCCCGGACCATGGGTCCAAGGTCACGGACCACCCACGGTTAGTGGGTTTTTGGTTGTTCCCGACGGTGTTTTCGACTCAAAATATATGCACTTGTAGCCTTAAAGATTTCCAAGATGTTAGTAATCGAATATTCACAGTTTGAAGTCGAATTAAGCATGAAACGTAGCAAACTTGTAACAAGGAAGAAGCAAAAACAAATAGCAATACAGAAGCCGAAAAGGGTCGATTTGAACCCAAAATTTGGCAGAAGACTAATAAAGTCATTGGGTTTCAGAAAAGTATGATTATAACCTGTTTTGGCTCCTGGATCAACGAGACTCTTCATGTCGGGATTCTTTCGGCGCTCCGTTGATCTTGGTTCTAGATTGAGTTCGAACCCGGCTTCTGACTATTGATTGTTGATGGTATTCCTCACGTTTTTGTGGTGATTTAGCCATTGTTTGATGGTTAGAACAATATTGGGAGTTGAAAATTGTGTGAAAGTGTGGATTTGAGTAGAATTTCGGTATTTGGTGCTTATAAGTGAAAAAATGTGAGAGGCTGGTTATGGAAGAGAGTCTTGATTGCCTAGGGTTCTGGGAGCTTATCCAATTCTGTTTTGATCAAAGGATTTACCCCTTTATATAGACTTCCTTAAACATAAAGAAAATCTAGTGAAAACGAGATTTTTCGGGATTTTAATTAAGTGACTTCCCAAGGGAATTTTGCTATGAAATCTTAGCCACATGTCAAGGATGACAATTATGATTTTTCTGATGTGAAATCAAATTTTTTAAATGTTGGAATATTTTTAAATTCAATTTCTCGTCAGATTCAATCAGAAATTGCTAGAAAATTATTGGGAATTCAAAAAATTAAAATTCCAACTCCATTATGCTTAAAATGTCATCCTCTATCATGGGTTAAAACTTCAAAACATTCCGAGTTGATTTGAGCCTCTTTTGGAGGAGAGAGAAAGCTCGTATGAGGCTTATGAGCCTTGAAAAATTACGAAAATGCCCCCGAAGATGACTAAGCTGCCCCTAGTACTCCGAAATGTGCCGATCGAACTGGGAATCCTCGCTACTTGACCAAACTAGTTTATTAGTAGAGACTCTCTCCCGGAGGGGTTAAAATTTTGGGCATAACACAACCTCCGCCACACCAAACGGCCGCTGCATCTAAAATGTTTTGACATCTTATAGTTTATAATCAATGAAATGTTATGCTCTTTTCTATAGTTTCAGTCGTGGCATTGCTCCCTGTTATTGCTAGATGGAAAAGGGGGAAAAGATATGTACTTGTGACTTATGAAATCTATGTCTTTCATCCTTGATTGTCATCTTTGTAATGAAAAAATATTTCCATTATGAGACCGTATAAGTTTGTTATTACTTTTGTTGTTACTTCTTATCTCTTAACAAACTCAGGGGGAATCCTTCTTAAGGAGAATCTCACTTCCATAGTTAATACCACACGTCAAGTACATAAGTACAAAATCAATTTTGTTCGGTAGCCATCATCAAAAAGGGGGAAATTGTTAAGTCTAGATCCTTTCGTTTTGATGATAGCAAACTTGTGTTGTTTATCTAATATGTTTATTGAGCTTATAATTCAGATAAACAGGTGAAGGAGTGGCTTAGCACGCAAGGTTGCAAGCGCACTCCGCTCATGACATGTGCCCATCTAGTCAGGCACCTGTCTGAGAGAGCTCCGATAGAACTTCTACTACACACAAGATGTCATGCACTACACAACAACGTGTCTTATGCATCAGATGATATAAAAGGACACAATACATCAAGTGTGCCGACAAACTCATGCAGACTCATGCATCCACACAAGCAACTAGCTCACGTCAAAGTCTTGCTCATTACTGAACAAGATAACAAGACAAGGTGTGAGCCTCGGTTTTAAACCTTATCCTATGTTGATTAAAGCTGATTAGGATCTAACCGGGTTTTAGGTCCACTTATAACCTAAGATTAATAACTATGTCATATAATAATAATTATTAAAACCTAAGCTAGCTTACTGGAACCTATTATGAGTCGCCACCTAATTTTAACCTAGAGTAAATTAGGAAAGGTAGAGTACGGGTTCGGGGGCTTGGTATTCAACTTATTTAGGGTTCAATTACTTTCATTACCCCTCGAAGTCATTTTTCCTCTACTTAGTTTAATTACGGCATATTACGAGTCGTTTTAACCTAAGTGCGCGAGCTTCTGTTTTTTTTGTGTTTTTTTAGCATTTTTTGACTGAAAATAAAAGTGAAAGTTGAAATTACCTAAACTAGGGTTTTGGAGGCAGAATTAGGTCAAATTTTGTTTCCATCCGTAGCCACGGACCTAATGTCCGTAACCACGGACCCTAGTTAACCTATGTGAAAATAAAAGTCGAATTAAACAGAAAACAAAAATTTGAAAAGTCCGGGGCCACGGACAGGATGTTTGTAGGCCCGGATATAGTTTAGCAAAACCTAAATTTTTAAAGTTTTAAAATCCCACCGCCGTCCGTGGGTGTCCGTGGCCACGGACAACCCGTCCGTGGTCCCGGACCACCCACGGACAGGGGTTTTATGGTGGTTCCCGAAGGTGTTTTCGGCTCAAAATTTACGCACGTGTAGCCTGAAAGGTATACAATTCGTTAGTAATTGAAAGATTGCAGTTTGAAGTCGAATTATGTACGAAACTTGACGAACAAGTAACAAGGCAGAAACAAAAGTAATTTGCAATACAGAAGCGTAAAAAGGTTAGTTTGAACCCAAAATTCGACAGAGAGTTAATAAGGTCGTGGAGAGTTAGAAAAGTAGAATTGCAACCTGTTTTACTTTTGAATTCAGGAGGATTCTTCACGTCAGGATTCTTCGGATGCTCCGATGGTGCCGGTTCCGGATTGCGTTCGACCCGAGCTTCTGGTTGTTGATTGTTGAAGGTGTTCTTCACGTTTTGGAGGTGGTTTGGTTGATGTTTGATGATTGTTGATGTGTTGGGAGTTGAAAAATGTGTTTAGATGGTGATTTCAGGGGATTTTTGATGTGATTTTGGTGCTTGGATGTGTAAAAACGTGAAGAGAGTGAGACGGCTGCCTTCTTTGAGGGTCTAGGGTTCTTGAGGTTCTGATTTGATCATGGGATAAGGTTCCTTATATAGGCTTCCTTAAAGAATGAAAAATCCGGTAAAAACTGAGATTTACCGACGTTTTAGCTCAAGGGCTTCCAAAAGGAATTTGTTTATGAAATTTTACACGTGTGTAAAGGATGATATTTCTGAACTTTCTAAAGTGGAATCGATTTTGGATATTGGAATATTTTTAAGTTCAATTTCTCGTCAGATTCAATTAGAAATTGCTAGAAAATTATTGGAAATTCGAAAAATCAAAATTCCAACGCCATTATGCTTCAAACGTCATCCTATGTCATGGGTTAAAATTTCAAAGCATTTTGAATTGATTTGACCCTTATTTGGAGGAGAGAGAAAGCCTGTCGGGGGCTTAGGTGCCTTGGAAAATTACGAAAGTGCCCCTGGAGATGACTGAGCTGTCCCTAGTACTCTGAAATGTGCCGATCGAACCGGGAACCCTCGCTACTATCCTATTAGTAGAGATTCTCTTCCAGGGGGGTTGAAATTTTGGGTATAACAGATTGCCCCCCGTCAACTAGACTTTGTAATGGGAATGAATAGGGTAGTTGATGCTTGAGTGATACCCCAAAATTTTGGATCTTAAAAGACCCCACATGTAATTGAAATCTGTCAGGTTGTGTCGAGCTATTCTAAGGTGCTGACTACCTATGAGTAAAGTGGAAGGGACGTCAAGCGATTCTAAGGCGTTGACTACCTATAATGAATGAATTGATGTCAAGCTATTCTAAGGCGTTGACTACCTATAATGAATGAAATGATGTCAAGCTATTCTAAGACGTTGACTACCTTAAAAGGAATAAAGTACGTCGAGCATTCTAAGGTGTCGGGAACCTGAAAGCGAATGAAATACGCCGAGCATTATAAGGTGTCGGGAACCTGAATTCGAATGGAATACGCCAAGCATTATAAGGTTTCAGGAACCTGAGATTGAATGGAATACACCGAGCATTATAATGTGTCGGCAAACTGAGATTGAATGGAATACGCCGAGCATTATAAGGCGTCGGGAACTTGAGATTGAATGTGATACGCCGAGCATTATAAGGTGTCGGGAACCTGAGATTGAATGGAATACACCAAGCATTATAAGGTGTCGGGAACCTGAAGTTGAAAGGTGATGATGATATGGGGATGATATGCTAATGATGCAAATTTTTCGAAAGCAAGAAATTGCTAGGAACATGCCAAACATGGCGATGATGTAGGTTGGTTGAAAGCAAGAAATTGCTAGGAATATGCCAAACATGGCGATGATGCAAATTTGTTGAAAGCAAGAAATTGCTTGGAATATGCCAAACATGGCGATGATGCAGATTTGTTGAAAGCAAGAAATTGCTAGGAATATGCCAAACATGGCGATGATGCAGATTTGTTGAAAGCAAGAAATTGCTAGGAATATGCCAAACATGGCGATGATGTAGATTTGTTGAAAGCAAGAAATTGCTAGGAATATGCCAAACATGGCAATGTTTGAAGAAGAATTGTTCAAGACAAGAAATTGCTGACGAAGGTGCCAAACGTGGCAGTGTTTGAAGAAAATTCTGTTTACTGAAAAGGAAAGTGAAATTATCATTTCCTGACTAAAGATTTCAGACTTGTAATTTACCTCCTCGGAGATGAACATGCTACCGGTGGGGTGTGGTGTTTGATGCAGAGATCTTTTGAGTGGTGATCAGGGCATATATGTGCCTGTGGTGTGTGATGTGAAGGTAAGGGCTTACGTGAGCCTGTGTGGTGAAGTGGCATTTGTGTGGAGGTAAGGGCTTATGTGGGCCTGAGGTGTTTGGTGTGGAGGTAAGGGCTTATGTGGGCCTGAGGTGTTTGGTGTGGAGGTAAGGGCTTATGTGTGCCTGTGGTGGGATGGTGGTGCTCAAGCTTTGGGTTTCAATTGGTGTTGTCATGGCAATTGTTGGAACCAACGATTGCCCCCAGTATTTTTCCTTAGGACAATCTGAGCTAGAGTTCTTGGCAATCGATCGGAACGATCGATTGCCCCCAGTATTTTCTTTGATTAAGCGTGCAAATAAGTCTCATCCTCACAGGGTCAAGGCTTATGCATTGATGTGGTGCTTCCTAACCTACACACGACGTGTTTGGTGTTTGCACTCATTTCTCGCTCATGGTCATAATTTTTAGACCATTGAATTTGACATTTGATGGATTTACGCATTTGATCTGTTACTTTCACATGATTGGATACACAACTACCAAGTCGGAAGTCTTTAAAGCTTATAACATGGCCATGGGGTGTGATGAAAGACAACGGGACCATGGAGGGATATTGAAGGTATGTAGAGTTAAAAGGGGTGACCAAAGCTGCAGCTTGCACCTTCTCTTGGACTTGTCTTCTTTGCCTTGAAGTCGTTTGGCTACTTCGTGATGACTTCGCTTATGAGCTTGGAACTTGGAACTTTTGGGTTGTTCCTTGCACCTTTTCCCTTTCTTCCAATTTTGGATTTCTTCGAGGCCTTTTAGGTTTGTCTTTCTTTGAATCTCGTTTTCTTCGGGGTTCTTGTGTTTCCCGGTTTTGAACTTGGAGAGCTGCATTTGATGTTAGCTCTTTGGATCCTGTGTCACTCTGGGACCATTTACGGATCGCTTAATTATGCTGATAGCGGTATTGCTTCTTTGGACTGATGAGAATGTTATCTGAGACTTGGGCTCCTCGCTTCCTTTGGTCACCGGGTCGGACATTCATCATTGGCTGGGTTATTTTGTGGAGTTCATAATATCAAGAAGGGATATATGAAAGGCTCAGCGGGGGTGCCTAGGGTTTAATGATAGGGTTTACAAGCTTTTGGCTATGTGGTGTTGTACCTAGGTGCTTCGTCATTCCTGATAGTTGTGTATCCGTTCTTTGTTACTTTTCGCAGGTCTAAGAGTAAATTTACAAATTATCTCCTTCGGTTGGAGTTATGCCGTTTACCTCACATTTGAATGTGGTCTCACCGGAGTCATGTAAAAATGACACGCTCGTTCGCTCATAGTTTTTCCACTCAAGACATTCTCGCGAGATTTTCACTCCGAAACTCGTTCGCACATTTAAACAAAAGATAAAAGATGACGAACTTAAACTCAGATTGCCCCCAGTATTGTTTGGGGTTTATGACAACAATTTTACCGCTTGGATGTTTTGTGATGGGTTATGGTATTTGGTAAAGTATGTTCATCCTTTTAGAAACCAAAAAAACAAGTTGTTGTGCTCCGTTGTCAGAAAATGATTATTTCGTGATCCTTTGAAAGACATGAATGCTTTTTTTTAATGAATGAAAAAGGATTTGTACAATAATTATAGAAATGGAACCATGGCTTTATTTAAATGAATGTAAAGACATCACTGACAATTACAAGCTCAACAACTTCTAAAATGATAAAAGAATCTAGCCACTACCAACGTTGGAAAAATAGAAAAATGGCTAGTAAAGAGAAGAAATCAGAGAAAACACTTGAAAATAGCAGTCTCTGATGGTGCTTGACATGGGATTCCTACTCGGGGAGTTGAAAACCTTGATTGATAAGATCTTGGATGCGCTGCTTTAGAATTTTGCAATCGTCGGTGTCATGGCCAGGAAGCTGGTGATACTGGCAGTACTGGTTCAGATTCCTTCCTTTTTATGGGTCTCTTTGTCGAGGGATGAGGGGTTGTAGCATGTTCCGTTCCTGGAGTCTTTTAAAAGCCTGGCTTAATGGTTGACCGATGTTTGAAAACTTTCTCTGATGGGAGTTCTGCCGGGATGATTCTATTGCTCTGATGATTTGTCCTGGCCCTTTTATCCGCCGAATGGTATTTACCTCATGCTGCCTAGTTCTCTTTCGGGTACCACTTTGGATACAAGCTGCTGTCCTTGAACCATTCCCTGTTTTTTGAGTTCCCAAGTTTTAACTCCCCTTTGTGAATCATTTCTTCTAGGACATCAACTTGTCCCATCAGCATGTTGAAGCTAGGAAAGTATGTGAATTTCAGCTCGTCACTGTATTGCTTATGCATATTTTTAATTACCATTCGGATTTGCTCTTGTTCGTCCATCTGTGTGAGCATTGCGGCTGCCTTCATCCTCCAACGCTTGACAAAATCAGACATTGATTCACCTTTCTGTTTGTTGTGTGCTTGCAAGATCAGCCCTGGTGACTCCAAAACTTCTAGCGTACTCAAAATGATGCAGAAAAGCTTCACATACCTCCTCGTAGGTCTTGGTATTTATCCTTTGAGTTATCTACCAATGCTGAGGATTCTCATCAAGATAGTGAGCAAATACCTTGGCCTTCTGCATATCGTTTAGCGAGAGGATGGACATTTCCCTATCGAACATTGCCAAATGAAGTTGTGGGTCGGAGGAACCTTTGCATAGAGGAAGTGTTGGCAATTTCAACTTTGGAGGGAGATCAACCTTGGGATATAATCTAGTGAAAAAGTAGTCAAAACCGGTTGGCTTGTTGGCCCTCTCCACGCGCTCAATCTTTTTCAGCATCCCATTGAATTCTACGGCTAACTGGGCATCCATGTTGCCTGGATTTCCTCCTTCTGCCATACTTGGGATTTGGGCCTACCTGTTTTCAAAGTGTCGTCTTTTAGAGAGGACTGGGCTGAAATTCTGGTTCGTAAAGAAGTTTTAGGTTAGAACCTTTTGGGCTGTGCGAAAAACACACGAGCTGGAATGTCTTGAAGATTGTGGGTAGGTATTAAGGCCTGAATGAGTTGGAGGAAAGGCACACGGGCCGGAACAACTCATGAGCTGTGCACTGATGCTTAAGCCAAAATGCCTGGAGAATATGGTACTTCGGCTGGAATGTTTTGAGAACTTGGCACTTGGGCCAAAATGTTGTGAAGATGTGGCACATGGGCCGGAGTGTTATGGGAATGTGGCACTTGGGCTGAAATGTTATGAGAATGTGGAACCTGGGATGAAGTGTTGTGAAGGTGTGGCACTTGGGTCGGAGCATTGTGAAAACACGGTGCCTGGACTAGAACGTTTTAAGGATGTGGCACTTGGGCTAGAACGTTTTGAAAATTTGGCACTTGGGCCAGAATGTGTTTAGGCTTGAAGTAAGGTTCATGGGCTGAAATGAACTCTAGACCATGTCCTAAATGGGAATTTGAAATTAGGGCCGAAGTCTGAACGAGTGATTCTGATTGGGCCTGAAAGATGATACCTAGATCTAGGATTTGGGCCAAAGCCCGAGTGAAGAGATCTTCCTAGACTAGAATAAACCTTGAAATGGAAAGGCCTGATGGATTTTCATGCCCCACAGATTATTTTAGGTGGATTTGTTTTTCATGAGCCTAGAACTAAATTGATAATTCAAATTGGGCCGAAAAAGAGAAATCACCTAAGTCTAAACTTTTGGGCCGAAGCCCAAATGATTCACACATTAAATCAAACAACGCCTTTGGGCCGTAAACAATAGAGCTGCCAATTCGGGTTGGGCTAAGTTGATGCAGGGGAAACTCCTATCAATTTCTAGGCTGGGTAGTGGTCTGATCACACAAGGAAACAAGGCCCACACAAATTCAATATGTCCTCACTTGACGGTTAAATCAATCTAGGTATGGATCGATCCGGAGAGGTGCTTGGGGCTTGGGCCCAGGTCACCACAAAGGAATAGGGCTTGCACGTTATTCTCTTTGGGCTTCCCCACTTTTTTCACATCACCTGAAGGTGTGCGTCTATGGCCGGGTCTTTGACTGACCAAACAATGGGCTAGGTAAGGACACTGCCAGGAAAACGCTTGGGGCCAAGGCCCAGGTATTAAGGGGGTGTGGTTAGACGACACCCTCCTCTTTTCCCCCGCTTATTCACATCACCTAAAAGGTGTGAGTCCCTGACAGGGGACCCTCAAACGGGTCCGGGGTGAAGTTGGTTTACGTGGACCCTCGCTCTCATATGATGCAAGGGTACAGAAATTAAAGTGCGCACGAAAGTAAACAAACAATATAATAAAGCCATGAATAAACATTTTTCGAGTTAAGCCCTCTTTCTTAAAATTAAACAAGTTAATAATAAGAGTTTGTCCCCAGCAGAGTCACCAGTCTGTGAGCCTCAGTTTTAAACCTTATCCTATGTTGATTAAAGCTGATTAGGATCTAACCGGGTTTTAGGTCCACTTATAACCTAAGATTAATAACTATGTCATATAACAATAATTATTAAAACCTAAGCTAGCTCACTGGAACCTATTATGAGTCGCCACCTAATTTTAACCTAGAGTAAATTAGGAAAGGTAGAGTTCGGGTTCGGGAGCTTGGTATTCGACTTATTTAGGGTTCAATTACTTTCATTGCCCCTCGAAGTCGCTTTTCCTCTACTTAGTTTAATTACGGCTTATTACGAGTCGTTTTAACCTAAGTGTGCGAGCTTCTGTTGTTTTATGTTTTTTTAGCATTTTTTTGACTGAAAATAAAAGTGAAAGTTGAAATTACCTAAACTAGGGTTTCGGAGGCAGAATTAGGTCAAATTTTGTTTCCGTCCGTAGCCACGGACCTAATGTCCGTAAGCACGGACCCTAGTTAACCTATGTGAAAATAAAAGTCGAATTAAACAGAAAACAAAAATTTGAAAAGTCCGGGGCCACGGACAGGATGTCCGTAGGCCCGGACAGAGTTTAGCAAAACCCAAATTTTTAAAATTTTAAAATCCCGCCGCCGTCCTTGTGTGTCCGTGGCCACGGACAACCCGTCTATGGTCCCGGACCATAGGTCCGAGATCCCGGACCACCCACGGACAGGGGTTTTATGGTGGTTCCTGAAGGTGTTTTCGGCTCAAAATTTATGCACGTGTAGCCTGAAAGGCATACAATTTGTTAGTAATTGAAAGATTGCAGTTTGAAGTGGAATTATGTATGAAACTTGACGAACAAGTAACAAGGCAGAAACAAAAGTAATTAGCAATACAGAAGCGTAAAAAGGTTAGTTTGAACCCAAAATTCGACAGAGAGTTAATAAGGTCTTGGAGAGTTAGAAAAGTAGAATTGCAACCTGTTTTACTTTCGAATTCAGGAGGATTTTTCACGTCGGGATTCTTCGGAGGCTCCGATGGTGCCGGTTCCGGATTGAGTTCGACCCGAGCTTCTGGTTGTTGATTGTTGAAGGTGTTCTTCACGTTTTGGAGGTGGTTTGGTTGATGTTTGATGATTGTTGATGTGTTGGGAGTTGAAAAATGTGTTTAGATGGTGATTTCGGGGGATTTTTGATGTGATTTTGGTGCTTGGATGTGTAAAAACGTGAACAGAGTGAGACAGTTGCCTTCTTTGAGGGTCTAGGGTTCTTAAGGTTCTGATTTGATCATGGGATAAGGTTCCTTATATAGGCTTTCTTAAAGATAGAAAAATCCGGTAAAAACCGAGATTTACCGACGTTTTAGCTCAAGGGCTTCCAAAAGGAATTTGATTATGAAATTTTACACGTGTGTAAAGGATGCTATTTCTGAATTTTCTAAAGTGGAATCGATTTTTTTGGGTATTGGAATATTTTTAAATTCAATTTCTCGTCAGATTCAATTAGAAATTGCTAGAAAATTATTGGAAATTCGAAAAATCAAAATTCCAATGCCATTATGCTTCAAATGTCATCCTCTATCATGGGTTAAAATTTCAAAGCATTTTGAATTGATTTGACCCTTATTTGGAGGAGAGAGAAAGCCTATCAGGGGCTTAGGAGCCTTGAAAAATTACGAAAGTGCCCCTGGAGATGACTAAGCTGTCCCTAGTACTCTAAAATGTGCCGATCGAACCGGGAACCCTCGCTACTATCCTATTAGTAGAGATTCTCTTCCGGGGGGGTTGAAATTTTGGGTATAACACAAGACAAGGGCTATTAAGAGGCACTCATTACGCAACATTAAATGAAGGCTCATAGAGCATTAATGAGCATTAATGAGGCAAACAAGATCAGGCAAGTGGAGGGTGCAAGTGGTGACCGAGCACCTGAGTACTCACCTTCAACGTGTCCAACCACAGGGTGACTCGTGTTCTGACTGTTCCAGAGCAAGTTAAAGATCAGCCTATATTCGAGCTTAGCTATTCTACTAAGGATAAAGAAGAAAATGACTCCTAGAGTCTAGAATATTATAGGTCGTTTGTTACAAGTCTAAACACGCATGTATAAATATGATATATAACTTCTTATGTCAAATAACCTGGTCATACATGAAGAAGTGAGATAATTAATGCAAATGTAAGTCAGACTAGGTGTGTGTGTAAGTAGTAGGAAGTTGGTGAGCTGGGTAGGACTGGGTGAGTGAATGAATACTGTGTGTATTTGGTAGATAGATGTGAGCCTCGATTTTAAACCCTATCCTGTGATGATTAAAGCTGATTGTGATTTAACGGGTTTTAGGTCCACTTATAACCTAAGATTAATAACTATGTCATATAACAATAATTCTTAAAACCTAAGCTAGCTCTGGAACCTATTATGAGTCGCCACCTAATTTTAACCTAAATCAAATTAGGAAAGGAGAGTTCGGGTTCGGGGGCTTGATATTCGACTTAATTAGGGTTCAATTACTGTCATCACCCCCAGAAGTCATTTTTCCTCTACTTGGTTTATTTACGGCTTATTACGAAGTCGTTTTAACCTAAGTGCACAGGCTTCTGTTTTTTATGTTTTTAAGCATTTTTGATAGAAAATAAAAGTGGAAATTAAAACAACCTAAACTAGGGTTTCGGAGGCAGAATTAGGTCAAATTTTAATTACGTCTGTAGCCACGGACCTAATGTCCGAGACCACGGACCCCAATTGAATTAAATGATTTCCAAAACAGAACTAAAATAAATCGCAAACTTGAAAAGTCCGGGGCCACGGACAGGGTGTCTGTGGGCCCGGACATGTGTTGACAGAAACCCTAAAATTCGAAAACTTGAAAAATATAAAATCCCGCCACTGTCGTGGGTGTCCGTGGTCACGGACAACCCGTCCGTGGTCACGGACAACCCGTCCGTGGTCCCGGACAATGAGTCCGAGGTCACAGACAACCCACGGACAGTGGGTTTTTGATGGTTCCTGACAGTGTTTTGACCTCAAATTTTATGGGTGTGTAGCCTGAAAGATTATAAACACGTTAGTAATTGAAAGAACTCAATTTTAGATCAAATTCAATGCGAAACTTAGTGAACAAGTAACATGGCAGTAGCTAAAACAATTAGTGATACAGAAGCGAAAAAGAGTTAGTTTGAACCCAAATTTTGAGGCAAGACTGATAATACCGTAGGGAGTTAGGAAAGTGAAGTTTCTACCTGTTTTACCTTCGGGTTCACGATGATTCTTCACACCGGGATTCGTCGAGTGCTCCGTTGATGGCAGACCCGAAAGGTTTTCGAACCAAGCTTCTGGTTGTTGTTGTTCCTGCTGTTCTTCACGTTTTGGTGGTGTTTATGTGGGGTTTTGATGATTATTGGTGCTTTGGGGATTGGAAAATGAGTTTAGATGGTGATTTCGGGGGATTTTCGGTATGATTCGGGTGGCCGGGTGTTGGAAAACGTGGGGAGAGAGAGGGGAGGATGTGCTTTCTGACTTCCTAGGGTTCTTGAGCTTATGAGATTCTGATTTTATTAAAAGATCTATCCCTTTATATAGACTTTCTTAAAGATAAAGAAAATCTAGTAAAAGTAAGATTTTTTGGCATTTTAATTAAGGACTTCCCAAAGGAATTTTGCTGTGAAATTTTAGCCACGTGTCAAGGATGGCAATTATGATTTTTCTGAAGTGGAATCGAGTTTTTTAAGTGTTGGAATATTTTTAAATTCAATTTCTCATCAGATTCAATCGGAAATTGGTACAAAATTATTGGAAACTCGAAAAATCAAACGCCATTATGCTTAAAATGTCATCCTCTATCATGGGTTAAAATTGAAAAGCATTTTGAATTGATTTGACCCTTCTATGAAGGAGAGAGAAAGCCTATAGAGCGCTTAGGAGCCTTGAAAAATCACGAAAATGCCCCTGGAGATGATTATGCTGTCCCTAGTACCCTGAGATGTGCCGATCGAACCGGGAACCCTTGCTTACTTGACCAAACTAGCCTATTAGTAGAGACTCTCTTCCGGGGGGGTTGAAATTTTGGGTATAACAGATTGCCCCCCGTCAACTAGACTTTGTAATGGAAATGAAAAGGCTGGTTGATGCTTGAGTAATACCCCAAAATTTTGGATCTTAAAAGACGCCACATGCAATTGAAATCCGATAAATTGTGTCGAGCTGTTCTAAGGCGCTGACTACCTATTGGTAAAGTGGAAGGATGTCGAGCGATTCTAAGGCGTCGAGCACCTAAAGGTAAAAAATAAAGTAATATCTGACTATTTTAAGGCGTCGACTACCTATAAGGATGATATGATGTCAAGCTATTCTAAGGCGTTGACTACCTATAAGGATGATATGATGTCAAGCTATTCTAAGGCGTTGACTACCTAAAATGTGAAATTGAGATAATGTCAAGTGATTCTAAGGCGTTGACAACCTAACAAGTGAAAATTGGGTGGTATGCAAATGCAAGGATGTTGAAATGCTAATGATGCTGATGATGCTGACAATGTTGATGATGTTGATGATGTTGGTGATGCTCGGATGCTTCTGGGGACCGAAACCCATTCCAATGCTCCTGGTTGGTATACTATGGGGACTTATTGCCTCTGCCCACCAACTGGGGTGCTGGGATAACTTCTACATTACCAAGGGGACTTATTGCCACTGCCCACTAGTTGTTTCTCCCAAGAAGTTGACGTGAAGATGGGGACTTATTGCCTCTGCCCCGCCAACTTAGATCACGCTCTGTCTCGTACTTGTTCGTACTGAAGATGATACTAGGTCTCGTACTGGTCTCGCACTGGATGATGACGCTCGGTCTCGCACTGAAGAAAATGCATGGTCTCGTACTGAAGAAAATGATGGGCCTCGTACTAACGAAGATGGTGGGTCTCGCATTGATGAATAAGATGGGTCTCGCACTGAAGTCTCGTACTAAATGGATGAAGAAAAAGCCGGATCTCGCACTGATTCTAGGTCTCGCACTAAGTGAAGATGCTAGGTCTCGTACTGAATGAGGAAACTGTAGGGCCTCGCACAGATTTTGGGTCTTGAACTAAAAATAAGTTAGGAGGATAATGGTCTCTTGCAAATGATGAAAACTGATTACTGGAGTGCCAAACATGGCAATGATGATAAGATGTATGCAATCAAAATGTATGAAAGATACTCGTTCAAAACAAGAAATTGTTGGAAAAGGTGCCAAACATGGCAATGTTGAGGTGTTATGTAAAATGCAACTAGAGTGTTTGTTGGGAGCTTGCCCAAAACAAGGAACTGTTGAAAAATGTGCCAAACATGGCAATGCTTGAGAAAGACTCTACTGAAAAAGGAAAGTGAAATGATCATTTCCTGACTAAAAATTTCATATCTGCAATTTGTTTCTTGAAAAATGAACATGTCATTGGTGGAAGTGTGTGGTGTTTGTTGTGGTGTTAAAGGATTTTCCGGTGTTCAGGATTTGTGATAGACCTGGGATTAGGCTGTGATTTTGGATGGTGGTCAGGGTTATGACGGGCCTGATGTTTTTGTGGAGGTAAGGCCAATAACGGGCTTGAGAGTGTGTGTGTGGTGGTAAGGGCTTATGTGTGCCTATGGCGGGATGGTGGTGCTCAAGCTTTGAGTTTTAATTGGTGCTGACATGACAATTGTTGGAACTAACAATTGCCCCCAGTATTTTTTCCTTGGGACAATCTGAGCTAGAGTTCATGGCAATCGATCAAAACGATCGATTGCCCCCAGTATTTTCTTTGATTAAATGCGCAAACGAGTCTCGTCCTCACAGGGTCACGGCTTATGTTTCGATGTGGTGCTTCCTAACCTACACTCAGTGTGTTTGATGCTTGTACTTGTTTTCAGCTCACAGTCACAACTTCTAGACCATTGAATTTGACATTTGGTGGATTTACGCATTCGATCTGTTAGTTTCACGTGATTAGATACACAACTATCAAGTCGGAAATCTTTAAAGCTTATAACGTGGCCATAGGGTGTGATGAAAGACGACGGGATCATGGAGGGGTATTTGAGGTATGTGGAGCTTAAATGGGTGACCAAAGCTCCAACCTGCATCTTCTCTCAGATTCATCTTCCTTGTCTTGAAGTCGTCTAACTGCTTCATGTTGACGTTGTTTTCAAACTTCCGGACTTGGACTTTTGAAGTTGTCCTTTACACCATTTCTTTTTTCGTCATTTGGATTTCTTCGAGGCATTTCGGGTTTGCCTTTTTGTTGTATCCTTTCTTGACTTTGCCTTTGGGGTTCTTGTGTTTCCCAATTTTGGGCTTCAAGAGCTGTTTTGATGTGAGCTCTTTTGATCCTGTGTCACTCTGGGACCATTTGCGGATCGCTTTGTCATGCTGATAGCGGTATTGCTTCTTTGGACTGATGAGAATGTTATCTGAGAGTTGGGCTACTCGCTTCCTTTGGTCACCGGGTCAGACATTCATCATTGGCTGGGTTATTTTGTGGAGCTCATAATATCGAAAAGGGATATATGAAAGGCTCAGCGGTGGTGCCTATGGTTTAATGAGTGGGTTTGCAAGCTTTTGGCTATGTGGTGTTGTATCTAGGTGCTTCGTCATCCCTGATAGTTGTGTATCTGTTCTTTGTTACTTTTCGCAGGTCTAAGAGTAAATTTACAAATTATCTTCTTCGGTCGAAGTTATGCCATTACCTTTCTTTCTTTTGTATGTGGTCTCACTAGAGTCGTGTAAAAATGACACGCTCGTTCACTCATGGTTTTTCAGCTCAAGACACTCTCGTGAATTTCACTTAGAGACTAGTTCACACGCTTAAACGAAAGATTAAAGATGACGATCCTGAACTCAGATTACCCCCAGTATTAACCTGGAGTTTATGACAACACTTAAACAGATGTGAATTTGGAACCGCTTCGTGGGTTATTTTGGATGCTTTGGGATAGGTTGTGGTGCTTGGCAATGCATGTTCACCCTTTTAGAAACAAAAGACAAATCGTTCTGTTCCATAGTCGGGGAACGATTACTCCGTGATCCTTTTCCTTAAAAACAATTTTGTTTTTTCTTTTTTCGATGAATGAAAATGGTTTGTACAGGAATTGTGAAAATGGAACTATGATTTTATTTATGAATCATGAAAGAAACGTAAAGATTAATCGGAGGTGACTGAAAACTAACTAAGAAAATAAGCAACTAGGAAAACTTGAAGATGCAAGAAAACATAAATAAAACGATCTGCATACTTAAAAATTGGACTCCTTGCTCAAGGAGGTCTTGAATCTTGTGCTTCAATGCTCGGCAATTGTCAGCATACTGGCCAGGCAACTGAAGGTAGTGGCAGAATTAATTAAGATGCCTTCCCAAATGAGTGGTTCCTGGCCGAGGGGCCAAGGGCTGTAGCAAGTTTCTCTTCTGAAGCTCTTCAAACGCCTGACTTGGTGTTCGGCCAATGTTGGTGAATTCTCTTTGCGATGAGTCTCGGCGTGGTAAGGGTACCGTCCTAGAGTTTTGATGCGGAGCTCTAGGTCGTTGAACCATATTCACTTCTGGGAAACTGCTTTGAGCGCAAGCTACTGGCTGAAGATAAGCCTTTTCTGGTCCTGGCTTAGATAATTTGGAGCCACTACGGAGTTTCTTGAGCACTCAAGCTCCAACCCTTACTTATGAATCCTTTCCTCTAGAATACCGACTTGTCCCATCAACATGTCCAAACTCGGAAAGTACATAAATTTTAGCTCATGGTTGTGTTGTTTTCGCATGTTCTCAATTATCATGTGGATTTGCTCTTGCTTGTCCATTTTGGTAGGCATGGCTGCAGTTTCTTCTCCAACGCTTGATGAAGTCAGACATGGACTCACCGTCTTTCTGTCGAGTTCCTACCAGATCGATTCTGGTGACCTCGAGGTTCTTATATAGCATATGAAATGATTTAGGAAAGCCTCGCAAACCTCCTCGTAGGTTTTGGTATTCATCTTCTGAGTGAGATACCAACGCTGAGGGGTCTCGTCTAGATGGCGTGCGAAAACTTTGGCTTTTTGCATGTCATTGAGCCCTAAGATGGACATTTCCCCGTCGAACATAGCCAAATGAATCTGTGGATCCGAGGAACCCTTGTACAAAGCGAGTGTAGGCAACTTCAGCTTTGGGGGAAGATCAACTTCAGGATACGACGCCGTGGAGAAATAATCGAAGCCAGCTGGTTTGTTGGCTTTCTCTATGCGCTCAATCTTTTTAAAAACCCTTTTGACCTCTGTAGCCAGTTGGTTGTCAGGAACATCCTTCCCCACACGTGTTTGAGGATCTTGGGCCCTAACAGAGTCAATCTCGATGTAACTACGGTTAAGATTTTCATCCATAAGCTTTTCCAGAGTGTGCTGATTTGTCCCTTGGAGATTAGCCTTACTCCTCAATTCCTCGATAATGGACTCCAAGACCTTGCACCTTTGCTGCACAGCGGCCAACTGGGCATCCGTGTTGATCGGATTTCCTTATTCTACCATATCTGGATTCGGGCTTGCCTATTTCCAAGAAGTCCATTATTAGCTAACAAGAGGAAGTGGGTTGAAAGACACTAAGGTGAGAATGACACTTCGCAAGGTAGATCGAAACAGGCTTAGGCTGAAAGCAAGTGGGCCAGGATACCAAAAAATGAGGTGTTTGGGCTGAAGTATCTTTCAGACTATGAACTGGAATTTGGACTGAAATCTAAAAAGATGGTTTTGATTGGGCCAGAGAGATGACACCTAGATCCAAGGTTTTGGGTTAGGGTCATGATAAGAAGTCTACCTAGACTAGAATGAGCCCTTGAGCTGGAATGTGTTTGGGCCTGAAGTAAAGCGCATGAGCTGGAATGGTCCCTAATTCACGAATGAGCCTAACTTTCTTTGGGTCAGAGAAGATGGTTGCTAAGCCAAAGAATGTTTTATTTTCAAGACTTGTGAGTAATTCCAAGTTCAGGTGAATTTTTTTTATGGGCCTAGAACTAATTGGATAATTCAAATTGGGCCAGAAGAGAAATCACCTAAATTTAAACATTTGGGCTGAAGCCCGATCAAATAACTCACACATTCAAATCAAGCAAGGCCTTTGGGCCGCAAGCAATAAAGCCGTGATATCGGGTTGGGCTGAGTTGATGTAGGAAAAGTTCCTATCAATTTCTAGGCTGGGTAGTGGGCCGATCATGCAGGTAAACAAGGCCCACACAAATTCAACATGTCCTCACTAGACGTTAAAATCAAGCCGGGTATGTATCGATCCGGAGAGGTGCGTGGGGCATGGGCCCAGGTCGCCACAAAGGAATAGGGCTTGCACGCTATTCTCTTTGGGCTTCCCCACTTTTTCCACATCACCAGAAGGTGTGCGTCTATGGACGGGTCTTTGACTGACCAAACAATGGGCTAGGTAAGGATACTGCCAGGAAAATGCTAGGGGCTAAAGCCCAGGTATTAAGGGGGTGTGGTTTGACGACACCCTCCTCTCTTCCCCCACTTATTCACATCACCTAAGAGGTGTGAGTCCCTGACAGGGGACCCTCAAACGGGTCCCGGGGTGAAATCGGTTTGTATGGACCCTCGCTCTCATGTGATGTAAAGGTGTAGAAATTAAAGTGCGCACAAAAGTAAACAAACAAAGTAATAAAGCCATAAATAAACAATTTCGAGTCAAGCCCTCTTTCTTAAAGTTAAACAAGTTAAAATTAAGAATTTTTTCCCCAGCAGAGTCGCCAGTCTGTGAGCCTCAATTTTAAACCCTATCCTGTGTTGATTAAAGCTGATTGGGATTTAACCGGGTTTTAGGTCCACTTATAACCTAAGATTAATAACTATGTCATATAACAATAATTATTAAAACCTAATTTAGCTCACTGGAACCTATTATGAGTCGCCACCTAATTTTAACCTAGATCAAATTAGGAAAGGAGAGTTCGGGTTCGGGGGTGATATTCGACTTAATTAGGGTTCAATTACTTTCATCACCCCCAGAAGTCGTTTTTCCTATACTTAGTTTATTTACGGCTTATTACGAAGTAGTTTTAACCTAAGTGCGCGGGCTTCTGTTTTTTTATGTTTTAAGTATTTTTTGACAGAAAAATAAAAGTGGAAATTAAAACAACCTAAACTAGGGTTTCAGAGGCAGAATTAGGTCAAATTTTAATTACGTCCGTAGCCACGGACCTAATGTCCGAGACCACGGACCCCAATTGAAATAAATGATTTCGAAAACAGAACTAAAATAAAACGCAAACTTGAAAAGTTCGGGGACCACGGACAGGGTGTCCGTGGGCCAAGACATGTGTTGACAGAAACCTTAAAATTTAAAAATTTGAAAAATATAAAATCCCGCCACTGTCCGTGGGTGTCCGTGGTCACGGACAACCCGTCCGTGGTCCCGGACAATGAGTCCGAGGTCACGGACAACCCACGGACAGTGGGTTTTGATGGTTCCTGACGGTGTTTTGAGCTCAAATTTTATGGGTGTGTAGCCTGAAAGATTATAAACACGTTAGTAATTGAAAGAACTCAATTTTAGATCAAATTCAATGCGAAACTTAGTGAACAAGTAACATGGCAGTAGCAAAAACAATTAGTGATACAGAAGAGAAAAAGAGTTAGTTTGAACCCAAATTTTGAGGCAAAACTGATAATACCGTAGGGAGTTAGGAAAGTGAAGTTTCTACCTGTTTTACCTTCGGGTTCACGATGATTCTTCACACCGGGATTCGTCGAGTGCTCCGTTGATGGCAGACCCGAAAGGTTTTCGAACCAAACTTCTGGTTGTTGGTTGTTCCTGCTGTTCTTCACGTTTTGGTGGTGTTTATGTGGGTTTTGATGATTATTGGTGCTTTGGGGATTGGAAAACGAGTTTAGATGGTGATTTCGGGGGATTTTCCGTATGATTCGGGTGGCCGGTGTTGGAAAACGTGGGAGAGAGAGGGGAGGCTGTGCTTTCTGACTTCCTAGGGTTCTTGAGGTTATGAGATTCTGATTTTATTAAAAGATCTATCCCTTTATATAGACTTTCTTAAAGATAAAGAAAATCTAGTAAAAGTAAGATTTTTTGGCATTTTAATTAAGTGACTTCCCAAAGGAATTTTGCTGTGAAATTTTAGCCACGTGTCAAGGATGGCAATTATGATTTTTCTGAAGTGGAATCGAATTTTTTAAGTGTTGGAATATTTTTAAACTCAATTTCTCATCAGATTCAATCGGAAATTGCTAGAAAATTATTGGAAACTCAAAAAATCAAAATTCCAACGCCATTGTGCTTAAAATGTCATCCTCTATCATGGGTTAAAATTTCAAAGAATTTTGAATTGATTTGACCCTTCTTTGGAGGAGAGAGAAAGCCTATAGAGGGCTTAGGAGCCTTGAAAATCACGAAAATGCCCCTGGAGATGATTATGCTGTCTCTAGTACCCTGAGATGTGCCGATGGAACCGGGAACCCTTGCTTACTTGACCAAACTAGCCTATTAGTAGAGACTCTCTTCCGGGGGGGTGAAATTTTGGGTATAACAATAGACCAGTCGGGGACGGTTGGGGAACCGTAGGCCTGCTGTCTGGAGAGGGTATAGGACTTAGGGATAAAGTCCTAAACTGTCCCGGAGTTCGTAGGTAGGGCGGAGGGAGATTGAGTGAATTTCTGTGTGAAAATTCTCAATAGAAAAGGAGTTTCCAGTTTGAGTATATCAAGTTCTTCCCTGAACTATTAAGTAATTCACAAAAGCGCAAACTACATCCACGACCGATTGAGGACGCATCAGGAACACTAGCCATTTTTACTAATGACGGTAACATTGGGATTGGTTTATTTCCCGCTGCGATTACATTTATGTTTGACGTAGATTATTACCATTAATTGCGTATTATGAGTGGAGGTGTTACAAGAATGAAGCATGCCAGAGGGCGATGGGGTCCTACAACCCCAAGTTTTTCCATAAAGGTGGCGACCCTCACTCATTTTAAGGAGTACATCCCGGGGAAGTAACAACAATACCCCACCCACCGCTGCCCCCACCTCAAATTTTGCATAGAGAGGCAACTGAATGAAAAACGCCAAGGAACTGAAAAGATTCCTCCTATTCGAGAAAACCCAACTTGGCTGCTATGGATTGCTATATCATCAAGCTGGAAAAAGAACTTTGTGAAGCGGAAGATTTCCAAGGACCAGAAGGTCCTGATAGAAGTAAGCTATCTAAAAGACGCTACCTACACTGAACCCTGCTTACAAGGGGATAAATTATGCGGGACAATTGGGTTGACTTGCAAGGAAGTCAATGTAACCCCATCCAGTTAATAAAGTGATAAACGCTAACTAGTGCACTTGAAGTAAGGAAAGTAAGAAGCGGTTGTTGCATGGCCACGATAAATGCATGGGAATTAGCATGAGGACAAAGGCAATGGAAAGGTGAATAGTAGTCTCCTCGAATGGAGCAACATCTTACCAGGAATATTTTATTTAGGGCAATAAATAAGCTGCCCGAACCAAAAAGGGCAAAGGAACCGTCAACAAGAATACCCAGTACAGAAAGGTGAAGGGAATATACCATTCCTGACACACACTGTATGGATGACTCAGCCTATATGACACACTTGCTATAGCAAGTGCAATAATAGTCGCCATGATAATGACTCAGGCTGCAAGGCGCACTTGGTATAGCAAGTGCCATAATAACAGACCAATTCTGGAGGACAATAATTCCCCAGAGATATACTGCCATGATTGTAATATGGCTATTGAATTCTAAAGAACTTCTGTAACCAATAAAAATAAGAATTACAGCCCGTTTCAAAGAGAATCACAACCCTTAAGATTGAAAAGACATGAGACCTTGGAAAGACCGATTGGTATAACCGTTGAGAATTATAAAGACGTGTCCGCCAATAGAAACTGGACTAGATTTACATGTTAAACCCCGAATATTAGTAACATTCTCTAACTAAGACTATAAGCCTAAAACCCAGGAAACTTGAAGTCAACAATACCGGTAGGAAGTGCGAGTTCTCAGGACGAGCATGACCGAACTTTTGAGATAAATAACACCCACTGGATGGACAACTGTAATCAAGGACTATAAAAAGCAAGGAAAGACTAAAGGAATTCTACCAACTTGGATACCCAGGAGGTGTAGGAATCCAAGTAGCACATAGTGAACCTTGGAGAAATTGAAACTCACAAGTTAGAGCATATCCAACTAAGTGGATAAAGGATGAAACACTTTAGTACTTAATGAGATAGGGGTAAAGACTCTCAAGTCTTGCACCCAGAATTTTCGCCAATACCACTCTTCATTGAAGATGATGTTAAACTCCGGTAAAGTGAGCAAGAAGAAAGAAGTTAAAGGACAACTTACCTTGAGGTACAAAGACGTTATAACCTCTGAGCGGGAGGTTAAGAATGTTGTACCACGGAGTCGGTATGGTTAGATAGAACACAGCCGTAACCACTAGTCTACAATACATGCCTGACAAAGTAACACCCTAGTATAATCTTTAATAGGGTTCTAGAGTCAACCAAGATTGAACAAGTGTTGTGCCAAAAGTACATAATCAGCAGAATGAATATCAAGTTTAAACACTAAAAGGACATAAGCCTATGAGCTAGAAGGTACCGACTATGTCGGAGCTCAAGAGGTGAGGAAGGGCAGAAAGGGCTTATTTAAGCCATGAACCAACTAAAGCTAGTGGATACAAGTGGTTGCAAACCCTCTGACTTAATCGTGGAAAAATTGCCAATAAGGCACCAGTGAGAAAAGGGAAGAGATAAAATACATGCCTAATGAGGAAGGGATCTATAGACCTTATAAATTTCCTTTGGGGTGTCCCAATGTTGTCTGTAAGAAAGATAGACAACATTCTACCTCACGACAAATACCAGGAACTAAAAGAGCGGTAATTGTTAGAAACGAACACTATGAGTGTATAGTAATGATATGTGGAATAACCAAGTTCTAAAGAGCTTATGGACTTAATGCAGTACCTATTCATAAGTCAGTCAGATAACTTGATAAATGTTATCATAGATGATACCCCATATATGTAATGATTTATGGAAAAGATCATGACAATGAATAAACACTATGCCAAATTCAAAGATGAGAATCCTGCCTACTGCAAGTTACTTAACTTGAACATATGGACGAGGACAATATTAGTCAAACCAACAAGGATAGAGGTAGAGAAATCTTGACCATGACTGAAGAACGTGACAGGAAGTCATAGCACCTTAAGGGTGGTGGTTAACACCAAATTTTAGTGAAAAACAAAGACATGAAACTTATGGTGAGCTTAAAGACAAGGACCATGAAGCCCCATTAATTGGGTAGATGATTATGAATATTACTTGCAAAGCTGAAGGATTTGCTTGTATCAGCACTCAATCTTAGCTTTCCATAAGGAATAAATGGGATGCATAGCAATGCAGCACGGGAAGGACATTGTTTATGCCTCATCTACTGAAGGAACTTGAGGAAAACAATTCTCTACATGATTCCAATTTAGATGCAATCATCTTTGCGTTAATAATATAGAGACATTATTTTATGGTGTAGCAATCAACATATACTCGGATCATAAGAACCCCTAATGTGTTCCAACCCATATAGGGTTGAACATAAGACAAAAATGTCGAGTTGAGTTATGAGGAAGGTAGAGCTAACATAGTAGCACATACCTTGATAACAAATACCTGTCTATTGGAAAAGGACATGTTACGCAAGAAAATGACCATTATATGTAGGTCGTCAGACATAAACATGTCATCAGAAAAACAGACGAGTATAATTATGAGTTTAGACTCTATGCTAATGGGAAAATCAGATTGAGAAACAGACTATGCATTAATAATAACAGTCTAGAACATGCAATAAAATACTTTACGGGAAGTGGATGCCAAAGGATATCACAGTAGCGGATATGTAAATCTGGTTTGTCTCGAGAATCGAATGATGAAGTGCAATAAAACACAATAAATACTAAAACTGTAGCTCATATTATACTTCACCCTCAGACCAAAGGTTAGTTGGGAGGAAACAAGGGGAGGAACAATGTAGCCATTGAGGTTATACCACGAGCATGTGCATTAGATTTCCAGAGAAGTTGGAGAGACAATCACATATAATCGAGTTCACGTATAATAAAAGATACCACAAGACAATTAAGATACCTCTCTTCCCAGAATTACGGGAAGACCGTGTAGAACACTGCCACATTGAAATGAGGTCAGCAAGAACTTGCTGCTAGCACATGATTACATCAAGCATGTACAATACATAAGAAGGATAAAAGGGCAAACTAAACCCTAAGTTCGTTGGGTCATACAGCTTATGGAGCGAGTGGGCCCATATCTCATAGGTTCAATATACCTAACAAATTGGGAAAAGAAATGATGTAAGTCATGTCTCCCTATCGAATATATATATACCATATCAAAAAGAGGTATTATAGTCTGAGTGGCTGGAACCGAATCCAGTTATGATATAAGTACTAGACAAAAACATAACTAAAACACCAAGATGGTTAAGATTCTCTAGTCAGATCACAATGTAGTAGAGACCACATAGGAGCTATAATACTCTACAAAAGTTAAACATCATGAACCTATTGTTTTAAGGGAGATATATTGTAGATTACGTGGGCGTAATCCATTTTAAGGGGGGGTATAGCGTGAAATCGCTTAACGTATGTTTTACGTATCGAGTACGCAAACTACGGTGTGCATAGCACAAGCCATACAATTGTGGCAAATTGTTGTAATGTTTCATATGTATGTTCACATAAACATAAGTATATGTTAATTTGCGCCAATGTACACGAATAGGAAAAGAGAACAGATGAGATTGTTCTTACTTGGTTATGGTTATTTTCGAACAAAAGAATGCGAACACTAGACACAGAATATGTCTACCATGTTAGCTCCGGTGTGAGAATACAAGTAAAGAGGAGTAGAAACTCCAGTGGAATATGACTCGGTATTGAACCAAGTGTGTGAAGCCTGTGGAACCTAAGGGGAATTGACTTCCTTAGGTATTTGATTGTTGTTAATTAATGAAACTTATTTCCATAGATTGTGATTAATTCCCTATGCCTATGACTAGATTTATTGTACTAGTGTTGCTTGTGTATCGATTGATAACAAGGTGGCAAGAATTATGAAAGATTAGAATTAAAACTTGTTAAAGTTGTGTGATTGGTTGAAATTGAAGTGAGAGGTTGAACTTGATCCTGGCCAGATCAAAAGAAATTGAACACAAATTAAGGAGAAATGATAGTTTAACACTGACGCTGGTCACGTCTGGGTCAGATGATTCTCGAATTCTCTACAAGTGGTCACAGTTATGGGTAGATAATGAGCTTTGGTTCCATGTGGATAAGAAAGGGTGTGCATTTGTGTTACATAATATTTCAGAAGATTAAAATTATTAATCATGGTGCGGATGGATCACATATATCCATAAAGATAGTAAAATTATTAATCATGGTGCGGATGGATCACCTATATCCATATAGATAGTAAAATTATTAATATTGACCAAATACATATAGACTGGAAAAACATTATTGATAGAAAATTTAACATTAGATCTTCTTCTTGAATGCACTTAAGTCCAATATGAACATCATCTCACGTACACGTCACCTTGATCCCGGATTACATCCCACCATCACCGTCTTAATACAACTTAGTCACCAAACTCTGGCCAATGCTCTCAAAATTAAAACTCTTAATTGTTTTTGATGGGTTTTCATCTTAACATAATATATGAGTTTTAAGACTTCTATCACAAATTTAATGTTTAAATCAAGGCAAGGAAACACACGATCAACAAGGCATGAAAATCTTCTTTATTGAACACCTTCCTCCACTCTCCACTTTTATCAAAACAACACTATATTGGATCAACAATGTCTTTTCCCGAAGACTTCTTTCTCAACATTGACATCCTCAATAACCATAAGCTCTAATGTCACTTGTTACGATTTTGGCTCATTTTCCCAAGATCATGGAGATACATGTCACAGAAACTGAGGAAGAACATCACATGATAAAACGTAAACGATAAATAGTACATGATGATTTATGTGGTGTAGTTGAAATATGACATATGTCCACATGAGGAGATACACCAACCTTTACTAATAAAAGGATGATGAAAATCACTGGTTTCCAAGTGTATTAAACCAAACAAACTCATATACCCATGTTTCTTCATAATGTTTTACCAAGTCTCTTTTGAGTTCTCATAGAACCCCATTTGATCCTCCTATCCTCCACTCATTTAGATAAATAATCCAATAGACACCCTTCATTAACACTTAAGGTGTAACACCCCGATAGACCTAACAACCTAGCTCTCAAAGCATTTGGGTTTGAAAACTAACCTCTTTTAAGCCTTTTGTCATCACCTAGACCTAAAAATGAAAGGTCTTCTTGTTATTATCAACCTATATGTATCCATGTAAATTACTCCTCTTAGTACTAATATTCCAATGTGGGATGAAGATATCACATAAGGAACACAAACGGTAAGTTCTTTAAAGCTATAATTTAAGAATATTCTTTAGCATTTCCGACTTTCTCATAACTCTAGACATATATAATCAATATCAAATGTTTCACGCACCATCATTTTACATCACGTTGATACTCTCACTAATGCATGCATGTTCAGCTTTTGTGAAATTTTATGTATGACATTAATAGAATAAGTAACCAATTAGCTCCAAAGGAGCAGCAACTTAATGGTGGTTTAGCATTATATTCTAACAGTATCATAGCCACCTAGTATACATAAGCACAAAAGTGTTTGGTAGTAGCTCAATAACAAAAGCGCGCGGAAAAAGATAAACTGCGGACGCTCTTAATTAATATACTTAACTTTCGACTGCTAATTATGCATGTATAATCATCATCTTCTAAACTAGCTAGCTACTCCTTACTCATCGGAAAACCGGCGCCGAACACTTGAAATATATATAGCAGCCTTTAAGTTCGCGTACTCATCATCATAATGATCTCGCTGTTGCAGCTTGGCAACTTCATTGTTAGACGCAATACGAGTACTGTAAACAGGCGGCGGGCTAACGGCGGTGGGATTTGGGGTAGAGATTACCGTCCTTGCCGGCCCTGGGATCACACGTGCCTTGTAGTGATGATGATGACCGCGAATAACAGTATTGGTGGAAGACAGGTAATTGTCCTTTGCAGCTGCTAGTTCGGAGAAACTCGGCACTTGGTTATCAGCCTCCTTGCTTTCCTCCCCGCTCTCTGTGCTACTGACTCCATATGCATATTAACGTGAAAGGTGGCGGTTTGAAATCAGAGAGATGAATCGATCTTAAAGCTTTTTGTTGCTTGGGCTTCTGATGCTACAAAGTGGTCGTAATTGTATTTATAGTAAGTGTGTAGATAGTCAAGCCAAGGCAGAGAAGTTATATCCTAGAATCAAAGTCATGGGCATACAATCTACCCACTATTATATTGTGAGAACTCACTATCACTCTTTATGCTTAAACTTAAAAAATGGGTGTGTAGATAGTTTTTTCTTTTGGAACGATAGAAATAGAAGGTGGCTACTTTTCGACTGCACCTGTTTAGTGTTTACGGCTAGGCAATAGTTTGTAAATCACGTCAACAAGTTAAGTTAAACAAGGTGGCAGGCTCGGACGACTGTGTAAATAGTTCCCCTACATGGCTAACGTAAACTGTTCTTAAAAAACTAACCAAATAGTACATGCACATTATAGAATACTACCTCCGTCCGGTCATAAGTATCCTGTTTGTTTTTTGACACGTTTTTCCACTTCAATATTTAACATATAAGATAAAATAATTTTTAAATATTAAGTTCTATAATATAGTATTTCACATAAGGATTCTATTGTAAAACATAGATTTATAAAAATATATATCTTCTAGATTAAATATTGAAATCAAACAACACATCCAAATAGTAAACTGGACGCTTTCACGGGGACGGAATAATAAAAGTCTACATATTGTACCAAACTCAGAATATTATGGATAAGAGCAAGCGATATGAATGAATCATAAGCGACAAATCATAGGATGACACCACAATACAAAAGGATCATATACCACAGTATTAAATATATATCTAAACCTGAGATTTGTTCAAAGAATGTAACCCAAGACGAGAGATGTATTCTTAATGATGGCAACTAATCATACTAAAGAATTAATATAATAAATTATGGATTGTTATTAACTTTAGAATATGGGTTCACGTTTGTACATATATATCTAGATAAACTCAAATAAGTTAGGAGAAGGAATATTATACTTGACCAATATCTTACAGATACACATGATATACGTATATATTCCTTGAAAGAGAGACGTGTTAGCATTATATTAATGGCTTATGTGTAATTAAGGTTCAAACATAAAGATGAGATTAATGATTTGGGTTCGTTTGTTTGGCTGGGGATACGAATATATTGCATGTAACCCTTTTTACTAATTTTAATTTCAATGCCTTTAAGCTTTAACTGATATTCCTCAACAGTTGCAAAAGTTGGTTCTTAATAATTGAGAATGAAAGCATAATCATTATGCTGAGTTGGGGGAGAGAGCTCCAACTTTAGTCAGTGTTTGTGTGCGTTTGTTGAGATCCAACCGCTGTTCCTCTTCCGGCATATCACTGCTTGATTGGGGCGGTCTTCTATTTTATGTGGGCCGACTATAGACAAAGGAACTAACATAATGGACACATAAGCTTCGGAGTTGTTTCTTTAAAGAAAATGCTTCCTTGATTCTTCGATTTCTTTTATATTTTATTATTGTTAGTAATAAAATGGGAATGAGAGATAAATATTGCACTAGATTGGAGGACCTTGAATCTTCGCTTTCACTAGCTTTTCCAATTGGAATGGATGAAACCTCAAATTTTAAGACTTCTTTGGATAAACCTTTTCTTGGCTAATAAATTTTATATATATATTGAACATCAATCAAGATATATACCACCAAAAGAAATGCAAGAAATGTGTTAAGACGACGATAAAATTCTTAGCATGGCTATTCAAACGTGTTTGAACTAACCTCGTAAAGTGTGTTTGGATTAGGTTTAAATAGGGTTATTCATGGTTAATATCTTTATATATTGTGGTAGTGTATAAAAACGGGGATTAAGTGAGGTTAAATAGAATAAATTACACTATACACCATTTCACGTGTTTTATTATTATATGATTTAAGGGATAAACAGGATTGTTAGAGAATTATCTCGTGGGGGCAGCGGCGGAGCTACATGTTACCTTAGGGGGGCTTGGCCCCCCCAACTTTTGACAAAAAATTGAAAGTATATATGTTAGATTACTCATGTGAATGACAATAAATAATGACATTTTAGATAATAAAAAAGTATCATGTAAAGTAAATATATTAAGTGTCAATTATCCGTCATTAACGGTAAATACTCAATTATATTTTATGTTTTTTCTAATCTAATCATTTCCAATCAAATGCCGCCTTACTTATAAATGCAAATACTTAATTTTTGGTTTATTTCAATTGCCTTACCGAGTAGATTGTTTAAGGATTTTCATAAATAGTTGATTTCATTTACAAAATTCTTTTTGGGCTATGATTGTATTTCTGATTTTTTTATACAAATTTTACAGTATATTAGTAACTTATTTCATTGTTTCCACTTGACTCCTTAATAATTTGATCATTACCATAAATGCTTGTTTACTAATTTGAAAAATATACTGAATTTCTTATCAATTAATTAGATAGCCATTTTTAGTATATGCTGTATTTTTAGGGTGTTATTACTCCATCATATTCTCAATAGATAGATCTTTTCATTATTTTAAAAATGATAAGCATGTTTAAATCCTATAATTTCCATCTCTACCCTTGTCTTTTCTATCACATTCTACCTTTTAAATATATCAACTTATAATGCAAAAATGTAAGAATGAAAATGTCAACAGCTAAAAAAAATCTATATTTAAACAAGATTGAAGTATTTTTTTTGGATTAGTGTATATGTTTTGAAGACTTGCTAAGTTATTAGTACCATCATTTAATGGTTTACTTTGTTGTTCTTTGACATTTATGTTATATAATAGTGATTTTTTATTTCTTAATGTACTATTCCTTCTATGATACTGAATATCTTAGACAATTACATAGTTTACATATAAAAAAAAATGTATATTTAAATAGTTGAACATTTTGTTACATAGTATTAATATATATAGCTAAAAATAATGTTTGTTAACATATTTTTGCCCCCCTAACAACTAATTCCTGGCTCCGCCCCTGCGTGGGGGGATATCAGCTATATGCTTATGCCTAGTGTATGAGAAGAACTTAATCGATTTGGACAACAAGGTTACATAGTTCAATCAAGAAGACCGATTCCAAGTATGAAGGTTACAAGTTTGTGTGACTGTGAAAGTGTTCGTCTTTCTCTTAAAATATTAAATCCAGTAAATTACTTTAATCGTGAGATGATATGAATTTAGCACATTCAGGTCATACATATATATGTTTGCATAAACTTTAATTCTCTTCAATCTAGCAGCCTCTCACATTGTCACACCGGACTACACTTAATACACAACCTCATCCACAATCTCTCTCTTCTTATTTGTCTCTAGTTCTAAATCACCGTCTTCCTTTCGTAGGGCTTCGGTCGCCGGCTCCCCTATTATCAGGTCACCGACTTCATTCCAGAGTTCTTATGTGTTTACACTCCCAGTCGCAGTAAGATAGAGGATACAAGCGTTATCCGGAATGATTAGAAAGCAAGTCAAGCATTCCGATCCCAGCGGATGAGTCAATAGCAGTAGAGTAGAGTCATGAAAAGAGCTTACGTTTGTGAGAACCGAACCATTTGAATCACCATTGAGAGTCAGGGGAGGTATTATTAGTCATCCCTTTCCGTTCTAGTCAATGACAAAAAACGAAGAACCGTAACTCCAACTTAGCAACAAAAATGTTAATAGATGTCACACCCTCGTGGTTTTTCTTCAAGAATAGGCTTTTAGAAAGAGAGAGATTATGGGTGGGGTTATGTTTTAAATTTTCATGAGTATTTCTCTAAAATAAAAGTTTTCACATAGAAGCCAAGTCCAGCGGTATGCACAGCACACATAGCACACATAACAAGCAAACACACACGCAACAAGCATCAAGGGGCAACATCTAGGCAACCAAACAAGCCACACTCATGGCCGGCGTCAGGCCAAGGCCCAACCAGCCTAACCGAACCAACCCTTGAGCCACAACAAATACATAACAACAATCTGCAGCGGAATACACATCTCATCAAATAACTCAACTCGCTGGTGTTACACGCCGTTAACCACCCACGTGGCTAACAAGGCTAATACACATACATTGTACCGGTCTGATGGGCTAAATTCCCGAGCGACTACACATTACTATCCCTTTCCATTAACAACAACAACAACGTACAACTTTCACTATACCGAGTATTTATAAACTGGTGCCGACAACAATTTCGGTCTTACTACACCTACTGTATACATACACTTAAATGATTACCCATGTACAACGACTACCCGTCCTACTCTCGAACGGCTTCCAGCACTTCGTACCTGAAATAGGAAAAGAAGAGCAAAGGGTGGCCCCCAAGGGCTCAGCACCTTTGTGGTATGGTCAACCCGTAGCCCCCATGCTACCGGGCCACGCACAACTAATTGTCGTCTTACATGCGGTTGATTATTTAATCATACATGCAACTGTAACACACAACACATAATCATTTCGCCTCAACGGTCTCAACAAACGGATAATATATCCTTACTATAAGTCACTCATGGTATTCATCATCCCTAGAGTGTTCCTCCTCTATGGAGCTACTTCCTTAATAGACACACATACCCTTAAATCGGTTTCCTTAAATGCCTCTTATCACAAACTGGAATCATATCCATGATCCACCACTCCCCATTTTACAACCTACACATACATAACATACCACCCTTAACAACACTTGCACGTTTCCCTGCACACATAATACCGCAATAGATATTGCATCACAACAACAAATACATAACATAACGGGAGTGGTTCTCTTAGGAACCGACCCAAACATGTTATACACTGTGAGCCTATAGAATGTTGCCAGTCTCATGATAGCTCGTTTACAATAACACCAACACTCATTACGTCCTAATAGTTGGACGAGTAACTTAGTTAAGGCGGTTCGGGTTTGGAGGCCCGACACACCACACAACACATTTCCCCCTAAACCGATCATAAGTCAGAATAGCTAGCTTTGGAATAAGCTAATGGGAGATCATAACCCGTGAGGAAACAACCATAACAAAGAGAAGGTAAGGCTACAAGGATACCCTCTCCCAAACAACAGCTCGACCGCCAAACCGGATTCCTCACCACTGTTTTACATACTTACTTTAGATATTAGTTAGAACCCCACTATGGAGTCTATCATAACTACACACCATACAGAATTACAACTGGTTAAACACACAAGGAGATCCCTACATTCCACAACACATATCACCATTAACACACAACACACACACGCATAGCCGTTTGTTAGAACGTCCCATGGTTCGGGTCGTTTACTCCGAATACCGAACTCTCATGTGATCCTAGACTCAATTAACTAAGGTTAACACTGCCGAGGTTAAATGGTATCGGAGTTGAACACGCCACATACTTGAATTACTGTAACTCATTACATGTTTTATCTTACAACGTGGCAAACATACAGAAAAACACATTGGCATACCAGCCGGTGTAATCCGTAGGACACAGGTTGCAAGAAAACCATACCTGTCACCGGAGTCCCACTTGACCACGCCCACTTATGTTCGTCGAGCAATTCTCGAACAACTGATAACATTACATGTACTTTTATTAACATCGGGGTAGCATTATTATTTAATGTCTAATGCTTAACTTTCCCCGTTAACTTAGTTTTAATAACTTTACATTTTAACTTGTTTTACTTTCACATTTTATTACAACTTTTCACCCACTTAATTGTCATTAACACACCTAACAGTCCTTAACAACCTCAAAACATCATTAACCATCAATCCCCATCATTACACATCATTTCCATACCTAACAATGTTTTTGGTCCATACAACACCTTGTCCGAACTTGTGTCCGACTTCCCCAGTTCGGACACAAGCGCGAACCAATACTGAAAACTATACACACGTCCGAACTTGTTTCCGACTCCCCAGTTCGGACACAGTTCGAGAGTAATCCCAGATAGAAACAGTCAGTCACGTCCGAACTTGTGTCCGGACTTCCCAAGTTCGGACACAGTTCAGAATGAGAAAATCCTTTACCCACAGAGCCTGTCCGAACTTCCATGTCCGGACGGAAGTTCGGACACGACAAAACATTCAATTTCCAAGTCTTTAAAACCTTAACCATTTCACCAAACTTCTCCTAAAGCTTCATAATGTTTCCTAACATCATTTGGCACATCAACACACCTTTAGCCATGTGCTAAACTCTTTAAATCACTCACCAAAACCATCTTATCATTCATAATTTTCTTACAAATTCCTAGCACTTAGGATGTTTTCTCCTTAAGATTTCTAAGTGGTAGTTCACCATAATGACCACTACACCAAGGTGTTTCCTCTACACCTTAACATCATCTCTCAACTTCTTTCTTACTAACTAAATCTCCTTTTTACAACTTCTTGAATTCTTTTCTCAAAACCTTACTTAAGCATCATTCTCTCCTTATTCATCAACATTACCCAACCTTAAACAACTCCTCCAAGACTTAAATACATCCTCAAAACACACATTGAATTTCCTAGAACTTCCAAGATAACACCTAATCCTTGCATCACTCTAAATCACCTTAAACATGTTTTTCTTCTCAAGTAAACATTTATTCACCTTAACACTTCCTAGTTCACCAAGACCTTAAAACACTTAGAACTTCTCACACATTTTCCCAAATTTGGCCATAGCTTCTCTTGTATATACTCACATCCAAACACTTAGGTTTTTACCTTATTTCACTCAAGACACCTAAAATCCATCAAACACATTTTATACACAACTTCACACATTTAGCACTAAATCACAATATAGTGCATAACTTAAATTGCTTGGCACTTAGGCCCTTAATACATGGCTCTTAGGCCCTTAAATTGCATAAGCCATAAACACTGAATTTCCCACATAAATAATGCCTTTGACCTGCAAATACATACACCAACAAATATGTTCTTTTACTAGTCTCCTTGAGAACACTTTACTAGGTCATTCACCATTCACTTTCTTCTTTAGGTAGTTTTAACAAGCATTATAAGCTTATTTTCCTAAGGCATTAAATCTCATTAAGATAGCATATTTACCTCTTTTCCTCACAAACTTCTTTCTTGTTTCCTTACAAAACCGGTAAGGCATTTGGTTCCTTTTCAACTATTAAACATTATACAAACAACATAATGAGTATTCAAGCTTTAAGCTCATCTCATTGTAAACCCTAGTTTACATATTTCAAAACATTAATGTAGTTTGTTTTACCTTGATCTTTGAAGGAATTTGAATACTATGAAGAGAGGACTCCACCTAGTCCTTGAAGATTCAAATGGCTAGAACAAAGCAACACAAGGAGCTCCATCAATGAATATTTTTCGGTCACACAAAACATGGAGGAAACTTGATTTTTCTTTGAGATTCCTTACCTAGAAGCAAAGGAGAGTAATAATGTGTAGAAACACAGCTCAAGCTCCATCAATGGTGATTCTCCATGGCACCAAAATTGAGCTCTTGAAGATTTGAAAAGGTAGAAGTGTAGAGCTTGACCTAACTAAGACAAATATGGTCTTAGAATTTGATTTGGAGCATGGAGTTGGATTTGGCAAGGAAATGAAGATGGAGAAGAGAGGGCTGTTGCAAATCGTAAATGGAGGAAAGGAGAAGGTGAAGAACCGTGTGAAATGAAAGAAGAGAAGGAAATGAGAAGATGAGTTTGCTTTTGGAGATATTTATGTTATAAAGCAAAATAGTACTTTACTTTAAGTTTTACTTTACTTATTTGATTTCTTTTACATTTGGTGACTCACACCCAGAAAAACCGGCCCCCATATGCCTAGGAGGGTAAATAGTCTTTGTTGACCAATTTAATTACTTATAACATTATATGTTACAAACTAGCTTATAAAAGTTACTATTCATAAACTAAGGCACATAGAAGTGAAATTTTTGATTTCCCATTGATATAGCCACCCAAATGTGATACTATATAGTACACATGTTAATTAAAGAGTAATGATGGACATTTAGCCATTCAAAACTCATTTACAAGACAATTTTTCAAAAACGTGCTTTAAGACTCCTTAAAGCACATTTTGTGTTTTAACTTGTTTTCAAGCTTGGTTTTCTTTGGTAATTGATTTAATATGTTCATTAACATATTTATAAGGTATAGGTATGACCATTAGGTCTTATACAAATTTATTCCAAGCTTAGAGCACATTTTGCTCTTATTGACTTTAAGGTATTTCCTGTGTTTTATTTGGTTTAACTGTCCACCAAAGTTTCCTAAGGACTTATTTAGCCCTATAAAATCATAATTAAATGTTATCAAGTCTTGGTAGGCTCTTTGGGTCCTAACCAAGTTCACTCATAGCTTAGAGCATGTTTTTGCTCAAACTGTGTCTTAATGCTTTATTGCATTTATTATGGTCTAAATTGTTCACTGATGTTACTAAGGCACTTTTTAGCCTTACATACCATAGTTTGATATTTAAACCACATATCAAGGTTTGGGTATTTCAATCTACCCCCCTTAAAGAACTTCGTCCTCGAAGTTCACACTTTCCACACATCATTAATCAGAATACGGGATTACTTGGAAATAAACTTCCATAACCAAACACACTTTACATCACAACCTCGGACTTAATGGTCCGGGCAACACATTCACATCCACACATAACATAACATATCCACATGATAACCTCGGACTCTATGGTCCGGGTATCTTAACAACACTTACACATACATAACAACCCTTGACTCACTGGTCTTGGGTAACATACAACATTTGGACACATAGGTCCCGGTAACATAACAGTCTTTAGACACATAGGTCTATGTAACACCACACATTTAGACTCATAGGCTTGATAGTATACACTTTAGGAATCCAAGTCAAAACAACATTCATTACACATACCACACAACATGTCAGAGCATGTATAGCAATCAAAAATATCCTTGATATACACTGTGATCCCGCAGAACCCGGTCGCGATGGACACCTTCCGTCCCCGTGCCTTTGGGAGATCAAAACACATTTAGTTTAAAATTTCCTTGTGAGGTTAAGTAAGAAGACTTTAATTACGTAAAGTATCCATCAACGTTTTATAAATACCAATTTAAAATCCTTTTGAAAACACACACAACTCCAAGTCCAACTTAAGCTCTTTGCTTCTTTTATTAGCGTGGTTATTTGTGACCACTTATAGGGAGTTTCAAGAGTCATCCAACCCTGATGTGATCAGCATCAGTGTTGAACTATCCTTCCACCCCAATTTGTGTTCGGCTTCCCTTGATCACATGCAAATCAAGTTCCACCTCCCACTTCATTTTCAAGCATCAGTAAATCACTCATTTCCAATTTTCTATCTTTTTAAATCATTCTAATCATGATCATACATCTCCAAAGATAGAACTTCGTCTATCAGTTATCCCATACACTTTAATCCTGTTGCCTATGGAATCTTATTCTCACTAGGTTCTATGTCGGTTTCATACCCTTTCATGCATCACTATAAAGTATATATATATATACACATATATTTTATCAAAATACAACCCTGGTTTACATTTATACACTGTCGGGGCTTTTGTTCCCCCGGGAGTTTCTCTACTCCCCACACTTGTACTATCACACACAACTGTTAACAAACACACACCTTATCACAATGGTATTCGCATCTTCTGTGCGCAATTACCACAATTAAACCATGAATGAATGTGTATGTTTACGTAACACACACACCAATCATCAAAACAATAATATAATTTGTGCTATGCACAATATAAATCACATACACTACGTACACTTGTACGGTAATATACACTAAGTGGTTTTGCGCTCTACCCCCCTTAAAAGGGATTACGCCCACGTAATCAATCACTAAACATTGGCTTAAATGTTCTGCCGTCGTGAAGTGTTTTAACTTCCACGCGGTCTATTACACAATGGATTCTGATTAGAGGATCTTAACCATATTGGCGGTTTAGTTCCTAAACCAAGAATTCTCATTGGAGTTTGTTTAAACTCTTAGTTGGTTTCGATTCTGGCCTGTTAGGCTTCTAGGCGTTAATAATTAGCCATTCACTCATGTTCACCATGTACATTCAACACTTGAATCACTGGCTCACTAGTTTCTGCTGCGAAACTCTAATAACTGTAGAGCTTAATTGCTCCCTTTTGTTATTCTTACTGTATTGTACATCCCCAATTGTCACCTTCATCTTGGTAACAATGGTTTCTCAACCGACGCGTGGTATCTCTTACCGTTAGCGAATTCGGTGAGTTATAAACTTTCTATCCACTTCCATACTATTTTTCACATGTATTTCACTTGATTGACTTCCTTCCGACTTACTGTCGGTTGAGATTGAGCTACTACCTAGTGTGTAGTGCTCTCTCAGCTATTTACAACATTTGGGGTATATTCCATACCGATATTTGGCAGTTAGTGCTACTGTAGTCACTTACTGTTAATCATGTCACTACTGTACAAGTACCTTTTTTTTTTATTGGTGCGGCTTGCATTTCCTATGCATCGGCCATTATAACATTATTGTCCACAATTACATGTTTCCAATTCCTAGCTATCCCACTCGATCATTACTGCACAAGTGCAATACCAAAACACTCAGTCATACAGAGTGCAGAGGCGTAAACTCTTGACAGTAAATCCCTTATGCGATTCGCCATGGAATTCACACTGAGTTCCTCATCAATAGTACCTACCACTGGCTTATTGCCCAGTCTGTTTAACATCACTTACTTGCATCTCCACTGAGTTTAACTCATAACTGGTCTTATCTGTTACATTATCGTTTAACAACATTTATACAACGGTCGCTTGTTGCGCACCGTGCTCTTACTTATTGTATAACATCAGCTTATATCGGTACCTTTCCACACATAAACTTACATCATTCGTATTATGGTTCATCACTCATTTGGATGACTACTGAATGCTCCTTGAGCATCGATCATTCGAGTCACAAGCCGGCATTATTCAGCCAGGTGCTTCACTTTATACACATACTACTAAGCTAATGCTCTCTTTCAATAATAACATCGTCCATCCTTAACATATTTCTTGAACTTGATTCACATAACTACCGCGCTCCTGCGGTTTCACAATATCGAGAGGTATCCCCACTCTTAATGCAGTGGTTTGTTTACCACTCTATTCACTTATATAACATAAACTTCTGCAATCAATCTAATTTATATAACATATCTTGCTTATGGCTTATAAGCCTTATTTGCCTTGAGCTGGGCTCATTGTAGGCTGTCCACACACATGTACTTCTCTGTACAACATTACATGGTTTGGATATTATATTGGGCTCCATGACAAGTCGTTGCATCATCACGTTTCCTTTCATGGGATTCCCCTTAGGTTTGTCAGTCCGTCTCCTGACAACTTATGTCTAAACTGGGTGTTAGTTTCAACCCTTGTGTTCTGTCATGCATTTCGTTCAACAATTGTTGATGCGAACACCCTTCAAGGATTGCTCCTGGGTGTTGCTAAGTTATGCCTACATTTGGCTCACACTTATTGGTACATTCCGTTAGCCACGCCTTTTGCGTTCTTAACTGGTTATTATCTTCTTCTTCTGTGAAGATCAACATTTCCTGGTAGTGTAGGTACTCATTCTGGGAGTTTCATCCCGTTCATTGCACATTAATGTGTCCACATTAGGCATTGCTTGCCATGTACAGGCTGGGTCTCCGTTCCAGCTATCATGTTTATCCCTGAGGATCCTTAAGACATATGTGATGTCTTTACATAACAGTTAGTGCACTTCGCACTTCCTGACTCTTAAACATTTCCTTGAAGGAATTCACTAATTCCTTTAGTCTCGTTAACTTAACTGAGTTCCTTAACTTCAACCATTCCTTGTAATCTCTAGCTCTTGTTTGATTTATACTGCTGACCGTAGACGGAGTCGACTACTTCCCGTGTTTCGGACTCTACTCGTATACATATGTGGGGTACCATACTGATACATTGCTACTTACCCAACTAACCCATAAGTAGGTCTGTCAGGCCCACAAGCTCCTATCGGAGTGCGGTCGTCCCACAATTCAGTTGGTACACTCGTAGTGTCCGTCACACGCCTAGGTGAAGTATTCTGTTGTCAACTCCCTTATATTGTCCCGTGACAATATTCATTCCCTGCTTCCCGAACTTAATCGAGGGAAAGTTTATCCATTGTTGTATCCTTGTCAACTGTCCTTGGTTTTACTGGTTTGGTTAAAAGAAGGTTGGAAAGAAGTGTTGGTTTGAAAGAAAATTGGTTTTGAAAAGAAAAGGGTTTGATAAATCTGGGTTTAAAGAAAAATTTTCATGGTTTCACAACATCTTCTTACCTTAACCAAGTCTAGCTTCTTGCTGACTGGTGTACTTCCAATTACAAGGTCAGGCTGTTAAGCCCTTCCATGGTTATAATGTTCACACTTAACTTCGTGGTACTTTACTAAGTACTTGTAGTGGTTATAAATTTCCCGAACAGCCCTGTTATAGCAGCACTTGCTATGGCAAGTGCGCCATGCTAACTGGCTATCGGTTTAACACATACTGGTTGTGGTATTGTTTTTACCCATACTGTCACAGTGGCCTTGTTGGCCCTCACTGATCTTACTGCCTTGATAATAACTCCTTTAGGTGACTTCTCACTGTCTTCACATGACGATCATCAACTAGGGTGTTTCCCATTCTGGGAGACCCCTTTGTCTTAGTATTGTATTCTCTTTGTAGCCCGTTCCACGTATTTGTCGTGGTTACTGAGACTTGTCTCTTGTTTGGGCACTACGTTGTAGTTCCTTTGTCGGTTGGTATACCGTTGGTGTATTATTTATCAACTGTGGTCCCGTAGACACTCGTCTCGGGTTCACTAATCCACTTCTTGCCTGTTGCACGGTTGGTGCGTTGCAACTGGTTATTCTCGACTGCTTAGCATGTCGACCCAGGTTGCCGGAAATTCTATTCCTCTATACACAAGATCCTTCATTCTTTGCTATGGAATGCGGTTAACATTGTTCAGATGGGACCGTCTCCGGGATTCCCAGTTTCCGGGATCTACCGTATGACAGGTTCTCCGTACCCTTAGATGTGTTTAATAACAGCCAGATCGGGTATTCCCGAGTAAGAGTGGACTTCCATCTCTCTGGCGTTGTTTCCCAAGTTATATAACAGGGATTGTGGAGGGTGGGATGGATATTGTAGGTTTCCAGTAGTCACTGGTAGTTCCTATCTAGCGTATCTCTCACGCTATCACTCAACCCTTAACCCAAAGTACTTAAATCCTAACTCGGTACTTCCTAAGCTCGGTAATTCAGTCATCAGAGCGATACTTCGCTCTGATACCACTTTTTGTAACACCCCATCCAACAACAAATACTAACAACAATCTGCAGCGGAATACACACCTCATCACATAACTTACTCGTTGGTGTTACACGCCGTTAGCCACCCACGTGGCTAACAAGGCTAATACACATACATTGTACCGGTCTGATGGGCTAAATTCCCGAGCGACTACACATTACTATCCCTTTCCATTAACAACAACAACAACATACACCTTTCAACTATACCGAGTATTTATAACTGGTGCCGACAACAATTTCGGTCTTACTACACCTACTGTATACATACACTTAAATGATTACCCATGTACAACGACTACCCGTCCTACTCTCGAACGGCTTCCAGCACTTCGTACCTGAAATAGGAAAAGAAGAGAAAGGGTGGCCCCCAAGGGGCTCAGCACCTTTGCTGGTATGGTAATCCCGCAGCCCACATGCTACCGGGCCACGCACAACTAATTGTCGTCTTAGCATGCGGTTGATTATTTTTAAATCATACATGCAACTGTAAACACACAACACATATCATTCGCCTCAACGGCTCAACAAACGGATAATATATCCTTACTTAATAAGTCACTCATGGTATTCATCATCCCTAGAGTGTTCCTCCTCTAATGGAGCTACTTCCTTAATAGACGACACATACCCTTAAATCGGGTTATCCTTAAACGCCTCTTATCACAAACTGGGAATCATATCCATGATCCACACACTCCACATTTACAACATACAACATACACTACATACCCACTTAACAACACTTTGCACGTTTCCACGTGCACAACATAATACCGCAATAGATATTGCATCACAACAAAATACATAACATAACGGGAGTGGTTCTCTTAGGAACCGACCCAAACATTGTTATACACTGGTGAGCCTAGAGAATGTTGCCAGTCTCATGATAAGCTCGTTATACAATAACAACAACACTCATTACCGTCCTAATAGTTGGACGAGTAACTTAAGTTAAGGCGGTTCGGGTTTGGAGGCCCGAACACACCACACAACACATGTTCCCCCTAAACCGATCATAAGTCAGAATAGCTAAGCTTTGGAATAAGCTAATGGGAGATCATACCCGTGAGGGAAACAACCATAACAAGAGAAGGGTAAGGCTAAAAGGATACCCTCTCCCAAACAACGCGCGACCGGCCAAACCGGATTCCTCACCACTGTTAGTACATACTTACTTTAGATATTAGTTAGAACCCCACTATGGAGTCTATCATAACTACACACCATACAAAATTACAACTGGTTAAACACACAAGGGAGATCCCTACATTCACAAACACATATCACACAATTAACACACGCATAGCCGTGGTTAGAACGTCCCATGGTTCGGGTCGTTTACTACTCCGAATACCGAACTCTCATGTGATCCTAGACTCAGTTAACTAAGGTTAACACTTGCCGAGGTTAAATGGTATCGGAGTTGAACACGCCACATACATGAATTACTGTAAACTCATTACATGTTTTATCTTACAACGTGGCAAACATACAAAAACACATTGGCATACAAGCCGGTGTAATCCGGTAGGACACAGGTTGCAAGAAAACCATACCTGTCACCGGAGTCCACTTTATCACGTCCACTTATGTTCCTCGAGCAATTCTCGAACAACTGTAAACATCACATGTACTTTTATTAACATCGGGGTAGCATTATTATTTAATGTCTAATGCTTAACTTTCCCCGTTAACTTAGTTACATAACTTTACATTTTAACTTGTTTTACTTTCACATTTTATTACAACTTTTCACCCACTTAATTGTCATTAAAACTCACCTAACAAGTCCTTAACACCTCAAAACATCATTACCATCAATCCCCATCATTACACATCATTTCCATACCTTAAACAATGTTTTTGGTCCATACACACCTTGTCCGAACTTGTGTCCGGACTTCCCAAGTTCGGACACAAGCCGCGACCCAATACTGAAAACTATACACACGTCCGAACTTGTGTCCGGACTTCCCAAGTTCGGACACATTCGAGAGTAAATCCCAGATAGAACAGTCACGTCCGAACTTGTGTCCGGACTTCCCAAGTTCGGACACAGTTCGAGAATGAGAAAATCCTTTACCCAACAGAGCCTGTCCGAACTTCCATGTCCGGACGGAAGTTCGGACACGGCAAAACATTCAATTTCCAAGTCTTTAACACTTAACCATTTCACCAAACTTCTCCTAAAGCTTCATAATGTTTCCTAACATCATTTGGCACATCAACACACTTTAGCCATGTGCTAAACTCTTTAATCACTCACAAAACCATCTTCATTCCTAATTTTCTTACAAAATTCCTAGCACTTAGGATGTTTTCTCCTTAAGATTTCTAAGTGGTAGTTCACCAATAATGACCACTACACCAAGGTGTTTCCTCTACACCTTAACATCATCTCTCAACTTCTTTTCTTACTAACTAAATCTCCTTTTACAACTTCTTGAATTCTTTTCTCAAACCTACTTAAACATCATTCTCTCCTTATTCATCAACATTACCCAAACCTTAAACAACTCCTCCAAGACTTAATACATCCTCAAAACACACATTGAATTCCTAGAACTTCCAAGATAACACCTAAATCCTTGCATCACTCTAAATCACCTTAACACATGTTTTCTTCTCAAGTAAACATTTATTCACCTTTAACACTTCCTAGTTCACCAAACCATTTAAAACACTTAGAACTTCTCACACATTTCCCAAATTTGGCCATAGCTTCTCTTGTATATACTCACATCCAAACACTTAGGTTTTTACCTTATTTCATTCAAGAACACCTAAAATCCATCAAACACATTTTTATACACAAACTTCACACATTTAGCACTACATCACAATAGTGCATAACTTAAATTGCTTGGCACTTAGGCCCTTAAATAACATGGCTCTTAGGCCCTTAAATTGCATAAACCATAAACACTGAATTTCCCACATAAATAATGCCTTTGACCTGCAAATACATACACACCATCACATATGTTCTTTTACTAGTCTCCTTGAGAACACTTTACTAGGTCATTCACCATTTGCTCTTTAGGTAGTTTTATTAACAGCATTATAAGCTTATTTCTCCTAAGGCATTAAATCTCATTAAGATAGCATATTTACCTCTTTTCCTCACAAACTTCTTTCTTGTTTCCTTACAAAACGGTAAGGCATTTGGTTCCTTTTCAACTATTAAACATTATACAAACAACATAATGAGTATTCAAGCTTTAAGCTCATCTCATTGTAAACCCTAGTTTACATTATTTCAAAAACATTAATGTAGTTGTTTTACCTTGATCTTTGAAGGGAATTTGAATATCTATGAAGAGAGGACTCCACCTAGTCCTTGAAAGATTCAAATGAGCTAGAACAAAGCAACACAGGAGCTCCATCAATGAATATTTTCGGTCACACACAAAACATGGAGGAAACTTGATTTTTCTTTGAGATTCCTTACCTAGAAGCAAAGGAGAGTAATAATGTGTAGAAACACAAGCTCAAGCTCCATCAATGGTGATCTCCATGGCACCAAAATTGAGCTCTTGAAGATTTGAAAAGGTAGAAGTGTAGAGCTTGACCTAACTAAGACAAATATGGTCTTAGAATTTGATTTGGATCATGGAGTTGGATTTGGCAAGGAAATGAAGATGGAGAAGAGAGGGCTGTTGCAAATCGTAAATGGAGGAAAGGAGAAGGTGAAGAAACCGTGTGAAATGAAAGAAGAGAAGGAAATGAGAAGATGAGTTTGCTTTTGGAGATATTTATGTTATAAAGCAAATAGTACTTTACTTTAAGTTTACTTTACTTATTTGATTTCTTTTACATATTGGTGACTCACACCATGAAAACCGGCCCCCATATGCCTAGGAGGGTATAATAGTCTTTTTTGACCAATTTAATTACTTATAACATTATATGTTACAAACTAGCTTATAAAGTTACTATTCACAAACTAAGGCACATAGAAGTGAAATTTTTGATTTCCCATTGATATAGCCACCCAAATGTGATACTATATAGTACACATGTTAATTAAAGAGTAATGATGGACATTTAGCCATTCAAAACTCATTTACAAGACAATTTTTCAAAAACGTGCTTTAAGACTCCTTAAAGCACATTTTGTGTTTTAACTTGTTTTCAAGCTTGGTTTTCTTTGGTAATTGATTTAATATGTTCATTAACATATTTATAAGGTATAGGTATGACCATTAGGTCTTATACAAATTTATTCCAAGCTTAGAGCACATTTTGCTCTTATTGACTTTAAGGTATTTCCTTGTGTTTTATTTGGTTTAACTGTCCACCAAAGTTTCCTAAGGACTTATTTAGCCCTATCAAATCATAATTAAATGTTATCAAGTCTTGGTAGGCTCTTTGGGTCCTAACCAAGTTCACTCATAGCTTAGAGCATGTTTTTGCTCAAACTGTGTCTTAATGCTTTATTATTGCATTTATTACGGTCTAAATTGTTCATCATGATTTTACTAAGAGCTTTTTAGCCTTTACATACCATAGTTTGATATTTAAACCACATATCAAGGTTTGGGGTATTTCAAGTAGAAGCGCATTGGTTTGTCCTCTGTTGCTCCTGGCTAGTTTGTGGTGCTTGTCATAAAACTTAGTTTGCTTCACTTATAGTTCATATATTGTACGACCCAAAAACCGGCCCAAGAGTTAGGCCGTTACACGCCGTGAGTCTATTACCTAACATCGTAAGCTCTAATGCAAATCGAACCCGAAACCAAATAATAAAGCTTACATAATTCTTAGGAAGGTTTACAATATTTCAAACCAGACGTAACACCAAATACAGGAGTAGGCCCGAAGGCTACAAAAATCCCAAAGCGTCTAAAACGCAAAACAGAACAAATGTCTAACGAAAGCTTAGGCATAAACAAAGCTCCAGGAGGGGATAAGGAGAGAAGATCCCACGAGCTCAATCTACGTAAGAGTAAAGGGGTGAGCTACACAACCCAGTAAGCAGAGGACTTCCTCAAGGAAGCCCACTCAAACAGAAGCAGAAGTTTGCATAAATAAAGGGAAGCGCATGCCATTCGTAAATACACAGAACAGTAACAACGGATCAGAAATCAGAGTAGAATACCACATCAAAATCACAGTCGGACTTTTAGAATCAGAGACAAAAGGGGGACAATAGATACACGCTAGCACAACAGAAGGACTCACGTAACGTCCTATGGATCCGAAGATCCCACAACAGAAGCCGTAGAGACAGCTAACAGACTCTTCGGTCAAATAATGTCCTAAGGGAGACCCTAAGGAGCTTAATTAGAAGGAATTTCTGCGCAGCATGCTACGGGACAGCCCGACCCGACTATCCAAGGCTCAGAAGCAACGTAACTAGGTCCCAAAATCATAAGTATATAATACAGATCTCAAGTGCATAAAATGCATATAAATAGTATAGGAAGCTTATACACTGATAGGGAATCCAACCCCGCAAACGGAATTCAAATCGGAGCTGAAACGGAAAAGTTACGCAAAAACAGAGGCGTGTCCGAACATGCGTCTGAACATGCATGTTCGGACAGAGGCCGAGAATCAGAAGTCACGAAAAAGCCAATGTCCGAACTTACGTCCAAACATCAAAGTTCGGACGTAAGTAGAGAGTTGAAATCTTGTGGAAACGTTATGTCCGAACTTACTTCCGAACATGAAAGTTCGGACGTAAGTCGAGAGTCAAAAAACAAAATGTCTTCATGTCTGAACTTGCGTCCGACCTTGCAAGTTCGGACACAAGTCGAAGTTCATAATTAAAAACTGCCCTCGCACTCTGTCTGAACTTCAAATTCGGACAGAAGTTCAGACGCTTCAAATTCCAAAAATCAGAAGCGCGCCCGACGACACGTCCGAACTTACAAGTTCGGACGCATGTTCAGACGGCGCAAATCATACAGTTCACAGATTGAAACAGAGACACGAAACTTCACAAAATCAAGTTCCAAACTCACTCAAATTCGTAGAAACGTAAAACAATACCCTCGGGGGTTTAACCACTTGATTAACAACGGAAATCCAAAGTAAAATCATACCAAACACATCACAATATCGGTTCAGAAAACGAGAATCAATCCAGTCCCCGAGGGTGAGCAAACGACCAAGATTCCATCCCCTACTTACAACAAATTTGCAGAGTCGGAACAGTCCAGACGATGTCGGCAACCAGACGAACGGAACGCAGCAGAGGAGAAGCACAAAGCACCACTGAATTCATTAACAATGACAACCAAAAATCAAAAAACTGCTCCTCCCCCAAATCAAGAACGAAACCACCGAAATTCCACAGATTACAAACCTGAACAAAGTCCAAAGAACAGTCCAAGCAGCAGTAGAAAAATCAGCAAGGAACGCAGCACAGCAATTGGAACTCACACCAGGGAATTGAGAGAGAAGAGGAAGTGCTCAAAACTGTCGATAAACACACGTTGATGAAGAAAACTGACCGGGAATTGTAAAAAGAAAAATGAGTCTTCTTTTCCTTGGCAATACCTTACCAAGATATCAAGGGAGGGAAAATGACCTCCTTAGCCCTCTCTTGTAATTTAATGCCCCAGCTGTCCCCAAATACTAGAAGACACCAAATACGAAAGACAACATAAACTGAAACGTTAGAAAATCTGCAACGAGAAACGCGGGTTGTTACATCACTCCCCCCTTAAAAGGAATTTCATCCTCGAAATTTGACATACCTCACTGCTCGAAGAGGGAAGGAAACTTAGCACACAATTCCTCCTCGAGTTCCCACGTTGCCTCCCGCTCGGACTGATCAGACCACTGAACCTTAACCATAGGCAGTGTCTCGCTACGGAGCCGCCGAACATCATGTGCTAAATTACGAACTGGAGCTGCCTCATAAGTAAAATCATCCCGGAGTCGAAGATGACCATAATCAATCACATGGCTGGGATCGTGAAGATACTTCCTGAGCATCGACACATGGAATACATCATGAATCCCTGGTAGAGCTGGTGGCAATGCCAATCTGTAAGCCACCAGCCCAACCCTCTCCAGCACCTTGAAAGGACCTACGAATCGAGGGCTCAGTTTGCCTCTCTTGCCAAAGTGAACAATGCCACGGACGGGAGAAATCTTCAGATACACGTGATCCTCAACCTGAAACTCAAGCGGACGACGCCTCTGATCTGCATAACTCTTCCGCCAACTTTGAGCAACCAATAGACGCTCCTTGATAGTCCTGACCTTATCCACAGCTCCTTGCACCAACTCAGGACCCACAATCACCCTCTCCTTCATATCATCCCAACAAATGGGAGATCTACAATGTCTACCATACAATGCCTCGAATTGTGCCATACCAATACTTGATTGAAAAAATATTATTGTAGAAGGCAAATTCATCAGAGTCACATGCTGATCCCAACTCCCACCAAAGTCTAGCACAGGCTCTCAACATATATCTGGTTCGTCCTCTCCGTTTGCCCATCGGTCTGAGGATGATACGTTGAACTGAATGCCGCATTCGTCCCTAGAGCCTTGTGCAGGCTACGCCAGAAGCGAGATACAAATCTCGGATCCCAATCCGAAATGATCGTCGACGGCATACCATGCTACCTTACTATCTCATCCAATACAGTCGAGCCAGACGCTTAAGCTGAAGGTCTTCCTCACCGGTCCACAATTACCCACAGGGCATCGAATCCAAGAGATGTGCTAGGAAGCCCCACAATAAAATCCATCCCTACACTCTCCCACTTCCACTCAGGAACGGGAAGGGGCTGCAAAAGACCCGCAGGCCGCTGATGCTCAGCCTTCACCTACTGACAGGTCTGACAACGAGCTACAAAATCAGAAATCTCCCTCTTCATATTCGCCTACCAGAAAGACTCTCTAAGGTCCCAGTACATCTTCACCCTCCTGGGTGCACAGAATAAGGAGCTCCATGAGCCTCCTACATAATTTCACGCCTCAGATCACCACCACTGGCCACACAGACTTGGCCTCTATAGCGTAGGCAGCCGTCGCCAGACACAGAGAAATCGGACTCCTAATCATCTGTCAGTCTCTCTCGAATCTTACACAACTCAACATCTGCCATCTGTCCATCTCTAACCCGATCTATCAAAGTGGAATGAACTTGAAGAGAAGCAATCATCCCAGCTCTATCAGACTGGACAACCCAAACTCCCATGCGCTGAAGCTCAAGAGTAGACCTCTGAACCCCTGACATAGAACAAGAAAGCCGGGGCACCCTACGACTCAACGCATCTTCCACCACATTCGCTCTACCTGGATGTTAGAGGAGCTCCAGATCATAGTCATGTAGAAGCTCCAACCTGCGCCGTTGTCTCAAATTCAATTCCTTCTATGTGAACAGATATTGAGACTCTTGTGATCCGTGTGGACCTTACACGTCACCCCATATAAGTAATGCCGCCAGATCTTCAAGGCAAAGACCACAACAGCCAGTTCCAGATCATGTGTAGGGTAATTCTTCTCGTACGACTTTAGCTGACGTGAACCATACGCCACCACTTTACCCTGCTGCATCTGTTATACCCAAAATTCTGACCCCCCCTGGTTAGGGTCTATGAGGTTTTGGTTTTATGAGGGGCACTTTAATCAAGTAATGAGAGATTCCGATTCAATCAGCGCATTTTAGGGCATCAAGGGCAGCTTAGTCACTTTCAAGGGTATTTTCGTGATTTTCCAAGGCTCCTAAACCCCCATGAGCTTTCTCTCTCCTCCATGATAGAGGATGACATTTTAAGCATATTGGCGTTGGAATTGATTATTCGAATTTCCAATAACTTTCTAGTAATTTCTAAGTGAATCTGATGGGAAATTGAATTTAAAAATATTCCAACATTTAAAAAATTCGATTCCACTTCAGAAAAATCATAATTTCCATCTTTGACACATTGCTAAAATTTCATAGCAAAATTCCTTTGGGAAGTCACTTAATTAAAATGCCAAAAATCTTACTTTTACTAGATTTTCTTTATCTTTAAGAAAGTCTACATAAAGGGATAAATCTTTTGATCAAAGCAGAATCTAATAAGCTCAAGAACCCTAGGAAGTCAGAAAGCACAACCTCCTCTCTCTCTCTCACGTTTTTCAACACCCGGCTACCCAAATCATACCAAAAATCCCCCGAAATCACCATCTAAACACGTTTTTCAATTCCCAACACATCAAAAGTCATCAAACATCAACTAAACCACCTCCAAAACGTGAGGAACACCATCAACAGTCAACAACCAGAAGCTCGGGTCAAACTCAATCTGGAACCGGCATCATCGGAGCCTCCGAAGAATCCCAACGTGAAGAATCACCTTGAATTTGAAGGTAAAACAGGTTATAATTCTACTTTTCTAACTCCCCATAACCTTATTAACTCCCTGTTAAATTTTGGGCTCAAGCCAACCCTTTTCGGTTTCTGTGTAGCTAATTGCTTTTGCTTCTGCCTAGTTACTTGTTTATCAAGTTTCGTGCATAATTAAATTTCAAACTGCAATCTTTCAATTACTAACGTATTGTATACCTTTCAGGCTACACGTACATAAAATTTGAGCCAAAAACACCGTCGGGAACCATCAAAACCCACTGTCCGTGGGTGGTCCGTGACCTCGGACGCATTGTCCGGGACCACGGACGGGTTGTCCGTGACCACGGACACCCACGGGCGGTGGCGGGATTTCATATTTTTCAATTTTTCAAATTTTAGGGTTTCTGTCAGTACATGTCCGGGCCCTCGGACACCCTGTCCGTGGCCCCGGACTTTTCAAGTTTGCATTTTTATTTTAGTTCTGTTTTCGAAATCATTTAATTCAATTGGGGTCCGTGGTCTCGGACATTAGGTATGTGGCTACGGACGTAATTAAATTTGACCTAATTTTGCCTCCGAAACCCTAGTTTAGGTAGCTTTCAATTTCGATTTAATTTTCTATCAAAAACGCTAAAAAATAAAAAAAACAAAAGCGCGCACTTAGGTTAAAAACGACTTTGTAGTAAGTCGTAAATAAACCAAGTAGAGGAAAAACGACCTAGGAAGGGTAATGAAAGTAATTTGAACCCTAAATAAGTCAAATATCAAGCCCCCTAACCCGAACTTTACCTTTCCTAATTTACTCTAGGTTAAAATTAGGTGGCGACTCATAATAGGTTCCAGTGAGCTAGCTTAGGTTTTAATAATTATTGTTATATGACATAGTTATTAATCTTAGGTTATAAGTGGGCCTAAAACCCGGTTAGATCCTAATCAGCTTTAATCAACATAGGATAGGGTTTAAAAATCGAGGCTCACAGACTGACAACTCTATTGAGGACAACTTCTTATTTTTAACTTGTTTAATTTTAAGAAAGAGGGCTTAACTCGAAAAATGTTTGTTTATGGCTTTATTACTTTGTTTGTTTACCTTTGTGCGCAATTTAAATTTCTGTACCTTTGCATCATATGAGAGTGAGGGTCCACGCAAACCAATTTCACTCAGGGACTCACACCTTTTAGGTGATGTGAATAAGTGGGGGAAAAGAGGAGGGTGTCGTCTAACCAGCTTTAGCCCCAAGCATTTTCCTGGCAGTACCCTTACCTAGCCCATTGTTTGGTCAGTCAAAGACCCGACCGTAGACGCACACCTTCAGGTGATGTGAAAAAAGTGGGGAAGCCCAAAGAGAATAGCGTGCAAGCCCTATTCCTTTGTGGTGACCTGGGCCTCCGCCCCAAGCACCTCTCCGGATCGATCTGTACCCATTGGACTAAGTCATTTTGTGAAGACATTTGCATTACCTCCTTATGCAAGACTTCTGTGTATATGTTTTTTTGGGCCTCAGGCCCAATGTCTGTATCGATCCTTCAATCTCTTCCAGTCCAAATGAAACACTTGAAGGTTTCAGTGGCCCGAATGACTTTACCTCCATGAAATCATCCCCTCAGGACAAGCTCGAAGGTTTCCATTATTCCCCCTAGGATTGCTGGCCCATTTCATATGCCAAAATTTCTAGCCCGCTCGGCCCGAACAGTAAAAAAAAGGAGTCCTGTGATTAGAACATAATGGTCCTCAGAGGAAAATCTTTCCATGTCATTGAAGGCCCGTGCCCTAATGGTTTTTATTTTATGTTCTAAAACAGAAAGAAGGCAAGATTTCAGAAAGGCGTTGGGACAGAAGTTCCGGACGTTTAACCCGACTGCCTACTCCCCCTCTTCCATCATTCCAGCCCGAAGTAGACTCCAGCTCATCTGACATGTCGGTCCAGGTTCATGACGATATCTCTCAGGAGAATCAGCAAGCAGGGGGGAACCAGAACACTTCTGTTGAGGAGCTCATGAAATTTTTTGATTTGAAACACCAGGAGGCAATCTAGGCACTCGAGAATAAATATGTGGATACAATCACTAAGCTGGAGGATAATTTGGCCGTGTCGGAAATGGCAGCTCAAAGCGGGACCACCGGGGTTCCGATGGGAGAGCAGGATCAAATAGTTGGCCTGGTATGAAAACATCAAGCCGCTATCGAAGCCTTGGAGGCACGACATGTAGCAGCAACAGTTGAACTCCATGAGAAGATTAGATCTCTGGAGGCGGCAAAACAGGAAAGACCACTGCAAGGATTTGTCAACCCTTTATATGGCATGGAAAATATCTCCTTGGAGGGACAAGACACCCAAGTAGGGCAAGGAGGTGGCGCCCACAAAACCAGCTAGCCGCGGAAGTTCAGAGGGCTCTAAGGTGCATCGAGCGCATGGAAAAGGCCGGTAAACCCGCTGGTTTTGACTACTTCTCTATGGGGTCCTATCCGAACGTCGAGTTACCCGTGAAGTTGAAGCTCCCCACCTTGGCTCTCTACAAGGGCTCGACCGATCCCCAAATCCATTTGGCGACATTTGATCGAGAGATGTCTATCCTAAGGCTCAATGATATGCAGAAGGCTAAGGTTTTTGCCAGGTACCTAGATGAGATTCCTCAACGATGGTACCTAACTCAAAGAATGAACACCAAGACATACGAGGAGGTATGTGAAGCTTTCCTGACTCACTTTGAGAATGCTAAAAATTTGGAAATCACCCGGTCTCACCTCGCCAGCACCCGCCAAACGGGGAGTGAGTCCATGTCTGACTTTATAAAGCGATGGAGGAGGAAGGCAGCAGGCATGCCTACAAGGATGGATGAGCAGGAACAAATTCACATGATTGTTGAGAACTGATAAGTGTCCAAATGAGCATATTTTATAGGTGTATTTCATATATTATATTAGCACTTTTCTTGCTCATTTCTCCACTTTGGTTAGTTTTCCTCTAGTTTATGTTTTATTGTTATCTCACGAATTTATTGGTTAAAACATGAGGAAAAACCAAGCTAGGAGCAAAGTAGACAAAGAGACGAACGCATAGACGCAAACGGCTCAGAAAACGAAGTCCAAACGAAGAATCTAGAGCCGGTCAAAGTTCGTAGAAGAAAATAAGTCAAAAACCTGTGTCCGCCCCTGTGTCCGCGTGGTATTAGGCGGACAAGACTGTGTCCGCCCCGCGTCTGCATGACTTTAGGCGGACAAGAAAGGAGAGTCCCCCGTGACCGCATAAACATAGTTGTTAGTTGTCCGCGTAGATTCAGGCGGACAGAAGGGCGGACAAGTGACGGAGACTCATAGAGTTGTCCGCGTAGATTCAGGCGGACAGAAGGGCGGACAAGAGTTGTCCGCATAGATTTAGGCGGACAGAAGACATAGGCGCAAACGTGAATTGTGTCCGCATAAACTTAGGCGGACAACAAGCGGACAAGGGATAGAGACGTCCGCATGAACTTAAGCGGACAGGTAGGCGGACATGGGTGTGTCCGCATAAAACTGGGCGGACACACAGGCGGAACGTGACTAAATTCAACGCGACAGTTTTCTTCTTCCTTCGCGGCGCAGCAGCTTCTTCATTAATGTCAGACGGCGCCTACCTTAATTTCCTCACGCTTCTGTCTCCAGCTCTGTCCCCTACAATCAATGTGCAATCAATCGGCAATCAATTCTCTTCCACTCCAGATCTGCCTGTAACCTTACTCCTCTGCCTCTATATAAACCCACTCCTTCTACCATAAATAAACTGCACCACGTAAGAGAGACTGAAAGAAATCACACAAACAACACCACACTCCATTCTCTTCCATTCAATTCCACTCGTAACACCATAACTCTCCACCTTTTATTTATTTCACCACTTCACCACATTCACTCACGAACGTACTCAGACAGAAGCAGTATTTTACAAAGAGAGAAAAGAGGCAGCAGAAGTAAGAGCGAGTGCATACCCGTTCTTCCCAAGCAGTTTCTGAATAATGACTATTTCTATCTTTACTCTTTTTTTAGTATTGTCGATGTCTGAGTAATTTTAAAATTGTGCTTAGGATGGGTGTTTAACCCTAAAATAATTCAGACGTATTTATAATACCGAGTTTGCTTATAAATATTTGTTTTATCTCTCTAAATTATTAAATGCCTAACAACTGATCATTTTTATGCATTTACGGTTTCTCTAATTTCAATGATTTTGTAAATTAGAGAATAGACCACAAAGAGAGATAAACGTTAGATATTATCTCCTTGATTAGCAGATAAAATCCATCGCTGTTATAAAAAGAATTCTCGCTTAAAGCTAATTAATGATTTTAGACTTTTTATGATTGTAAAAAGTCTATTGAATTAATTAAGAGTTGTCCTTATCTATGATTTAGGAAGGCCACAAGATAAATTCTTAACAGACAAATAAGAGCAAACCAGGATTATAATTAATATCTGAATTATATTTGGGCGATTTCACCTTCCTTAGCACATTTTGCATCCACATCACTTAATACACAACTGTTTTTACTGTTTTTATTATTTCTGTACTAATCCAACAACAAATCAAGCTTGCCTCCGGCTAAACCTGATAAGCGTCCAAATGAGCATGATTTATAGGTGTATTTCATATATTATATTAGCACTTTTCTTGCTCATTTCTCCACTTCGGTTAGTTTTCCTCTAGTTTATGTTTTATTGTTTACCTCACAAAATTATTGGTTAACATGAGGAAAACCAAGCCGGGAGTGAAGTAGACAAAGAGACGAACGCATAGACGCAAACGGCTCAGAAAATGGAGTCCAAACGAAGAAGCTAGAGCCGGTCGAAGTTAGAAGAAATTAAGTCACGACCACAAGCTACAACCGCATAAGGAGGCGGACGTGTATGCCTTGCAACCGCCCAAGAAGAGGCGGACCTGAGAGGCTGCAACCGCCTAAGAAGTGGTGGACGTGACAGTGATGCAACCGCCCCAAAAGTGGCGGACGTAAGTGTGGGCAACCGCCCAAATAGTGGCGGACGTGAGACAATAGGCTACCGCCTGTTGTTGGGCGGTCTTGGAGGCGGACACTAGACAACCGCCTGAAAACAAGCGGACAACACTGAGAGGCTACCACGCGTGTAAATTTCCGTGAGCTTATCTTCTTCGCCCGTCACTGCCATATCTATCTACTCCGCACCGCCTACCTCAATTCACGCGTGAGCTTTGTCCCCTACAATAAATGACCAAGCAATCAATCTGTCGCCTCAATCACTTGCTCACGTCTATCTATCTTCAAACCTTCGCCTCCTCTATATAAACCCATGAGCCTTCTCCGTTCAGGAATCATCCACCACCCATACAATCCATCCACGACCACTTCACCAAACCTCACGCCATCTCATTTCTCTTCTCCCGTCTTCTCCATTTTTATTTATTTTACATTCCACAAAATCCACCTCTAGCCCTACGTATACAAAATAGTAGAGTGAGCCGGAGTGATTACGGATGATTTCTATTACTCTTGTCTCTATCTATCTATTTAATATGTTAGGCTAGTTTACGTATACTCTGGGAATGGTTATTATGTGTTTGTATTAATTATGCATTATTTACTGGTTTATTTAAATACAGTTTGTTACGTTTTAAAGGTTATCTCGCACCTTTTAATAAATGTCATGAGTTTATTAAATTGCTTTCCTAAGTCTATTTTTGATCAGACCGGTGATAAATAGATAGGTTAATTAAGACGTAAAACTGGAGGAAACTTGTTATGATTTAATAAGTTAGTATTCAGTTGCAAATGTAATTCCTCAAATACTCCTCTGCCGTTTACAGGCATTTTTTCTTGAACCTTGATTAGAACCTTGCATTTTCAGGTAAACAAGTTCTTTTGAGTCAATGACTTAGACCTTAAGAAATAACAGGAACCTTGCCAAATTATTAAACCAGTAGAGATAGCTTAATTATGCAGATTATAATAACCTGACCCAGAGTTCCATTTAATTTATCTATTAACTTAGTTTATTTTATCTTTTCTTTTTATTTATATTACAAGTCAATTAATCCCCCCTCTTGTGACACGCTTAGGTACTATTATATGTATATTAGTCCCACGGTTCGACATCCGTCGCTTACATTTTCACTATACTACTACGACCGGGATTTGTTTGCAGCCCGACGTTTATTTTGAGTTTTTAATTTCTTTTCTTTATTTTACACCAGTTTGACCACTCACGATATAACGTCTGCAAAACCCCTTTTTACAGTTCTTATTAACTACCAAGACTAGGATAATTGAACAATTTCCCTGTGGATACGACACTTGTTACTGCTCCGAATAAAGGTGCACTTGCCTTTTAGTTTGCTATAAATCTATATATATTAACGTGTAGTTTTATCCCAACAAGTTTTTGGCGCCGTTGCCGGGGAGATTGATTCCAACAATTTCCCTAGTTTCCGGTAGTTCACTTGCTATACTATAATATTTGTTTATATTATTTTGTTGTTAATCTAATTTCAGACATCTAATTTCGGACATCTGACTTCGGACATTTGACTTCTGACTTTGGACATCTGACTTCTGACTTCTTATTATTATTGTCATTTAATTTCCATTGTCCTTAATATTTAATTACCTTAGTCCTTAACATTTAATTTCCATTGTCCTAACATTTAAATTCCATTGTCCTTAACATTTAAATTTCCAGTATACTAACTACTAACCTTAAATTTCTATCATTTAATTTTCTGTCATTTAAATTTCTGTCAACTAATTACTAACATTAATTTCTGTCTCTAACTACTAACTTATAATTTCTGTCATTTAATTTCCCTTGTCACTTATTTCTGCCATTTTACTCTTGTTAAAAAAAATAGAATATATATATATATATATATCAGTGTTGTTTAATTAACGTTTATCGGCTTAACCAATATCTCTGCTTTTCTTTATCTATTTACTAATTAATTTCGCAGTTTCTCACAAATCAAGTATCTTTTGTGCATGCCAAACACTCGAACCCGAGGTTCTCCACTTGTCAATCCGAGACCTGAACCCGAGCGCACTTTATTACAAGCAAGAAGAAACCTGAGAAATCAAAACATGGCTAATAACGAAGTTGTAGAAGAAATGAACCATGAAAATCAACCAAATCAACCAGAACAACGTGCCCTATCTGATTACCACCAACCGGATACCGAAGGAAGGGCATCAGCCATAGTTCTCCCCGAACTAACACCACTAGAAACCGGACGATGGGCTTTCAAAACCCACTACATCACCGCCGTCCGGGATCTAGGCAAATTTAGTGGAGTGAATCCTGATGAAGCCCCAAATCATTTGAGTCTCTTCCTAGACTTCTGCAATTCCTTTGGTCAAACTGGCAACGTCAAAGAAAGAATCCGTCTACAACTATTTCCTCACTCGTTGTCAGATTCAGTAAACAGGTGGTACCGAAGTCTTCCCTCCCGATCAATCACCACATGGCTACAAATGGCCCAGAAATTCCTTGCAAAATACTACCCAACCAGTAGAACGAGGCAATTGATCGGAGAAATCAACACATTCTGTCAGGAACCGGGAGAAACGTTGTACGACGCATGAGACAGATTCAAGGATATGCTGATGAAATGTTCCCACCATGGTCTCGACGATCAATCCCTCTGCCTGTCATTCTTCAATGGTCTAGATGATGGAAATCGACTACTCGTAAATTCCACTGTAGGAGGAAGTTTCATGATGAAATCTCCTCAAGAAGGGATGAACCTTCTCAAAACCATGACGAGCAATACAAGACAGTGGACGAGATCCAAAGGAAGAACACCACGAGCAGCAGGCCTACTCCATGTTGAGCCTACAGATCATTTATCGGCTCAGATCTCGTCCCTTGCAAAGATGGTGGAAAAGCTAACAACATCTCAAAACGAAATCGTGAAAACAATAGCTTCCCCACCTCCAAGTTCATCTACAGAAGGATGTGCCATTTGTGCCGGTCCTCATGAAACTCATCAGTGCGAAGGTAAAAATCAGTTCGAAGATGTAAACTTCATAGGGAACCGCCCCGGTAATTCCTACAACAATAATTTCAACAACAACTACCCATGGAGAAATCACCCGAATTTCTCATGGAAAAATAATGATCAGAACCAAGGAGGGCAGAACAACAATTCCAATACCTATCAGGGAAACAGACCCCAACCAAACTCTAATATAGGTTATCGAGCACAAGGTCCCCCTCCTGGTTTCTAGCAACAACAACAACCATCCTCAACCTCTTCTGATCCAAATGAGGAATTCAGGAACCTAATGAAAGGATTCATGACTACGACCCATACCAGACTCGTGGATCAAGAAGCCACTAACAGAAGGGTTGAAGCCCAGATACAACAAACCAACCAACAGTTGGAGCAAATCAGCCAGCAGCTTGCACAAAGGCCACCTGGTGCCTTCCCTAGTCAGCCAAATCCAAATCCAAGGGAACAGGCCAAGGCAGTGACGTTGAGAAGTGGTAGGCCGCTCGACTCATCTCTTCCCCGAGATGATATTGATAATCAAGAGCAGCAAGCTCAGGAGCCTCAAGAAGAAGAACAGGAAGATGCTGAAGAAGCCCCTCCTCCTCCAAAAAATATTTCCAAGGAGAAGGAGCCTCCTGAATCTACTCCTTCCTCTCTCACCAAGATTCTTCCCCACTTCCTTTTCCAAACAGAATAAGAAAGAAAAATCTAGATGAACAGTTTGGAAAGTTTCTAACTCACTTCAAGAAACCGACGATTAATATTCCTTTTGCAGATGCTTTAAAACAAATGCCAATATATGCAAAGTTCATGAAGGTATCATCACAACAAAAGATCGTTGCAGGAAGTGGAAACTGTGCACCTTACACAAGAAGTGTCAGTAGTGCTTCTCAAGAGTCTCCCTCCAAACTTGGAGACCCAGGTTTGCTTATTCCAATGTTCCATGTTCCATTGATAATGTTGATTGTGGTAGTGGGCTATGTGATCTAGGAGCTAGTATCAATTTAATGCCACTCTCAACTTTCAACAAACTTAAGATTGGTAAATGCATGCCTACTTCTATTCAATTACAATTAGCAGATAGATCTTTAGTATTCCCAAAAGGGATAATAGAAGATTTGATTGTTACTGTAGGAACTTTTGTGTTCCCGCTGATTTTATTGTAATTGACATGGAAGAAGACACTAGGGTGCCCTTAATCTTAGGACGACCTTTCATGAGAACTGCTAGAGCACTAATCGATGTTGAAAAAGGAAAAAATTTTAAGGCTGCATAACGAAACTTTAGAATACGACATGTCCAAGGTTATAAAGAAACCCGCTCATATAGAAGACACCTTTTTCATAGACATTGTCGACTCTATTGTGCAGGATAATTCATCTGCTATTATTCGTAATGATGCTCTTGAAAATGCTTTAGCTGAAATTTGTGATAAACAACCAATGTGCCCTGACACAATCCAAATGGTAGCAGCTCTGGATAAGATAAAATCATATACAAACCACGCTACCCACCACCAGAACCATTAGAGCTTTCTACTAAGAAGATACCACCATCAATCGAACAGCCCCCTCTCGTAGAAATGAAACAATTACCTTCACACCTGAAGTATGTCTATCTTTCTGATCTTTGTACTTTACCTGTCATTATTTCTTCATCTCTAACAAGTACACAGGAGGAACAGCTTGTGAAGATCCTTCAGAGCCACAAGAAGGCAATAGGCTGGTCCATTTCGGACATCAAAGGTATCAACCCCCATTTCTGCACACATCACATATACATGGAAGATACCTACAAGCCTTTAGTCCAACCACAGAGAAGGCTGAATCCCAACATGAAAGACGTAGTAAAGAAAGAAATGCTCAAACTTCTCGACGCTGGGATTATCTACTCCATCTCTGACAGCAAATGGGTGAGCCCCGTTCAAGTGGTCCCGAAAAAAGGAGGTCTCACTGTGGTCCCCAACGACAAGGGTGATCTAATCCCCTAGAGAACCACGACAGGATGGAGAGTCTGCATCGATTACAGGAAACTGAACAGCGCAACGCGGAAGTACCACTTTCCTCTACCGTTCATTGATCAGATGCTGGAAAGATTGGCTGGGCAAGATTACTACTGCTTCCTGGATGGTTATTCAGGATATTTTCAAATACCCATTGCCTTTGAAGACCAAGACAAAACCACATTCACATGCCCATACGGGACATTTGCATATAATCGGATGCCTTTTGGTCTATGAATGCCCCAGCCACATTTCAAAGATGCATGATGGCAATCTTCAGCGACTATCTTGAAAAGAGCATCGAGGTCTTCATGGATGACTTCTCTGTTTTTGGTCTCACTTTCGAATCATGTTTAAACAATCTGGACGCTATCCTCACCCGATGTGAAGAAACTAACCTTGTGCTTAACTGGGAAAAATGCCATTCATGGTTAAAGAAGGAATAGTTCTTGGGCACAAAATATCTTCAAAAGGCATTGAAGTCAACAAAGCCAAGGTCGAAGTCATTGAAAATTACCACCACCTTCGACGGTGAAAGACATCAGAAGCTTCCTTGGCCATGCTGGGTTCTATAGAGGGTTTATCAAGGATTTCTCCAAGATTTCGAAGCCTCTATGTGATCTCCTAGCTAAAGACGTCAAGTTCGACTTCACTGACAAATGCCTACAAGCCTTCAACACACTAAAAGAATGCCTCATCTCCGCCCCCATTGTGATATCACCAGACTGGAGCCTTCCATTTGAAATTATGTGCGACGCCAGTGACTATGCAGTGGGTGCCGCTTTATGTCAAAAGAAGGAGAAGATCTTGAGAACCATCTACTATGCAAGTAGAACTCTCAACGATGCTCAGAAGAATTATTCAACTACTGAGAAGGAACTTCTAGCAGTAGTCTTTGCTCTAGATAAATTCCAATCATATCTCTTGGGAAGCAAAGTAATAATTCACACCGATCACTCTACTCTGATATATCTTTTTGCAAAAGAAGATGCCAAACCCCGACTTCTCCGATGGATACTCCTACTACAAGAATTTGAGATTGAAATCAGAGACAAGCCAGGAGTGCAGAATGTAGTAGCAGACCACCTATCTCGCATAGAGGCACCAAGTGATGGCACATCCATCAATGAATTCTTCCCAGATGAGTGCGTTTTTATGATTGGCGACACTGGTGATCCATGGTACGCTGACATGGCCAACTACCTAGCACGAGGAGTAATACCACATGGGCTAACCTACCAACAAAAAAGAAGTTCTTTTCAGATGTAAAGCATTACTACTGGGAGGACCCTCTCCTTTTCAAGGTCTGTGCAGACGGGATGGTGAGAAGATGTGTGCCCCGAGATGAAATCCAAAGCATTCTACGACATTGTCACTCTCTTGAAGCAGGAGGACATCATGGGCCAGCTTGGACAGCAGCTAAGGTACTTCAATCAGGCTTTTTCTGGAAAACCTTACATAGAGACTGTCACTCCTTTGTAGCTTCCTGCGATGAGTGCCAAAGACTTGGGAACACCTCCAAAAACATGAGATGCCTCTCAACATCATACTCGAGGTAGAACCTTTCGACGTGTGGGGCATTGACTTCATGGGACCCTTCCCTTCGTCTTGCTCAACCTCTTCATCTTGGTAGCAGTCGACTATGTGACTAAGTGGGTGGAAATTATAGCCTCTCCCACAAATGATGCAAAGGTAGTACTCAAGTTCTTGAAGAGGAACATATTTACACGATTCGAAGTCCCACGTGCTATAATCAGTGACCAAGGATCCCACTTCTGCAATAAGTAGTTCACAGCCTTGATGACCAAATATGGAGTGAGGCACAAGGTAGCCCACGTGATGACCAAGGATATGGCGTAGGAGCACAAGGTCTAAGCCTTGCTTTATCACCCCAAACAAATGGCCAGGCTGAGGTCTCTAACCGAGAATTGAAGGTGGATCCTACAAAAGACAGTTAATTCTTCAAGAAAAAGACTGGTCCCTGAAGCTGGATGATGCACTCTGGGCGTATAGAAATAGAACCTACAAGACCCCATAGGAATGTCCCCATATCGATTGGTCTTCGGCAAAGCTTGTCATTTACCAGTCGAGCTCATGCACAAATCCTTCTGGGCCGTGAAAGCCCTCAACTTTGATCTATTGAGAGCAGGTGACAAACGAAAATTTCAGCTTACTGAGTTAGAAGAATTTTGAGAGGATGCCTATGAAAATATCCGAATCTACAAAGAAAAATCCAAGAGGTGGCACGACAAGATGATTCTTAAACGGGAGTTCCATAAGGGAGATTTGGTTCTACTGTACAATTCCAGGTTGAAGCTGTTTCCTGGTAAACTAAAATCCTATTGGGCTGGACCATTTACAGTCTCCAAGGTCACCCCATATGGATCAGTTGAGTTGGTGGATTCTAAAAAACAAACTTTCATGGTCAATGGATCTAGACTAAAGCATTACTAGGGTGGTAATCTCGAGACAGTTGATGCTTGTACAATAAATCTACAAGATCCTCAGATTTGAGTACGCTTCAAAGCGTCTAGCCAAAGACGTTAAAGAAGGGCTACTTTCCGGGAGGCAACCCGGATCAACTTATCTTTTATATGCTTTTATGCTCTTTTAATTATCAGGTTCTCTTTCAATTTTTGTTTTGCTAACTATTAACCCCGTTTGTAGTATGGTTGCTTCTAGTGTCTTATGCAGGTGCAATTTCATGTCTACACCGCAACCAAGCTACGCTACTTGAGGCTGAAGCTCAAGTGTGGGGGAACTCTTTTAACGCTAGCAAAAATAATCTCAGGGAGTACCAGTCTCTTTAATTATGCTTTTATTTAATAAAATATGTAGAGGAGAGTTTATGTGCTTAAATGATTATTCGTGAGCTTTGTGTTCTCTCTATTTTATCTACTTACCAAAAAGGTCTTCTGAAACATTCCCTTGTTTTTCTGATGAACAATGAGGACATTGTTCAATTTAAGTGTGGGGGAGTGTGCCCTTTTCGGTGACATTTTATGCTTAAATGCTTAATCTCTCTGCTAATCTTACGTTTGTCCAAATTCAATATCATGGACCCTTTTTATGTGGGTTGTTCTCTTTAAGAATAAATACTGTTATGAATTATGGATAAATGGTACAAAAATGTACAAAATTTTAAAATTTTGATTACTTTTGAGGAGCATTTTTTTATGCGGTGTGACCAAATGATCTGAAATGGTTGGATTTTATTACTCAGGGGTTCTTTCTGTGTTCTCTCTTAGGGATTGCTAAGGGGTGCTTCTCTGTCAAAAAGAAAAAAAAAAATATAATAAATAAGGGACTTGCGAGACACCATTGGTAACCAACAAAGAGAGTTGAGTGTTCTTAAAATACAAAAGCTTGATGCTTAAACATTATCTTCTCATCTCTTATGCAAAAGTGAAACAAATGCATAAATCTATTTTTCCTTTTTTTTCTCCTCAATACCCATTCTTGAGAGAAGTTGGCCATGTTAAAAGTTCTTGGAGTCACCTAAACAAAGAAGCATTGAAGTACTCCGGATCATACCCTGAAACTCTAATTTTTATTTTTACCCTGAGTACACCTGTGCCACCAACAGTTGATGGATCACACTCCTCGAAAAAGTTTAAAGATCATATATTATCCTACCCTCATAATAATATTTGTTAGTATTGAGCATTCCTACTTGCTTGGGTACATGGTTTGCTTGAGGACAAGCAAAAAGATAAGTTGAGGGTGAGATAAGTGTCCAAATGAGCATATTTATAGGTGTATTTCATATATTATATTAGCACTTTTCTATCTCATTTCTCCACTTTGGTTAGTTTTCCTCTAGTTTATGTTTTATTGTTATCTCACCAATTTATTGGTTAAAAACATGAGGAAAATCCAAGCTAGGAGCAAAGTAGACAAAGAGACGAACGCATAGACGCAAACGGCTCAGAAAACAGAGTCCAAACGAAGAATCTAGAGCCGGTCAAAGTTCGTAGACGAAAATAAGTCAAAAACCAGTGCCCGCCCCTGTGTCCGCGTGGTATTAGGCGGACAAGACTGTGTCCGCCCCCGCGTCTGCATGACTTTAGGCGGACAAGAAAGGAGAGTCCCCCGTGACCGCGTAAACATAGTTGTTAGTTGTCCGCGTAGATTCAGGCGGACAGAAGGGCGGACAAGTGACGGAGACTCATAGAGTTGTCCGCGTAGATTCAGGCGGACAGAAGGGCGGACAAGAGTTGTCTGCATAGATTTAGGCGGACAGAAGGGCGGACAGAAGACATAGGCGCAGACGTGAATTGTGTCCGCATAAACTTAGGCGGACAACAAGCGGACAAGGGATAGAGACGTCCGCATGAACTTAAGCGGACAGGTAGGCGGACATGGGTGTCCGCATAAAACTGGGCGGTAACACACAGGCGGACGTGACTAAATCAACGCGACAATTTTCTTCTTCCTTCGCGGCGCAGCAGCTTCTTCATTAATGTCAGACGGCACCTACCCTAATTTCCCCACGCGTCTGTCTCCAGCTCTGTCCCTGCAATCAATGTGCATTCAATCGGCAATCAATTCTCTTCCACTTCAGATCTGCCTCTAACCTTACTCCTCTGCCTCTATATAAACCCACTCCTTCTACCATAAATAAACTGCACCACGTACGAGAGATGAAAGAAAGAAATCACAAAACAGCACCACACTCCATTCTCTTCCATTCATTCCTCCCGTAACACCATAACTCTCCATCTTTTATTTATTTCACCACTTCACCACATTCACTCACGTACGTACTCAGACAGAAGCAGTATTTTATAAAGAGAGAAAAGAGGCAGCAGAAGTAAGAGCGAGTGCATACCCGTTTTCCCAAGCAGTTTCTGAATAATGACTATTTCTATCTTTACTCTGTTTTTAGTACTGTCGATGTCTGAGTAATTTTATATTTGTGCTTAGGATGGGTGTTTAACCCCAAAATAATTCAGACGTATTTATAATACCGAGTTTGCTTATAAATATTTGTTTTATCTCTCTAAATTATTAAATGCCTAACAACTGATCATTTTTATGCATTTACGGTTCCTCTAATTTCAATTATTTTGTAAATTAGAGAATAGACCACAAAGAGAGATAAACGTTAGATATTATCTCCTTGATTAGTAGATAAAATCCATCGCTGTTATAAAAAGAATTCTCACTTTAAGCTAAATAATGATTTTAGACTTTTTCTGATTGTAAAAAGTCTATTGAATTAATTAAGAGTTGTCCTTATCTATGATTTAGGAAGGCCACAAGATAAATTCTTAACAGACAAATAAGAGCAAACCAGGATTATAATTAATATCTGAATTATATTTGGGTGATTTCATCTTCCTTAGCACATTTTCCATCCACATCACTTAATACACAACTGTTTTAAAGTTTTTATTATTTCTGTACTAATCCAACAACAAATCAAGCTTGCCTCCAGCTAAACCCCTTTTTTACAGTTCTTATTAACTACCAAGACTAGGATAATTGAACAATTTCCCTGTGGATACGACACTTGTTACTGCTCCGAATAAAGGTGCACTTGCCTTTTAGTTTGCTATAAATCTATATATATTAACGTGTAGTTTTATCCGAACAAGTTTTCTCCTCAATACCCATTCTTGAGAGAAGTTGGCCATGGTAAAAGTTCTTGGAGTCACCTAAACAAAGAAGCATTGAAGTACTCCGGATCATACCCCGAAACTCTAATTTTATTTTTACCCTGAGTACACCTGTGCCACCAACAGTTGATGGATCACACTCCTCGAAAAAGTTTAAAGATCATATTTATCCTACCCTTCATAATAATATTTGTTAGTATTGAGCATTCCCTACTTGCTTGGGTACATGGTTTTGCTTGAGGACAAGCAAAAAGATGAGAGTGTGGGGGTGTGATAAGTGTCCAAATGAGCATATTTTATAGGTGTATTTCATATATTATATTAGCACTTTTCTTGCTCATTTCTCCACTTTGGTTAGTTTTCCTCTAGTTTATGTTTTATTGTTATCTCACGAATTTATTGGTTAAAACATGAGGAAAAACCAAGCTAGGAGCAAAGTAGACAAAGAGACGAACGCATAGACGCAAACGGCTCAGAAAACGGAGTCCAAACGAAGAATCTAGAGCCGGTCAAAGTTCGTAGAAGAAAATAAGTCAAAAACCTGTGTCCGCCCCTGTGTCCGCGTGGTATTAGGCGGACAAGACTGTGTCCGCCCCCGCGTCTGCATGACTTTAGGCGGACAAGAAAGGAGAGTCCCTCGTGACCGCGTAAACATAGTTGTTAGTTGTCCGTGTAGATTCAGGCGGACAGAAGGGCGGACAAGTGACAGAGACTCATAGAGTTGTCCGCGTAGATTCAGGCGGACAGAAGGCGGACAAGAGTTGTCCGCATAGATTTAGGCGGACAGAAGGGCGGAGAGAAGACATAGGCGCAGACGTGAATTGTGTCCGTATAAACTTAGGCGGACAACAAGCGGACAAGGGATAGTGACGTCCGCATGAACTTAAGCGGACAGGTAGGCGGACATGGGTGTGTCCGCATAAAACTGGGCGGACACACAAGCGGACGTGACTAAATTCAACGCGGCAGTTTTCTTCTTCCTTCGCGGGCAGCAGCTTCTTCATTAATGTCAGACGGCGCCTACCTTAATTTCCCCACGCGTCTGTCTCCAGCTTTGTCCCCTGCAATCAATGTGCAATCAATCGGCAATCAATTCTCTTCCACTCCAGATCTGCCTCTAACCTTACTCCTCTGCCTCTATATAACCCACTCCTTCTACCATAAATAAACTGCACCACGTACGAGAGACTGAAAGAAATCACACAAACAGCACCACACTCCATTCTCTTCCATTCAATTCCTCCCGTAACACCATAACTCTCCATCTTTATTTGTTTCACCACTTCACCACATTCACTCACGTACGTACTCAGACAGAAGCAGTATTTTCAAAGAGAGAAAAGAGGCAGCAGAAGTAAGAGCGAGTGCATACCCGTTTTTCCCAAGCAGTTTCTAGTTTCTGAATAATGACTATTTCTATCTTTACTCTGTTTTTAGTACTGTCGATGTCTGAGTAATTTTATATTTGTGCTTAGGATGGGTGTTTAACCCCAAAATAATTCAGACGTATTTATAATACCGAGTTTGCTTATAAATATTTGTTTTATCTCTCTAAATTATTAAATGCCTAACAACTGATCATTTTTATGCATTTACAGTTTCTCTAATTTCAATGATTTTGTAAATTAGAGAATAGACCACAAAGAGAGATAAACGTTTGATATTATCTCCTTGATTAGCAGATAAAATCCATCGCTGTTATAAAAAGAATTCCCGCTTAAAGCTAATTAATGATTTTAGACTTTTTCTGATTGTAAAAAGTCTATTGAATTAATTAAGAGTTGTCCTTATCTAAGATTTAGGAAGGCCACAAGATAAATTCTTAACAGACAAGTAAGAGCAAACCAGGATTATAATTAATATCTGAATTATATTTGGGCGATTTCACCTTCCTTAGCACATTTTCCATCCACATCACTTAATACACAACTGTTTTAACTGTTTTATTATTTCTGTACTAATCCAACAACAAATCAAGCTTGCCTCCGGCTAAACCCCTTTTTTTACAGTTCTTATTAACTACCAAGACTAGGATAATTGAACAATTTCCCTGTGGATACGACACTTGTTACTGCTCCGAATAAAGGTGCACGTGCCTTTTAGTTTGCTATAAATCTATATATATTAACGTGTAGTTTTATCCAACAAGTTTTCTCCTCAATACCCATTCTTGAGAGAAGTTGGCCATGGTAAATTTCTTGGAGTCACCTAAACAAAGAAGCATTAAAGTACTCCGGATCATACCCCGAAACTATAATTTTATTTTTACCCTGAGTACACCTGTGCCACCAACAGTTGATGGATCACACTCCTCGAAAAAGTTTAAAGATCATATTTATCCTACCATTCATAATAATATTTGTTAGTATTGAGCATTCCCTACTTGCTTGGGTACATGGTTTTGCTTGAGGACAAGCAAAAAGATAGTGTGGGGTGTGTGATAAGTGTCCAAATGAGCATATTTTATAGGTGTATTTCATATATTATATTAGCACTTTTCTTGCTCATTTCTCCACTTTGGTTAGTTTTCCTCAATTTTATGTTTTATTGTTATCTCACGAATTTATTGGTAAAACATGAGGAAAAACCAAGCTAGGAGCAAAGTAGACAAAGAGACGAACGCATAGACGCAAACGGCTCAGAAAACGGAGTCCAAACGAAGAATCTAGAGCCGGTCAAAGTTCGTAGAAGAAAATAAGTCAAAAACCTGTGTCCGCCCCTGTGTCCGCGTGGTATTAGGCGGACAAGACTGTGTCCGCCCCCGCGTCTGCATGACTTTAGGCGGACAAGAAAGGAGAGTCCCTCGTGACCGCGTAAACATAGTTGTTAGTTGTCCGTGTAGATTCAGGCGGACAGAAGGGCGGACAAGTGACAGAGACTCATAGAGTTGTCCGCGTAGATTCAGGCGGACAGAAGGGCGGACAAGAGTTGTCCGCATAGATTTAGGCGGACAGAAGGGCGGGAGAGAAGACATAGGCGCAGACGTGAATTGTGTCCGTATAAACTTAGGCGGACAACAAGCGGACAAGGGATAGTGACGTCCGCATGAACTTAAGCGGACAGGTAGGCGGACATGGGTGTGTCCGCATAAAACTGGGCGGACACACAAGCGGACGTGACTAAATTCAACGCGGCAGTTTTCTTCTTCCTTCACGGCGCAGCAGCTTCTTCATTAATGTCAGACGGCGCCTACCTTAATTTCCCCACGCGTCTGTCTCCTTTGTCCCCTGCAATCAATGTGCAATCAATCGGCAATCAATTCTCTTCCACTCCAGATCTGCCTCTAACCTTACTCCTCTGCCTCTATATAAACCCACTCCTTCTACCATAAATAAACTGCACCACGTACGAGAGACTGAAAGAAATCACACAAACAGCACCCACTCCATTCTCTTCCATTCAATTCCTCCCGTAACACCATAACTCTCCATCTTTTATTTGTTTCACCACTTCACCACATTCACTCACGTACGTACTCAGACAGAAGCAGTATTTTCAAAGAGAGAAAAGAGGCAGCAGAAGTAAGAGCGAGTGCATACCCGTTTTTCCCAAGCAGTTTCTGAATAATGACTATTTCTATCTTTACTCTGTTTTTAGTACTGTCGATGTCTGAGTAATTTTATATTTGTGCTTAGGATGGGTGTTTAACCCCAAAATAATTCAGACGTATTTATAATACCGAGTTTGCTTATAAATTTTTTTTATCTCTCTAAATTATTAAATGCCTAACAACTGATCATTTTTATGCATTTACAGTTTCTCTAATTTCAATGATTTTGTAAATTAGAGAATAGACCACAAAGAGAGATAAACGTTTGATATTATCTCCTTGATTAGCAGATAAAATCCATCGCTGTTATAAAAAGAATTCCCGCTTAAAGCTAATTAATGATTTTAGACTTTTTCTGATTGTAAAAAGTCTATTGAATTAATTAAGAGTTGTCCTTATCTAAGATTTAGGAAGGCCACAAGATAAATTCTTAACAGACAAGTAAGAGCAAACCAGGATTATAATTAATATCTGAATTATATTTGGGCGATTTCACCTTCCTTAGCACATTTTCCATCCACATCACTTAATACACAACTGTTTTAACTTTTTTATTATTTCTGTACTAATCCAACAACAAATCAAGCTTGCCTCCGGCTAAACCCCTTTTTTTACAGTTCTTATTAACTACCAAGACTAGGATAATTGAACAATTTCCCTGTGGATACGACACTTGTTACTGCTCCGAATAAAGGTGCACGTGCCTTTTAGTTTGCTATAAATCTATATATATTAACGTGTAGTTTTATCCCAACAAGTTTTCTCCTCAATACCCATTCTTGAGAGAAGTTGGCCATGGTAAAATTTCTTGGAGTCACCTAAACAAAGAAGCATTAAAGTACTCCGGATCATACCCCGAAACTATAATTTTTATTTTTACCCTGAGTACACCTGTGCCACCAACAGTTGATGGATCACACTCCTCGAAAAAGTTTAAAGATCATATTTATCCTACCATTCATAATAATATTTGTAGTATTGAGCATTCCCTACTTGCTTGGGTACATGGTTTTGCTTGAGGACAAGCAAAAAGATAGTGTGGGGGTGTGATAAGTGTCCAAATGAGCATATTTTATAGGTGTATTTCATATATTATATTAGCACTTTTCTTGCTCATTTCTCCACTTTGGTTAGTTTTCCTCAATTTTATGTTTATTGTTATCTCACGAATTTATTGGTTAAAACATGAGGAAAAACCAAGCTAGGAGCAAAGTAGACAAAGAGACGAACGCATAGACGCAAACGGCTCAGAAAACGGAGTCCAAACGAAGAATCTAGAGCCGGTCAAAGTTCGTAGAAGAAAAATAAGTCAAAAACCTGTGTCCGCCCCTGTGTCCGCGTGGTATTAGGCGGACAAGACTGTGTCCGCCCCCGCGTCTGCATGACTTTAGGCGGACAAGAAAGGAGAGTCCCTCGTGACCGCGTAAACATAGTTGTTAGTTGTCCGTGTAGATTCAGGCGGACAGAAGGGCGGACAAGTGACAGAGACTCATAGAGTTGTCCGCGTAGATTCAGGCGGACAGAAGGGCGGACAAGAGTTGTCCGCATAGATTTAGGCGGACAGAAGGGCGGAGAGAAGACATAGGCGCAGACGTGAATTGTGTCCGTATAAACTTAGGCGGACAACAAGCGGACAAGGGATAGTGACGTCCGCATGAACTTAAGCGGACAGGTAGGCGGACATGGGTGTGTCCGCATAAAACTGGGCGGACACACAAGCGGACGTGACTAAATTCAACGCGGCAGTTTTCTTCTTCCTTCGCGGCGCAGCAGCTTCTTCATTAATGTCAGACGGCGCCTACCTTAATTTCCCCACGCGTCTGTCTCCAGCTTTGTCCCCTGCAATCAATGTGCAATCAATCGGCAATCAATTCTCTTCCACTCCAGATCTGCCTCTAACCTTACTCCTCTGCCTCTATATAAACCCACTCCTTCTACCATAAATAAACTGCACCACGTACGAGAGACTGAAAGAAATCACACAAACAGCACCACACTCCATTCTCTTCCATTCAATTCCTCCCGTAACACCATAACTCTCCATCTTTTATTTGTTTCACCACTTCACCACATTCACTCACGTACGTACTCAGACAGAAGCAGTATTTTTCAAAGAGAGAAAAGAGGCAGCAGCAGAAGTAAGAGCGAGTGCATACCCGTTTTTCCAAGCAGTTTCTGAATAATGACTATTTCTATCTTTACTCTGTTTTTAGTACTGTCGATGTCTGAGTAATTTTATATTTGTGCTTAGGATGGGTGTTTAACCCCAAAATAATTCAGACGTATTTATAATACCGAGTTTGCTTATAAATATTTGTTTTATCTCTCTAAATTATTAAATGCCTAACAACTGATCATTTTTATGCATTTACAGTTTCTCTAATTTCAATGATTTTGTAAATTAGAGAATAGACCACAAAGAGAGATAAACGTTTGATATTATCTCCTTGATTAGCAGATAAAATCCATCGCTGTTATAAAAAGAATTCCCGCTTAAAGCTAATTAATGATTTTAGACTTTTTCTGATTGTAAAAAGTCTATTGAATTAATTAAGAGTTGTCCTTATCTAAGATTTAGGAAGGCCACAAGATAAATTCTTAACAGACAAGTAAGAGCAAACCAGGATTATAATTAATATCTGAATTATATTTGGGCGATTTCACCTTCCTTAGCACATTTTCCATCCACATCACTTAATACACAACTGTTTTAACTGTTTTTATTATTTCTGTACTAATCCAACAACAAATCAAGCTTGCCTCCGGCTAAACCCCTTTTTTTACAGTTCTTATTAACTACCAAGACTAGGATAATTGAACAATTTCCCTGTGGATACGACACTTGTTACTGCTCCGAATAAAGGTGCACGTGCCTTTTAGTTTGCTATAAATCTATATATATTAACGTGTAGTTTTATCCCAACAAGTTTTCTCCTCAATACCCATTCTTGAGAGAAGTTGGCCATGGTAAAATTTCTTGGAGTCACCTAAACAAAGAAGCATTAAAGTACTCCGGATCATACCCCGAAACTATAAATTTTTATTTTTACCCTGAGTACACTGTGCCACCAACAGTTGATGGATCACACTCCTCGAAAAAGTTTAAAGATCATATTTATCCTACCATTCATAATAATATTTGTTAGTATTGAGCATTCCCTACTTGCTTGGGTACATGGTTTTGCTTGAGGACAAGCAAAAAAGATAAGTGTGGGGGTGTGATAAGTGTCCAAATGAGCATATTTTATAGGTGTATTTCATATATTATATTAGCACTTTTCTTGCTCATTTCTCCACTTTGGTTAGTTTTCCTCAAGTTTATGTTTTATTGTTATCTCACGAATTTATTGGTTAAAACATGAGGAAAAACCAAGCTAGGAGCAAAGTAGACAAAGAGACGAACGCATAGACGCAAACGGCTCAGAAAACGGAGTCCAAACGAAGAATCTAGAGCCGGTCAAAGTTCGTAGAAGAAAATAAGTCAAAAACCTGTGTCCGCCCCTGTGTCCGCGTGGTATTAGGCGGACAAGACTGTGTCCGCCCCCGCGTCTGCATGACTTTAGGCGGACAAGAAAGGAGAGTCCCTCGTGACCGCGTAAACATAGTTGTTAGTTGTCCGCGTAGATTCAGGCGGACAGAAGGGCGGACAAGTGACGGAGACTCATAGAGTTGTCCGCGTAGATTCAGGCGGACAGAAGGGCGGACAAGAGTGTCCGCATAGATTTAGGCGGACAGAAGGGCGGAGAGAAGACATAGGCGCAGACGTGAATTGTGTCCGTATAAACTTAGGCGGACAACAAGCGGACAAGGGATAGAGACGTCCGCATGAACTTAAGCGGACAGGTAGGCGGACATGGGTGTGTCCGCATAAAACTGGGCGGACACACAGGCGGACGTGACTAAATTCAACGCGGCCGTTTTCTTCTTCCTTCGCGGCGCAGCAGCTTCTTCATTAATGTCAGACGGCGCCTACCTTAATTTCCCCACGCGTCTGTCTCCAGCTCTGTCCCCTGCAATCAATGTGCAATCAATCGGCAATCAATTCTCTTCCACTCCAGATCTGCCTCTAACCTTACTCCTCTGCCTCTATATAAACCCACTCCTTCTACCATAAATAAACTGCACCACGTACGAGAGACTGAAAGAAATCACACAAACAGCACCACACTCCATTCTCTTCCATTCAATTCCTCCCGTAACACCATAACTCTCCATCTTTTATTTATTTCACCACTTCACCACATTCACTCACGTACGTACTCAGACAGAAAGCAGTATTTTACAAAGAGAGAAAAGAGGCAGCAGAAGTAAGAGCGAGTGCATACCCGTTTTTCCCAAGCAGTTTCTGAATAATGACTATTTCTATCTTTACTCTGTTTTTAGTACTGTCGATGTCTGAGTAATTTTATATTTGTGCTTAGGATGGGGTTTAACCCCAAAATAATTCAGACGTATTTATAATACCGAGTTTGTTTATAAATATTTGTTTTATCTCTCTAAATTATTAAATGCCTAACAACTGATCATTTTTATGCATTTACAGTTTCTCTAATTTCAATGATTTTGTAAATTAGAGAATAGACCACAAAGAGAGATAAACGTTTGATATTATCTCCTTGATTAGCAGATAAAATCCATCGCTGTTATAAAAAGAATTCCCGCTTAAAGCTAATTAATGATTTTAGACTTTTTCTTATTGTAAAAAGTCTATTGAATTAATTAAGAGTTGTCCTTATCTATGATTTAGGAAGGCCACAAGATAAATTCTTAACAGACAAGTAAGAGCAAACCAGGATTATAATTAATATCTGAATTATATTTGGGCGATTTCACCTTCCTTGCACATTTTCCATCCACATCACTTAATACACAACTGTTTTAACTGTTTTTATTATTTCTGTACTAATCCAACAACAAATCAAGCTTGCCTCCGGCTAAACCCTTTTTTACAGTTCTTATTAACTACCAAGACTAGGATAATTGAACAATTTCCCTGTGGATACGACACTTGTTACTGCTCCGAATAAAGGTGCACGTGCCTTTTAGTTTGCTATAAATCTATATATATTAACGTGTAGTTTTATCCCAACAAGTTTTCTCCTCAATACCCATTCTTGAGAGAAGTTGGCAATGGTAAAATTTCTTGGAGTCACCTAAACAAAGAAGCATTAAAGTACTCCGGATCATACCCCGAAACTATAATTTTTATTTTTACCCTGAGTACACCTGTGCCACCAACAGTTGATGGATCACACTCCTCGAAAAAGTTTAAAGATCATATTTATCCTACCATTCATAATAATATTTGTTAGTATTGAGCATTCCCTACTTGCTTGGGTACATGGTTTTGCTTGAGGACAAGCAAAAAGATAAGTGTGGGGGGTGTGATAAGTGTCCAAATGAGCATATTTTATAGGTGTATTTCATATATTATATTAGCACTTTTCTTGCTCATTTCTCCACTTTGGTTAGTTTTCCTCAAGTTTATGTTTTATTGTTATCTCACGAATTTATTGGTTAAAACATGAGGAAAAACCAAGCTAGGAGCAAAGTAGACAAAGAGACGAACGCATAGACGCAAACGGCTCAGAAAACGGAGTCCAAACGAAGAATCTAGAGCCGGTCAAAGTTCGTAGAAGAAAATAAGTCAAAACCTGTGTCCGCCCCTGTGTGTCCCGCGTGGTATTAGGCGGACAAGACTGTGTCCGCCCCCGCGTCTGCATGACTTTAGGCGGACAAGAAAGGAGAGTCCCCCGTGACCGCGTAAACATAGTGTTAGTTGTCCGCGTAGATTCAGGCGGACAGAAGGGCGGACAAGTGACGGAGACTCATAGAGTTGTCCGCGTAGATTCAGGCGGACAGAAGGGCGGACAAGAGTTGTCCGCATTAGGCGGACAGAAGGCGGACAGAAGACATAGGCGCAGACGTGAATTGTGTCCGTATAACTTAGGCGGACAACAAGCGGACAAGGGATAGAGACGTCCGCATGAACTTAAGCGGACAGGTAGGCGGACATGGGTGTGTCCGCATAAAACTGGGCGGACACACAGGCGGACGTGACTAAATTCAACGCGGCCGTTTTCTTCTTCCTTCGCGGCGCAGCAGCTTCTTCATTAATGTCAGACGGCGCCTACCTTAATTTCCCACGCGTCTGTCTCCAGCTCTGTCCCCTGCAATCAATGTGCAATCAATCGGCAATCAATTCTCTTCCACTCCAGATCTGCCTCTAACCTTACTCCTCTGCCTCTATATAAACCCACTCTTTACCATAAATAAACTGCACCACGTACGAGAGACTGAAAGAAATCACACAAACAGCACCACACTCCATTCTCTTCCATTCAATTCCTCCCGTAACACCATAACTCTCCATCTTTTATTTATTTCACCACTTCACCACATTCACTCACGTACGTACTCAGACAGAAGCAGTATTTTACAAAGAGAGAAAAGAGGCAGCAGAAGTAAGAGCGAGTGCATACCCGTTTTTCCCAAGCAGTTTCTGAATAATGACTATTTCTATCTTTACTCTGTTTTTAGTACTGTCGATGTCTGAGTAATTTTATATTTGTGCTTAGGATGGGTGTTTAACCCCAAAATAATTCAGACGTATTTATAATACCGAGTTTGTTTATAAATATTTGTTTTATCTCTCTAAATTATTAAATGCCTAACAACTGATCATTTTAACTTTTTATGCATTTACGGTTTCTCTAATTTCAATGATTTGTAAATTAGAGAATAGACCACAAAGAGAGAAAACGTTTGATATTATCTCCTTGATTAGCAGATAAAATCATCGCTGTTATAAAAAGAATTCCCGCTTAAAGCTAATAATGATTTTAGACTTTTTCTTATTGTAAAAAGTCTATTGAATTAATTAAGAGTTGTCCTTATCTATGATTTAGGAAGGCCACAAGATAAATTCTTAACAGACAAGTAAGAGCAAACCAGGATTTAATTAATATCTGAATTATATTTGGGCGATTTCACCTTCCTTTGCACATTTTCCATCCACATCACTTAATACACAACTGTTTTAACTGTTTTTATTATTTCTGTACTAATCCAACAACAAAATCAAGTTGCCTCGGCTAAACCCCTTTTTTTACAGTTCTTATTAACTACCAAGACTAGGATAATTGAACAATTCCCTGTGGATACGACACTTGTTACTGCTCCGAATAAAGGTGCACGTGCCTTTTAGTTTGCTATAAATCTATATATATAACGTTGTAGTTTTATCCCAACAAGTTTTCTCCTCAATACCCATTCTTGAGAGAAGTTGGCAATGGTAAAGTTCTTGGAGTCACCTAAACAAAGAAGCATTAACGTACTCCGGATCATACCCCGAAACTATAATTTTTATTTTTACCCTGAGTACACCTGTGCCACCAACAGTTGATGGATCACACTCCTCGAAAAGTTTAAAGATCATATTTATCCTACCATTCATAATAATATTTGTTAGTATTGAGCATTCCCTACTTGCTTGGGTACATGGTTTTGCTTGAGGACAAGCAAAAAGATAAGTGTGGGGGTGTGATAAGTGTCCAAATGAGCATATTTTATAGGTGTATTTCATATATTATATTAGCACTTTTCTTGCTCATTTCTCCACTTTGGTTAGTTTTCCTCAATTTTATGTTTTATTGTTATCTCACGAATTTATTGGTTAAAACATGAGGAAAAACCAAGCTAGGAGCAAAGTAGACAAAGAGACGAACGCATAGACGCAAACGGCTCAGAAAACGGAGTCCAAACGAAGAATCTAGAGCCGGTCAAAGTTCGTAGAAGAAAATAAGTCAAAAACCTGTGTCCGCCCCTGTGTCCGCGTGGTATTAGGCGGACAAGACTGTGTCCGCCCCCGCGTCTGCATGACTTTAGGCGGACAAGAAAGGAGAGTCCCCGTGACCGCGTAAACACAGTTGTTAGTTGTCCGCGTAGATTCAGGCGGACAGAAGGGCGGACAAGTGACGGAGACTCATAGAGTTGTCCGCGTAGATTCAGGCGGACAGAAGGGCGGACAAGAGTTGTCCGCATAGATTTAGGCGGACAGAAGGGCGGGCGAGAGAAGACATAGGCGCAGACGTGAATTGTGTCCGTATAAACTTAGGCGGACAACAAGCGGACAAGGGATAGAGACGTCCGCATGAACTTAAGCGGACAGGTAGGCGGACATGGGTGTGTCCGCATAAAACTGGGCGGACACACAGGCGGACGTGACTAAATTCAACGCGCGGCAGTTTCTTTTCCTTCGCGGCGCAGCAGCTTCTTCATTAATGTCAGACGGCGCCTACCTTAATTTCCCCACGCGTCTGTCTCCAGCTCTGTCCCCTGCAATCAATGTGCAATCAATCGGCAATCAATTCTCTTCACTCCAGATCTGCCTCTAACCTTACTCCTCTGCCTCTATATAAACCCACTCCTTCTACTATAAATAAACTGCACCACGTACGGAGACTGATGAAAGAAATCACACAAACAGCACCACACTCCATTCTCTTCCATTCAATTCCTCCGTAACACCATAACTCTCCATCTTTTATTTATTTCACCACTTCACCACATTCACTCACGTACGTACTCAGACAGAAGCAGTATTTTACAAAGAGAGAAAAGAGGCAGCAGAAGTAAGAGCGAGTGCATACCCGTTTTTCCCAAGCAGTTTCTGAATAATGACTATTTCTATCTTTACTCTGTTTTAGTACTGTCGATGTCTGAGTAATTTATATTTGTGCTTAGGATGGGTGTTTAACCCCAAAATAATTCAGACGTATTTTAATACCGAGTTTGTTTATAAATATTTGTTTTTATCTCTCTAAATTATTAAATGCCTAACAACTGATCATTTTTATGCATTTACGGTTTCTCTAATTTCAATGATTTTGTAAATTAGAGAATAGACCACAAAGAGAGATAAACGTTTGATATTATCTCCTTGATTAGCAGATAAAATCCATCGCTGTTATAAAAAGAATTCCCGCTTAAAGCTAATTAATGATTTTAGACTTTTTCTTATTGTAAAAAGTCTATTGAATTAATTAAGAGTTGTCTTATCTATGATTTAGGAAGGCCACAAGATAAATTCTTAACAGACAAGTAAGAGCAAACCAGGATTATAATTAATATCTGAATTATATTTGGGCGATTTCACCTTCCTTTGCACATTTTCCATCCACATCACTTAATACACAACTGTTTTAACTGTTTTTATTATTTCTGTACTAATCCCAACAACAAATCAAGCTTGCCTCCGGCTAAACCCCTTTTTTTACAGTTCTTATTAACTACCAAGACTAGGATAATTGAACAATTTCCTGTGGATACGACACTTGTTACTGCTCCGAATAAAGGTGCACGTGCCTTTTAGTTTGCTATAAATCTATATATATTAACGTGTAGTTTTATCCCAACAAGTTTCTCCTCAATACCCATTCTTGAGAGAAGTTGGCAATGGTAAAAGTTCTTGGAGTCACCTAAACAAAGAAGCATTAACGTACTCCGGATCATACCCCGAAACTATAATTTTATTTTTACCCTGAGTACACCTGTGCCACCAACAGTTGATGGATCACACTCCTCGAAAAAGTTTAAAGATCATATTTATCCTACCATTCATAATAATATGTGTAGTATTGAGCATTCCCTACTTGCTTGGGTACATGGTTTTGTTGAGGACAAGCAAAAAGATAAGTGTGGGGGTGTGATAAGTGTCCAAATGAGCATATTTTATAGGTGTATTTCATATATTATATTAGCACTTTTCTTGCTCATTTCTCCACTTTGATTAGTTTTCCTCTAGTTTATGTTTTATTATTATCTCACGAATTTATTGGTTAAAACATGAGGAAAAACCAAGCTAGGAGCAAAGTAGACAAAGAGATGAACGCATAGATGCAAACGGCTCAGAAAACGGAGTCCAAACGAAGAATCTAGAGCCGGTCGAAGTTCGTAGAAGAAAATAAGTCAAAAACCTGTGTCCGCCCCTGTGTCCGCGTGGTATTAGGCGGACAAGACTGTGTCCGCCCCCGCGTCTGCATGACTTTAGGCGGACAAGAAAGGAGAGTCCCCCGTGACCGCGTAAACATAGTTGTTAGTTGTCCGCGTAGATTCAGGCGGACAGAAGGGCGGACTAGTGACGGAGACTCATAGACTTGTCCGCGTAGATTCAGGCGGACAGAAGGGCGGACAAGAGTTGTCCGCATAGATTTAGGCGGACAGAAGGGCGGACAGAAGACATAGGCGCAGACGTGAATTGTGTCCGCATAAACTTAGGCGGACAACAAGCGGACAAGGGATAGAGACGTCCGCATGAACTTAAGCGGACAGGTAGGCGGACATGGGTGTGTCCGCATAAAACTGGGCGGACACACAGGCGGACGTGACTAAATTCAACGCGACAGTTTTCTTCTTCCTTCACGGGCAGCAGCTTCTTCATTAATGTCAGACGGCACCTACCTTAATTTCCTCACGCGTCTGTCTCCAGCTCTGTCCCCTGCAATCAATGTGCAATCAATCGGCAATCAATTCTCTTCCACTCCAGATCTGCCTCTAACCTTACTCCTCTGCCTCTATATAAACCCACTCCTTCTACCATAAATAAACTGCACCACGTACGAGAGACTGAAAGAAATCACACAAACAGCACCACACTGCATTCTCTCCATTCAATTCCTCCCGTAACACCATAACTCTCCATCTTTTATTTATTTCACCACTTCACCACATTCACTCACGTACGTACTCAGACAGAAGCAGTATTTTACAAAGAGAGAAAAGAGGGCAGCAGAAGTAAGAAGTAAGAGCGAGTGCATACCCGTTCTTCCCAAGCAGTTTCTGAATAATGACTATTTCTATCTTTACTCTGTTTTTAGTACTGTCGATGTCTGAGTAATTTATATTTGTGCTTAGGATGGGTGTTTAACCCCAAAATGATTCAGACGTATTTATAATACCGAGTTTGCTTATAAATATTTGTTATCTCTCTAAATTATTAAATGCCTAACAACTGATCATTTTTATGCATTTACAGTTTCTCTAATTTCAATGATTTGTAAATTAGAGAATAGACCACAAAGAGAGATAAACGTTAGATATTATCTCCTTGATTAGCAGATAAATCCATCGTTGTTATAAAAAGAATTCTCGCTTAAAGCTAATTAATGATTTTAGACTTTTTTTATTATAAAAAGTCTATTGAATTAATTAAGAGTTGTCCTTATCTATGATTTAGGAAGGCCACAAGATAAATTCTTACAGACAAATAAGAGCAAACCAGGATTATAATTAATATCTGAATTATATTTGGGCGATTTCACCTTCCTTAGCACATTTTCCATCCACATCACTTAATACACAACTGTTTTTACTGTTTTTATTATTTCTGTACTAATCCAACAACAAATCAAGCTTGCCTCCAGCTAAACCCCCTTTTTTATAGTTCTTATTAACTACCAAGACTAGGATAATTGAACAATTTCCCTGTGGATACCACACTTGTTACTGCTCCGAATAAAGGTGCACTTGCCTTTTAGTTTGCTATAAATCTATATATATTAACGTGTAGTTTTATCCCAACAAGAACATGCAGAAGCCGTACAATGATAAGCTTAAATATATGTACTTTCCAAGCTTTGATATGCTCATGGGCCAGGTAGGTGTTTTGGAGGAGAAGATCCATAAGGGAGACTTAAAGCTTGGATATCCTCGGGGATCCGGTAGTAGTTCAAAGTTCCCAAAATCTGAACCAGCGAAAGCTTTCTACTCAACCGCAGCTTACACACAGAGTGCACCATAGAGCTACGAGGTGAATGCAGTCCAGCAGCCAAGGAACAAGGGAGGAGCTATCGAGCAGTACCACCTCCAAGACCGGATTTCAATCAGCGAGAATTCACGGATATCGGTCGGCCTTTGAGTCAGGCTCTAAAAAAGCTCCAGGAGCAGAACATCTTACAGCCTCTTCCGCCCCGACCAGGAGTCACCCGTTTGGGCAAGAGTCCAAATCAGTTCTGTCACTACCATCAGTTACCAGGCCATGACACCGATCATTGCAGGGCCCTACAGCATAAGATCCAAGACCTGATTGACCGAGGACTTCAGTTCTCAGAGCGCGGGAACATCTTCGGGAATCCCATGCCGGAACACTGCTAGGAATCTTTGTTATTTATCTTTTCCCCTTAGTGTTTGCGTAGCTTTTGGCTTTTCTTTCTGTTCTTTTATTCTTCTTCTTTTCTTTTCTTTTAATTACCTTTCGTTCTTTAGCTAGTTCAGTTGTCTTTTCTATTCAATTGGTACTCAATGTCATTGTTACTTCTTTTGGTTATCAATAAAGTTCCGTCTTTGCTTTTGTTTTAATGTTTATACGTTCGTTCATGTGCCCAAAAAGGAAAAAAGAAGGAAAAAGGAAAAAAACTCTCACTCACAAAGCATGTCCGCAAACATATAAAAGAAAAAAACTTTGTTTTTCACGAAACACCCTGTACAAAACCACCTTCCATCCATACATTCACCACCTCCATCGCAGCCACCGCACATGTCACATCATCCCATCATTCTTGCCATTTCACCGGACACATGAAAACAAAATGCTGCCAACAAAAGAACAAAAAGATAAATCATTCAGCAATCACCCATCGCCACTCACCACCATCATTTACCATCACACATGCAATCACCCTCCATAAATAACTTGGGCATTCAAAGGCTTGTCGAAAAACCCCACAACATACTGGGGGCAATCTGAGTTAGGGAATGATAATGTTTATTTGTTTGTTTAAAAGTGCAAACAAGTCTCTGAGTGTACACTTCGCGAGAGTGCCTTGAGCGGTAAAACCAAGAGCGAAAGAGCGTGTCATTCTTACACGACTCCAGAGAGATCACATTCAAAGGTAAGGTAAACGGCATGACTCCGACCGAAGGAGATAATTTGTAAATTTACGCTTAAACCTATGAAAAGTAACAAAGAGCGGATACACAACTATTAGGAATGACGAAGCACCTAGGTACAACACCACACAGCCAAAAGCTTGTGAACCCTGACATTACACCCTAGGCACCTCCGCTGAGCTTTTCATATACATCCTCTTTTACAACACCACAAACTCCACAAACAAGCCAGCCAATGATGAATAACCGACCCGGTGACCAAAGGAAGCAAGGAGCCCGACTTCCGAACAGCAACTTCACAAGTCCAAAGAAGCAAAACTGCTACCAACATGACGAAACGATCCATAAATGGTCCCAAAGTGACACAGGATCTGAATGAGCTAACATCACAAAACAGCTCTCAAAGTTCAAAACAGGGAAACACAAGAACCCCGAAGGAAAAGGGATTAAAAGAAAGGCAAACCTGAAAAGCCTCAAAGAAATCCAAAATTGGAAGAAAGGAAAGAAGGTGCAAGGAACAACCCGAAAGTCCCAAGTCCCAAGCTCACAAGCGACGTCATCGCCAAGTAGTCAAACGACTTCAAGACAAAGAAGGCAAGTCCGAGAGACGGTGCAAGTTGCAGTTTTGGTCACCCTTGAAGCTCCACATATCCAAAACATTCCTCCATCGTCCCATTGTCTTTCATCATACCCTATAGCCACGTTACAAGCTTAAAAGACTTCCGACTTAATAGTTGTATATTCAATCATGTGAAAGTAACAGGTTGAATGCGTAAATCTAACAAATGTCAAATTCAATGGGTGAGATGCTTTGACCAAAATGAGAGCACGACTACAAGCATTAAACACTTTGAGTGTAGGACAGAAAGCACCACATCAAGATAAACCCTGACCTTGTAAGAATGAGACTTGTTTTTGTGCAATTAATCAAAGAAAATACTGGGGGCAATCGATCATTCCAATCGATTGCCATGAAATCCTAAAGAGCTCAGACTGCCCTAAGGAAAAAACTGGGGGCAATTGTTGGTCCACCAATTGCAACAACGACACCGATTGAGGCCCAAAAATCCAAAACCCAAAGGTTCAAACCCCTCATATCACTCAGGCCCGTCCTAAGCCCCACCTTCACATTCAAATTTCCTCAGGCCCGACCTGAGCCCTACCTCCACATCAAACACCACCAGGCCCGCCTAAGCCCTACCCCTCCACTATCAAACATCCACAAGCTCTTCTTGAACCTAATCCTCCTACATTCATTTAGACCCATCATACACTGACTCACTTTCATTTAGAACCATCTTTAGGCTCGTCATAAGATTAGAACCATCCTTAGGCTTGTCATAAGACCTAGAACCATCCTTAGGCTCGTCATAAGACCTAGAATCATCCTTAGGCTCGTCATAAGATCTAGACCATCCTTAGGCTCGTCATAGACCTAGAACAATCCTTAGGCGGTCATAAGACCTAGATCCCATCTTTAGGCTCGTCATAAGACCTAGAACCATCCTTAGGCTCGTCGTAAGACCTAGATCCAACTTTAGGCTCGTCATACAACCTAGTTGCATTCCTTTAGGCTCGTCATAAGACCTAGATCCAACTTTTAGGCTCGTCGTAAGACCTAGTTGCATTCCTTTAGGCTCGTCATAAGACCTAGATCCTATCCTTAGGCTCGTCATAAGACCTAGTTGCATTCCTTTAGGCTCGTAGTAAGACCTAGCATTACCTTTTAGCTTACCCACTCTCATCAAACACATTGCATTCATCTCATTCATATAGGCTCATCATAAGACCTATTTGCATTATCCAGGGCGCATCACAAGACCAGGCGACAGAAAAGTTGACGAGGTGATGACAATAATTCCTCCTTTTGCGATGTCAACTTATTTTTTGGATCAACGAATGGTGGGCGAAGGCAATAAGTCCCCAGGGTTTTTACCATGAGTTATCTATGCACACCGGCTTGGGGGGCGATGGCAATAAGTCCACATTTGGTCCCGCCAGGAGCACTGACACGGGTTTCGGTCCCTAAAAGCATCCGAGCATCATCAACATCATCAGCATCAGCATCATCATCAGCATCATCAGCATCATCATCAGCATCAGCATCATTAGCATCGTTAGCATTTCAACATCCTTGCATTTGCATACCACCCAGTTTTCACATCCTAGGTAGTCAGCGCCTTAGAATAGCTTGACATCATTTCATTTATAGGTAGTCAGTGCCTTGGAATCGCTTGACATTACTTCATTTCAGTTCATCATAGGTAGTCAGCACCTTAGAATAGCTCGACAACATTTCTTTCATCATAGGTAGTCAAAACCTTGAAATCGCTTGACATTACTTCTTCATTTCACTTCACTTATAGGTAGTCAGCGCCTTAGAATAGCACGACAATGTTTTATTGCATAGGTAGCCAGCGCCTCCGAATAGCTGGACGTAGTCAACCCGGTTTCAGACAACATGGAGGATTTTATGGAATCCAAAATTTTGGGGCATCACTCAAGCATCAACTAGACTTTTCATATTCATTACAAAGTCTAGTTGACGGGGGGCAATCTGTTATACCCAAATTTGACACCCCTGGTTAGGGTCTATGAGGTTTTGGTGTTATGAGGGGCACTTTAATCAAGTAATGAGAGATTCCGGTTCAATCAGCGCATTCTGGGGCATCAAGGGCAGCTTAGTCACTTTCAGGGGTATTTTAGTGATTTTCCAAGGCTCCTAAGCCCCCTATGAGCTTTCTCTCTCCTCCAAGTGGCTCAAATCAACTTGAAATGCTTTAAAATTTAAACCCATGATAGAGGATGACATTTTAAGCATAATGGCGTTAGAATTTTGATTTTTAAAATTTCCAATAATTTTTAGCAATTTCTAAGTGAATCTGACGAGAAATTGAATTTAAAAATATTCCAACATTTAAAAATTCGATTCCACTTCAGAAAAATCATAATTTCCACCCTTGACACGTGGCAACAAATTTATAGCAAAATGCCTTTGGGAAGTCACTTAATTAAAATGCCAAAAAATCTTACTTTTACTAGATTTTCTTTATCTTTAAGAAAGTCTATATAAAGGGATAAATCTTTTGATCAAAGAAGAATCTCATAAGCTCAAGAACCCTAGGAAGTCAGAAAGCACATCCTCCTCTCTCTCTCTCACGTTTTTCAACACCCGGCTACCCGAATCATGCCAAAAATCCCCCGAAATCACCATCTAAACACGTTTTTCAATTCCCAACACATCAAAAATCATCAAACATCAACCAAGCCGCCTCCAAAACGTGAGGAACACCATCAACAGTCAACAACCAGAAGCTCGGGTCAAACTCGATCTGGAACCGGCATCATCGGAGCCTCCGAAGAATCCCAACGTGAAGAATCACCTTGAGTTCGAAGGTAAAACAGGTTAATAATTCTACTTTTCTAACTCCCCATAACCTTATTAACTCCCTGTTAAATTTTGGGCTCAAGCAAACCCTTTTCGGTTTCTGTGTAGCTAATTGCTTTTGCTTCTACCTAGTTACATGTTTATCAAGTTTCGTGCATAATTAAATTTCAAACTGCAATCTTTCAATAACTAACGTATTGTATACCTTTCAGGCTACACGTACATAAAATTTGAGCCAAAAACACCCGCCTGGAAACCATAAAAAACCCACTGTCCGTGGGTGGTCCATGACCTCGGACGCATTGTCCGGGACCACAGACGGGTTGTCCGTGACCACGAACACCCACAGACGGTGGAGGATTTCATATTTTTCAATTTTTCAAATTTTAGGGTTTCTGTCAATATATGTCCGGGCCCTCAGACACCCTGTCCGTGGCCCCGGACTTTTCAAGTTTGCATTTTTATTTTAGTTATGTTTTCGAAATCATTTAATTCAATTGGGGTCCATGGTCTTGGACATTAGGTCCGTGGCTACGGACGTAATTAAAATTTGACATAATTCTGCCTCCGAAACCCTACTTTAGGTAGCTTTTAATTCCACTTTAATTTTCTGTCAAAAAACGCTAAAATAGAAATAAAACAGAAGCGCGCACTTTGTTAAAAACTACTTTGTAGTAAGCCATAAATAAACCAAGTAGAGGAAAACCGACCTAGGAAGGGTAATGAAAGTAAATTGAACCCTAAATAAGTCGAATACCAAGCCCCCCCGAACCCGAACTTTACCTTTCCTAATTTACTCTAGGTTAATATTAGGTGACGACTCCTAATAGGTTCCAGTGAGCTAGCTTAGGTTTTAATAATTATTGTTATATGATATAGTTATTAATCTTAGGTTATAAGTGGACTTAAAACCCGGTTAGATCCTAATCAGCTTTAATCACATAGGATAGGGTTTAAAAATCAAGGCTCACAGCAGCACAGACACACCCTAATCCTCTATGGGAAGCATCATAGAACACCTCGAAGCCATCTGTCCCACAAGGCAACGCTAAAATCGGAGCCGAAGTCAACCTCTTCTTCAACTCCTAGAACCTCTCCTCACACGCCTTGCTCTACTTAAACTTGACATCTTTCCTAAGAAGATGAGTCAAGGGAGACACAATCTTGGAGAAACCCTCCATAAACTTCCTATAATACCCAGCCAACCCTAAGAAACTGTGCACCTCAGACACACTAGTGAAGCCCACCCACTCCATGATCACTTTGATCTTCTCTGGGTCCATGATAAGCCGCAGACTTATCATAGTTTATTGTGCTAGATTTAGGATTATATATATCTAAATAAGGTAAATAATGTTATTTTATGTTATATTATGTATAAAAGTATATTACTTGTACAGTCTTATGTTTTGTGAGTTTTTTTTTGTGCAAGGAATGATTTTCTAGGCAAAAGTTCAAATGATGCCGGACTCCATGCCGGATAAATCCTGCACGGCACGAGCATAAATCAGAAGAGTGGCTTTGCCGGATACGATGCCGGGTGGATCCCATCCGGCATAAGTGAAGAGTCGCCACGATTGACCAAACGATGGCAGTTATTGACTGTTGGTGACTTGGCATATGCCGGGTATGATGCCAGGTATCTCCTACCCGACATATACACTGTTTCACGTGGAATTGGCGGTTTTGACCGTTAATAGTTGGGCCATTTACCACGTGTGCCGACTACTGATTATCCGGCACGACGCCCGCAAGAGACATATTGAAGCCCTATAAATAGGCCGAGATTCTACATCATTTGATACACTTCAACATACCAAATCCACGCCATTCACTTCTATATTTTCGCCCCACTTCTTTCCCAGAAAGCATAAAGGGAAGTGCAAGTGTGCCCACCCCCGCTCTCGATGGGCTCCACGCGGACTTATGCCTCTATAAGGCGGAATTGACTAGAGTCGCCACCTAGTTTGACCTAAGATACTAGGAAGGAAGGGAAGGAGGGTTCTAAGAACCGTTGGTTGACTCTGAAGTTGTTGCCTATGGATAGGACTTAACTGGTCATTTGCAGAGATTCTATGTTAGGTTCGCACTGGGTTACACCCCTCAGAAGTGGCAACGCCACGACTTTGGATTGGTGCCCGAGGAACCTCGGTCTCCAATTGTCAAGATTGTCTTCTTTCAAAACCTTTTTAGAGAGATTCATTTAAAGCCAAAGGATAGGATTAGGACAGGAAGAGAGAAAGAGAGTGGATAAGGCGAGCTTTTCTGCCAAGCTAGCACCAATGAGAGGAGTTGGGGAATTCAGATGAGTATAGAATGAAGATTTGGAAAAAGTCTGAGGTTGAGTGAATAGACAAGACTTAGAGTCTGATGGTTTGAAGTTTGTGGGAACCGAAGAAGGTTTGAATGTTTTAAGAGATATGAGAGCCACCTCAGAGGGGGGAAAGGTTTTTTGTTTGGAATGGGGTCGCACCCTAGATGGGCTGCCTACGTACTCAACTCCCTGTTGAGATCAGACCTTATGTAGTTCAGGACTTTGGAGGTTTTGGAAGTTTTGATGTTTGTGGAGTTTTGAAGATATTTGAGGTGTTTTGAGATTTCGAAGGGTTTGGAGTCTCGAGGAGCTTAGGGTTTGGGATTCTAGTCTGTGAGACGCTCGGGTCTGTAAGACGTTTGAAACCTTGGGATGTCGAAGTCTGTGAGACGCTTGGATCTGTGAGACGCTCGGTCTGTGAGACGCACAGGTCTGTGAGACATTCGAATCATTGGAATGACAAAGTCTGTGAGACGCTCAGGTCTATGAGACATTTAGAGTGTAGGAGAAATTGGAATGGAATTGGAATTGAATTGAAATCGAGGTTGAATCGGGGTTAAATGAATATTGATTTGAATTGGAATTGAAATGAGTTTGGATTTGAATGAGTTTGAAATTGAATTGAATTGAATTTGGATTGAGATGAATTTGTGTTTAGCTGAATTGAAATTGAAATTGAAATTGAATGTAGAATTGAGTTGAATTTGAATGAGTTTGGAGTTGAATTGAGATTGAATTGGAGTTGAATTTGACTTGGAATTGAGTTGATTTGGATTTGAATTTTGGGGCTGAATTGAATTGATTTGAATTGCGTCAAATTGAAATGAATTGAATCTGAATTGGGCTTGCATTGAATTGAATTAGAACGAAATGAATTGGGTTTGGGTTGAATTTGGATTGAGATAACCTTGAATTGAATTCGAATTGAGATGGATTTTGAATTGAATTTGGATTTGAATTGAATTTGGAATTGAATTGAGGTTGAATTGGAATCGGATTTGATTTGGAAATGATTTGATTTGGATTCGAATTTGATTTGGAAATGAGTCTCGAATTGGGCTTTGGAATGGGCCTCGAATCGGGCTTTGGAATGGGCCTCGAGTAAGTCTTTGGAATGGGCCTCGAATTGGGCTTTGGAATGGGCCTCGAATTGGGCTTTGGAATGGGCCTCGAATTGGGCTTTGTAATGGGCCTCGAATTGGGCTTTGTAATGGGCCTCGAATTGGGCTTTGGAATGGGCCTCAAATCGAGCTTTGGAATGGGCCTCGAGTCAGGCTTTGGAATGGGCCTCGAATTGGGCTTTGGAATGGGACTCGAATTGGGCTTTGGAATGGGCCTTGAATTGGGCTTTGGAATGGGCCTCGAATTGGGCTTTGTAATGGGCCTCGAATTGGGCTTTGTAATGGGCCTCGAATTGGGCTTTATTATGGGCCTCGAATTGGGCTTTATTTAGCATTGTAGTGAATTGATAGATTAGATTTTGAAATTGACTGGTTTTTGGAATGAAATTTGATGATTTTTTTATTAGAATTGGAATGTTGATTGTGTATTTTATTCTGACATTAAGGGATGATTTGAAAAGTTTTGAGAAAACGGGTATTCTCACATGGACCGTGTCTAGGACCCGTATGCATTGAGGATACCCCAAACCTAAGGCTTTTCTACAAAGGGGTGACCTATGGGCTAACTAGGGCTTCCTAAGTCTTGGGCCTCTATATTGGGCTGGGCCCAACAATTACCAAACTTGTAATCTATGATATATAACATGCAAGCAGATAATATAAAAAAATGGAGATGAGTAACGAACAAATAAACAATTCAAATTTACAAGTTTCAATATATACATATGTTCTCTTCCCCTTTTTTTTTGGCCTAATCTAAAATTAATCTAACAAAACTTCGGTTGTTCAGATAAAAACACTAGACAATTACAAAATGGTGGTTAATCAAATCTGAAACTACTGGAATCTTATATCCTAAAACAAGGGTTTTAGTCATCTTTTATTAACTTTTCTTATGATTAATAACCCAAAAAAGAATAGGATTAAACTAATCGAATTATCACCCAAGAGACAACCCATTATGTAGGCCTTCAAACAACAATTTACAAAAGCATTAGCAAAGTAACAATTGAAATATTTTGCACATGATTTCCAGTACTGCAAGTATTCGAAAACAAGGAAGAAGTTACCACAACATTTTCCTTAAGAAGACATGAAGATTATTGATATCAAGACTAAATACTGAGAGGAAGCGTGGGTGTGTCAGGGAACCGCAAATCCCTTTTCGATCAGGTTTCATTCTCCAAGCAGATTGAGTTTGAATTGGGTGTTACATCATGGTTGAGCTCAAAAACACGAGGTATTGCTCTCACAATCCAAGATCCACTTCGAGCTAATATAGCACCGACTCAGCAGGGTACCTCGGCCAAAACATGAAACCGAGGGTTTAACAAAATGTTTTCAAACTAGATACGCGATGCACATTGAACAAACACACCAAGCTTATTCTGCTACCATTCAAAATTAAACCCGAATGCAAAAGCAATAGAGACAAACATATAGATTAAATCTGCAAACCAAATGGACTTCTATGGTGAAATCAACTGAGGCGAACATATGTTAATCAGGAATCAATTAAGTCAAAGCCACGGGTAGCAAGCCAACTTGAACCGTAACAGAAATATCAATCTTAGAATCCGAAAGAATGGAGGATACACAAGCATTAGGAGTGTAGAATCTGGATTAATGTCGGCTATAACTGAAACGAGCATTATCGTCAATGTAAATAATCAACCAAACGATGGAAAGAGTCATACCTATGAGAACGCGCAGGATGAATCAATGGCAGAAACCGGCGTCTCAGATTGATTTTTCTTTGCGAGCCAAAACAACGAAGTCTCTCAATGCTCCGTGGTGAATCGAGGAAGGGAGACAGATAAAAACGTCTTGACCAGGATCCAGAACCCATTCTGAGTTTAGTCACATGCTAATATGGAATAAAGGCAAGGGAGAGGAAGTTCATACGTTCGAAAGTAGAGCAAGCCAGTATACAATTCGATGAAACTCAAATCGAAAGGAAATGAAACAGAACAAAAGATAGCGTTGGAGTGGGAAAGAAAGAGATTTAAAAGAGGCATAAACTTAACTGATAAACCGTGAACATCACGCTGTCGATTTCGTTCGGATGAGGAACAAATATCAGTCAAGATAACGAGCAGCGAATCGTTAAAGCGTCCGCATCAGTACTCGGAAACCGTCGATGAGCAAGAGATTCGTAACCACAGTGACTTCGGTGTTCCAATTTTCTGAGTATCGTGCTTAACTTCTTTACACTGGCGTTGAATGTCCTAGTAAGGAGGGCGACCGCAAGAAAACCATGAGATAAGCAATTCTTTGACAGAGGAAATCAAATGCGGGGATCGGTGCCTGGCCCGTGTTTTGTTTCCTTTCTTTTTTTTTTAGCTTGTTTTATGGTAAGTAGTAGTGATTGAGGTGGCGATTGAATTGGTTTGAGATTGATTGATTGTGGAGGCACAGCTAATGAAGAAACAATCAGTGGGGGGGAAGAGAGTGAGGCCAGTGTACATCTAGAGGAAGAAGATGATCGGGAAAAAAATAGAGGCGGCTACTGTTCGATCTCCTTTGAAGGAGGGATGACCGGTGGGTATTAAGTAGAAGATAACAAGGGTTTTTTTTCTGGGTGTCTAGGATGGAAAATCCTCAAAGAGAGGTCGGGTCACCCGTGAGATGGATAAAGGTTTTTTTGTTTATATGAAGATTGAGATCGAGACTGAAGGCAAGAGGCGGTCGATCGGGTTTCTATGAGTTTGGACTGGATGGAAGATATGGGCCTCATTTGGATTCGGGTGTGACCCGATCCACGAGAGCAAAAATAAAACACTAAAAAAAAATGTTCTGGTCGAGCTTCAAACTTGACACACTTAGTTTTCTCAATCTATACACTAACCCGTTACACCATGATAGAATTCAATATATGAACACAAAAATAAATGCTAAAGTTTGATTCACTGAATAAACCTTAAAAACGCTAGTGTTTGTTTAATGTGAATGTCCAGTAAAACGAAGGAATTCAATCTAGTAAAAGAATTGTTTTCTTCGTAAGATTCGTGAAATTATGGGATGTAAATAATATAATACAAAACATAATAAAAATATAAAATAAATGAAATAGCGATGATAAGTACATGAAATAATGACATAGTGCTGGTACGATGGAAATAAAATACAGGTGAATATCCTAAAAATGGGAATTTAATCAGATATATACGAATAGCAGTAAATAAATAAATGTTTAAAAAGAAGTACAAAATGAGATGAGATGAGAGGGAGTTTAATCGAATTAGGGACAAAATGAAATATGCTAGTATGGAATAATTATGATAAAGACAAAATAAAAAAGTACTAATATAGAAAATTCAAGTCAAAGTATCAATGGAATGAGACAAACTAAACAAGTAACAAAATAGCATGAACAAAATAAAACAAAAGGCAAATAAATATGCGAATAAACGAGACTCACTAACATGAAACAAATCAAAAATAAAATGGTAAAATAAGTAAACGACGAAAAGGGACAAGATCGAAAACGAATGCTTTGAAAATTGTCTTAAAAAGATTGTCATAAAATGGCAGTTTCATTTTGGTATGTACATGAATAAGCTTTGAAAAGAAAGGCGACGACCCTCTTTTTTTATTATTATTGTTATTTTGCTTTAAGGGGTGAGAATTTTTGGTGTCTACAATAGGGTAGATGATACCTGCCTCCAAGAGCTTGATAACCTCCTTCTTTACTACCTCTTTCATGTACGGGTTCAGTCTCCGCTGGGGCTGTCTCAATGGCTTGTAGTCCTCTTAAGATAAATGCGGTGGGTGCAAAACGTAGGAGAAATACCTTTGATATCAGCAATGGACCATCCTAATGCTTCTTTGTTCCTCTTTAAAATCAGCAACAAAGCTTCCTCCTACTCATTGGTTAAACTATTAAAATAATAATAGGTAAATCAGATGGAGGAACTAAGAAAGCATATTTAAGGTGACTAGGAAGAGGTTTAAGTTCAAGAGAAGGTGGCGATTCCACAGAGGGAGCTAGCGTCTATGAAACTCGGTCCAGCGGTTCCTCCTCGATTCTGTGGTTCTTCCTATATGGTCTCCCAGCTGAAAGCTAAAATGCTGTAGCAGAAACCTCAGAGTCATCATGAGTGATTTCTATGGAATCTACCAAGCACTTCTCCAATGCATCCAGCTCCGTGGGGCTGTACGAATAGTCCTGCATCAAAGTGTCAATGCAATCTAAACTGAAACAAGCATGAACATCAGAAGGATGGGTAGCAGCCTTGGTCATATCAAATACAAGCTGCTCATCATGTAACCACAGTATAATCTTCCCTCCTTCAACATCAATAAGGGTCCTTGCTGTTCGCATGAATGGTCGGCCTAAAATAAGCGGTACTACCTAGTCTTCCTCCATGTCTAAAATAACAAAGTCAGCAGGGAAAGCAAAAGTACCAACCGAAACAATTAAATCTCTTACCACCCCTCTAGGTAAGATAATTGACCTATCAGCTAATTGTAAAGTAATTCGTGTAGGTTCACACTCTCTTAAACCAAGCTTTAAATACATAGATAAGGGCATCAAATTAATACTTGCACCTAAATCACAGAAACCCTTACCACAATTCACATTACCTATCGCGCAAGGTATGACCGGAGTACCTGGATCATCAAGCTTAGGTGGAAGCTTCTTTGAAAGAACAACTGAAACGCTCTCAATAAGCTGCACAATTTTCTTCTCCACTAAAGACCGTCTGTTGGACAGGATGTCCTTCATGAACTTGGCATATATCGGCATCTGCTTCAAAGCTTCAGAAAAAGGGATGTTAATGGTTAGTTTCTTAAAGGTAGTTAAAAACTTACCACCAAACTTCTCATCTCTCTCTTCTTCAACCGGTTTGGGAAAGGACCGGCGCTTCAGCACTGCGCGTCATGGAGGTGTGGAAGTCTTAGGAGTCTTGCTAATTGCCACCTCCTCTTCAGCTGGTTCCTCCTGAGAACCTGCTGGTGCAGTTTCATCATTCTGCTCATCATTAGGAAGGGAAACCTCAGCTTCAGGGACCACTGAGTAAAGTTGTGTACCACTCCTGTAACACCCCTACCGCTAATACCGTCATTACCGTCCAATCTCCTTATACATTCGTACTCACGCAGCGGATACATTCATACTCAACGGCGGGTGGTACATGCCGTTAGTCAACCTTGTGACTAACAAGGCTACTAATACATACAAAATCGGTCTGATGGACCGGAATATCCGAGTACTACTCAATACAATACATACTCTCATTACATGCTGAGTACTACCATACTCCATTCGATACAATACTCCATTCAATACAATACTCCATTCAATACCATACTCCATTCAATACAATACTCCACAATTCCGTACAAGATAATACACTACGCATACCGAGTTTACTAGGTTCCAAAATCAGTACAGTACTTCTCCCAAATTCATACACACTCACTAGGAGTCAATCTGCTACCCATTCCTCACAAACTAGATATTTCTAATTACAAGGCGCGCCTCCGGTCTCTTACCTTGACCGTATCCGCCGGGTACCTGCGCACTAAAACATTCCCCCGAGGGGGCAGCTTTCGCTGAATATGATAACCGCATACCCCGCGTACTAGCGAGGGTACGCCGACCATTTGGTTGAATACATGCAATTCATTTGCAATACATACATACATTCATACATACATACATGCTTTCATTCACGATATTACAATACTACACAAGATATACATACATACGTACAGTACCATACATGCTTGGAAGACAATACAAGTCAACCAATACTTACTTACCGTCTTCCAGAATGCACATACACAATACATACCCATACATATCCAATACGCGATACGGAGATACACTTCTCCAATACCTACAAAGGTCCAGTTAGCTTCATTACACACCTGGGTTAATCGGGTGTTCGATACTCTTTTACTTCCGGTCAATGACTTACAATAGTCAAGACCGATACACATACAATACTTACTTCTTACATACTTCACTTCCAGTTAAGTCGGTATGACCTCCGGGCAGGGATTACTACATCCCACCACCGGGCTTTAGGGTGGCCCACTAATCCAGGATGCTACCTATTCAAGGGAATTGGTCCAAGGGAAAGATTATAGCCAGGATTCGGATCCAACCTCTTGTGTTTCCTTATCCTCACGCGTGGCCGAAACTATATCGGACTTCTACTCATTCCATTTACTCATTACTCAAGTTAGGAGTTAGAATGTTAGGAATTAGTAGAAGTCAATACTTCATTTCCATACATACATACAATACTCAAGTACACAATACTTGCACATACTTCTCAATTCCATTCATTCATTTCATGAATTATACAAACTAATTGTTCAAAGAAATACAACAAGAACAGATAGTTCAAACACAGTTAAGTGCATCATAAATCCGATTCGTGCATTTATCTTATTGGTGATCACATAAGCACACAAATCGGGTAACCAGGTTAGGATACAGAGCATGAAGAAATCATACCGTTCACCGTTGTATCCGCACTACCGGCTCCTTCGAGGATCAACTATTGGATTCCTATACATACATGAAGTAGTATGATCAATGGTCTATTATTGATCTAACTTACTCCTTCATTGATATTCTCAATGTTTACTTACTACTCCTTTACATTCATACTTGGTTATAAAACCATTCTTTTCCTCATTACTTCTTAAGCTTGCTTCCTTACTCATTTACTTACTTTCTTACCATTACTACTTCATTAATGGTGTGTTACTACATATATATGCATATGTGTATATAGGCTTATATACATGTATATATGATTACTATAATCATATAATTAAAACAATTTTTTTTTACTCGACCGGACTTGCGACTGACCTTGCAAGTCCGGTCCATTCCAGTAGGTTACATCGTGTGAAAATTCCAGGGCCGACCGACCTTGCAAGTCCGGTCCCAAGGTCGGTCCATTCCAGTAAGTTTCGTATTTGAAAATTTTAGCCCGACCGACCTTGCAAGTCCGGTCGCAAGGTCGGTCCATTCCAGTAGCTTGCATTACGGGAATTTTTCTGGCCGACCGAACTTGCAAGTCCGGTCGCAAGTTCGGTCCATTCCAGAAGGTTTCTGACGGAGAAATTTCTGGTCCGACCGAACTTGCAAGTCCAATCGCAAGGTCGGTCGACTCCAGAAGGTTTCCCGTCTTGTAAATCTGGGCTCGACCGACCTTGCAAGTTCGGTCCGGCCCAGTACTTCAGGTTTAAAATCTGTTTTGGGTGTTTTCTTTACCATTGTTTCCCCAATCTTGACTAATACTTTCCTACATGTTTACCACTCATTTAGATGTTCTAAATCACCTTAGTTCATACACCAAACTTGCTACTCAATCCTTACATTCACTTACACATTTTCCTCACTTCTTCTCAACACTTATACTAGTTCCCTTTTCACCAATGCTACAGATTTTGCTCTTTCCTCAAATGCTACAGATTTTCAACCTTACCTTTATCATTCAATACTCTTACTACCAATACCACTACTAATATCCTCATTACATTACCTTCCACTCAATCCTTCCCATTATCTAGCTCCTTCAAAATCTGTTACAAAGTGGTTTACTTCACACTTTAGGCCCTCCAAGCACACCTAGTTTCTCCTAGTTCCTCCAATGCATTATACTACTTCTTGCTACAGATTTTACACTTTCACATACTCATACTACAAGTACCAATCCATAGTTACTAAATATCTCCACTAACTTCAATACTCACCTTGGTTCTCCCATTTACCAAGTCATCCATAATGTACATATTCCTACCAAAATTTTGCCATAGCTCATCTACTTTCTTACTTAGCCACACATACACCTTCTTACCAAATTCATGCCTATTCTAGCCACACCATACAAGGGTCCTACCAGCAATCATTACAATACCAATTCATCAGTACTTCCTCAATCCACAATATTAATACACATACACATACATTTGGCTCCAAAGCCTACAATTCAAATACTTGCTCCTAAATACTTGAACTTCACAATCCTTAATACTAATACAAGTTTTGGGTTCTTTAATATTTTACCCATTCCCATTACTCTAATGCAATAGAATTTAACATTAGGAAAGAGCTCTTACCTTGAGCTTATACTCCCTTCTTTCTTTCACCTTTTTCCTCCTTCTTCTTTCTTGCCTCAAAATCGGCTACATGGGGAATGGAGTTGCCAAACTCCACTCCCATCACCCAATGTACACAAATAAGTGCAATTAAAATGCTAACCCTTAAATTAACACTAATTCATTGGAGTGTTTAAAATACAAATTCTAGGGTTACCTTTGGAGTGTTTTAGGAGGGGTTTTAGCCCTTAGTTCAAGAAGGTGATTCCACCAACATTGCAAGGTAGATATTATGCTCAAAAGAGAGAGAGAGAGAACAAGGCATTACACAAGGGTAAAAATCGGCTACCAAAGGAGATGAAGAAAACTTAAGGTTTTCATGGAGATTTTTACCTTGTTGGAAAGAGGAGACTCCAAGCTCCATAATGGTGTGCTTTTCTCTTTGAATGGGGTATACCCACGAAAATGAACTTCCTCATTTTGAAATTCCGAAAAGAGGGAAGTGTAGAGGAGAGTGAGGGGAGTTCAAATATGTAGTTATTTTTGTGGTTGGAGCTCAAATGGAGGTAGAGCAAGGAGGAGAAGATGAGGTTGCCATTGGAGCTCTTGTGGAGCTTTCAAAATCGCAGCCCAAGGGAGGAGGAAGAGGGAGAGTACGGTGGGGAGAAGGAAGGAAAGAGAGGAGTGAGTGAGATGAGAGAGTGAGGTGAGAGAAAAGGGTAAGTACCCCTTTACTTTATCATTTTTAGCTTTTTGCTCTCTTATTTAATTAGCTAGTTACATGTGTGTGTGAGGGAGTTATTTGACTGATAAAAACCGGCCTCCACTGTTATACTAGCTGGAGCGTTTTTTTCTTTTACAGAAAACGCTCGTTATTTTACCCGGTTTAGGTACTATTCACTAACCGGGCCCGTTTTCCGGGATTTCCTCGTTTCTTTATTTTTATTGGTTATTAAGCTTCCATAAATGCTTAATAACTATTATTTAATGATTCATAATTTTACGGGTCTGTTTGACCACTTAAAGTCACGTTTTCGGGTTTCCTCAAAAAACGTGCGCTAAAGCTCTTTTAGCGTTTTAATACATTTCTTGGATCCGTTTTTTTCGGGAATCGTTCCCAAACATTATTTAGGTCTTATTAAACCTTTAGAATCCATATAATACGCTAACCGAGGTCTCATACCTCCTATGGTTATTTAATGCTTATTTAGCGTTTTTCGCTTTTAAGCGTTTCTTTATTTCTTTCCGATTTATTTTCCCTTACCAATACTTCTTAATCATTATTAGACTCTTAAATACCTATTCAGATAATTAATCACCATATATAAGGTTGGGGTATTTCAACTCCTCAACGTGATTGCCTTGGCATGCTCTCTCGGATTCTGCTCAGACTGACTAGGCAAGGAACCCAAAGGACGCTGAGCTAACTATTGAGATATCTGAGACAGCTGAGTCTCGATGTTTCTATTGAACGTCCTTTGATCATTGTTGAAAGTTCTCTGCTCCTGATTGAAAGCTTCCAGCTCATTAAATTTCTTGGTGTTAACCGTGATGAAGTCATTCATTCTGGCAAGAACTTCATCCATACTAAAAGACGCTCCAGCACCAGAATTCTGTGCTTGCTAATTCTGCAGTGGCTGCTTCTGATAAGAGGAATTATACCGCTGTTGGGGTCTCTAATTGTAATTGCTGTTACCACCAGCTTGGTAACGATTTTGCTGCTGAGCGTGGTAACCTGGGTTGCCTTGATTCCCGTAGTAATTACCCAGTCTGTTACCAACATAATTTGCTGCCTCTTCTTGCGGTGGGAGCGCATTGGCACATGTTAGAAGCCCTACCACAGTATTCGCAAGGTGGATAAACCTCAGGAGCAGCTGCTGCATTAGACTGCGGATTCATCACTACACACATACGCTCAAACTGCTTCGACATTGCTTCTATCTTGGCAGCCAGAAAAGTGCTCGAATCCACTTCATAAACACCAGCAGTCTTCTTCGATGCAGCTTCTTCGGCTCTCGTACCTCCCCACTGATTAGCTGCTGTAGTAATAGTCTCTAACAACTCTTTAATTTGTGTAATGGGCTGCTCCATCAAACTTCCTCCAACGCATGTATCGACCAACAACCGGCTAGAAGGGTCCAAGTCCTTGTAAAACGACTGTAGCACAACCTCTTCTCCTAGTCCGTGATGCGGTACTTTCCTTATTATCCCCTTAAACCGCTCCCAAGCTTCAGACAAGGTCTCACCGGCAAACTGCTTGAAGTTGGTAATTTCACCTCGCATGGTCAACATCCGCGAGGGTGGAAAGTATTTCGCCAGGAATGCATTAGCCAACTCTTCCCAAGTAGTAATACTGTTAGGCGCCAGAGAGTTTAACCACTCAGCTGCTCTATCCCTCAGGGAGAACGGAAACAGAGTGAGCCGAGCAACCTCCTGTGAAGCCGGTGTCGAACATGCTCCTACCAATCTCAGGAATGTAGTGAGGTGGACATTTGGGTCTTCAGTAACCATCCCGCTGAACTGAGGTGCGTTCATCACCATGGTCACGTAGTGGGTCTTGAACTGCCACTGCACTCCTACTGGCAATGTAGGAATCACTATCGGCAACACCAACCCTTCAACACTTGGACGGGTGTAGTCCCTCATCTGCCTCGCGTTGTTCGCCATGTTAACTTCTAGTTGAACTTCCGGACCCTCTTCGACAACAGGTGGTTCAAGCACCCTCTCCTCAACTGGTGGATCCAGATTCAAATCCCTACGAAGCTGTCTCGCAAATCTCTCGATCTCGAGATTGAGCTCGAACTCCGGTTCACCTGCAGAGCGGGTTTTAACCATAAACTGAGAGTTAGTAAATTGAAGCTGTAATAGTGATAAGCGAGAAATACATCTACTTTTAGGGCTTTAATTCTTCCTATTTTTATAGCAATTTGTGTCGTATTTCTCACTTATCATATGATTTTCCTAGATTTATGTTTTGATATGAATTAATATATTTTATGTGTTAAATGTAGGAAAAAGCCATGTAAATGGATAGATAATCTCATGAGCTTTCTAACGCAACAAACGGCGAGTAAAACGGACTTATAACGAAGAATCTGGAGCCGGTTGAAGATTGCAGTCCACAACTCATAAGGAGAGGCGGACAAGGACAGACAGAGGAGTCCGCCTCCTTTCGCGCGGACAAGAGAGGCGCAGGACAGACAGAGGAGTCCGCCTGTATTGAAGCGGACAAGACAGAGGCGAGTCCGCCTGTTTTGAAGCGGACAAGAGGAGGCGCGAATTATGAGACAACCGCCTCCATTTGCGCGGACAAGAACACACACGTCCGCTTGATTTTGTGACGTACACGAGGCGGACAAGAGGACATCAGCGCACGCGAACAGTCTTCTTCTTCTTTCGCCGGCGCCGCATTCGAACTGCTCCTTCATTAATTGCAGACGGCGCCCACCTTAATTTACTGACGCGTGACGATGGCTCTGTCTGCAATCAATTCCTACTGCCCCATCACTCTCTGACTGCAAATCTTCGCGGATCTGCTCACCAATTTCCACCGCCATCGACACACCAACTGCACCGTCCCTGATTTCTCCGTTGTCTGCTTCTCATTACCTCAGCCTATAAATAAGCTACGTTCCCTTCAGTATAATCATCCCCTTCTTCAAATCCAAAGCTCACCACGCTCGTTCACAACACTTCATCAGCTCTCCGGAGCGCTCACCACATACGTTCCATACTATCCATACTACCACATCCATTTCTCTTCTCCCCGTTTTCTCCATTTTTATTTGTTTTTCCACCACACCACATTACTCCATTAATTAGTGTTATTATTACCGACAACGTGGATACAGAGGCGGAGCTAGGATTCAGAGTCAACTTGCTAGCTGGAGTTTTCTCTACCGTTCTCTTATTTTGTTAAAATGTTGTTTATATATAGTTATGTTTAATTAATAAACTTAAGCCCTCTCAGGTTTGGGATGCGAGCCTATTTTATATAATTATGTTATGTTAAGCTTTCCACTATGATTTTATCTAAAGTAGTAGTTTAATTCCAGTTCTTGATCTGCTTTAATCTCTGATCAATTATTAAAGCAATATTTGTAGTTTTCTAATCAACATGCGAGAGCTGAGATAGATAACAAGACGTGGGAAATTAAACCTGATTAACAGCTAGAAGCCTGATCCGGCCTATAGGTTAATTAGTCTCAAATAGAAGCTGTTCTTTATGCGATTGGTTGTGTCCGGATTAGAGCATTAGTCTGCTGCTAGTTCTAGCAACTGGTTAGGGTTCGTTAGATTTAGTCGTCAACGAATTATTTATAGTTTCTGAGTTTATTACTTAAGTGGTAAAGTTTATATTAATATAATTGATAAAATAGGTGAGCAAACAACCCGGGGTGCTTCTTCTCAAAAACAAAAAGATTAATAATTTCTATTTTTATTATTTTGTTTTTGTTCAGTTAGGATTTTTGATTATTTCTTCTCCTTAAAAAATGATAAAATCTATTTACTAGAAGTCTCAGTAAATTTAATCCACTATCGTTATCCACAGCGAGGTCCCCAAGAGTACGACAACCCCACGAATCCATTATCCCGCAAAACGATTAGGTACACTGCCTAAGTGGTAGAAGTAGTACATATTTCTCCAACAAGTTTTTGGCGCCGTTGCCGGGACCTCCAGCACGGTTAATTGATAGTTTTTAATTTTATTGGGATTTCTATTTTTATTTACTTTTATTTTATTTTCGCTTTATTTAATTTTACAAAAAAAAATTCTTGTATTTTTCTATATAATTTCTTATTTGTATTTTTTCTATCTAGTTAATTATTGGTTTATATTTTTTCGTTTTCTATTTTCTATTTCTTTTCTACTTGGTTATTTCTACTTGGTGTTCTTATTAGGAAAATTACTGACAATTGAGGCAGCCACGATGAGGTGAGAAGATTGTTGATCAATCTAGAATGGACACGAATGCAAGAGGAAATATCCTCATATCAAAGATTGGTTCCAAGGATTATCAACCACCTCAAACCATCAAATCGAGAGCCGTATTGTTGGGAAGTCAACCAGGGCTAACGCACACCAACGAAGCTCAGTTGGGGTATTACTACTTCAATCAGAACGAGCAGCAATCTACACATGGGCCAGATGAATTCCTCCCAAGTAGGGTCGAGCCACCAGAAGAAATTCCAGTGGTGACTCCAATGAGTGAAAGAGCAAAATGAGCCAGATATTCATGACGCAGCAAGTTCTGATGAGGAGATAATGAAACTCTCAAGACATTTTCTCTCCGACGCCGAGTGGAGCAGATGTCTGAGAGTTAATTTCTCCTCCATCCCCATCCTCAACACAAGAGGAGCAATTAAAATATGAAGATAAGTTGTCTGAGCCGGTCTACGAGCTTGAGAAAGGTGATCCTATTGAGCCTCACCTACCGGAAGAGGAAATCTACATCCTCGAATCTGAGGAAGGAACACACCACTACCACCGGTCTCTCATCAACTCCCATCCTGCCTCCATAAGCCTCAACAACGGGAGGAGGAGTTTACATCCTCCAATTTGAGGAAATGAAGCCAATCACACCTGGTCTCCTGTTTAAAACTACGCTACCGGCAGTACCTCCTCAAACACCAGGTTTTGTGGAGTATTCATTTTCCAATTATATATGCCGAAGTAACATTTTGTTTTGATCCAGGTGGTTTGCTTTTATTATTACTAACTTCGTTTTCCTGGCGAAGGTATTGTCTACTTTTATTTTCGATCCAGGATAACGAAGCAGGAGTCTAGTCAAAGACTACAAAAACTACGGGCAGCTTAACTGGGAGGCAACCCAGTGGTTAAACTTATTATCCTATTATATTATTATTATTATTTATTATTATTATTATATTATTATTATTTTTGTACCCGCATTATTTCTATATTATGTTTTTTCAAAAAAAAAAATTAAAAAATATTCAATAATAGGGGAGCAGATGGTTTTATTTATTTTAATTTTAATTTTAACAACAAAAAAGAAGTGGGACATGGTGTCTATGCTTTCATGCAACGCTTTTAGCGTTTATTTTTGGGTAGTGTGGCAGGAGAAATTCTTATCATGGTATCTGAAGACCTCCAAGGCTGGGACACTTGCTTGAACGCAAAGTGTGAGGAACACTACTACCCCCATTGTTCGCACTTAAGTGTGAGGAAGGACACCTTCCTAAATCTACGATATCAGGGGAGTTTCAGTTTCTTTTATTTAAATGTTTGTGTCCAGTCTATCACGCTTAATGGCTATATTATATCAGTCCATGATTGTCCTGAATGAAATTTTCATGAGTCTGGCATATTTTGAAAGGTCTTTCTTGATTATTTTATGAACAATGAGGACATTGCTCCTCTTAAGTGTGAGAAGTTTAGACCTTTCCCTGAAAATATGCCCAGTTGCACTTAATGCCACACATGTTTTTAATTGTCTTCTTGCATTGAGGGAATCACTGCTCTGAGTGCTTATAAATGTTGAATTCTTGGGTGAAAATTTTGCATAAATTTTGAAGTGAAGCCAGGTGACCACCTCAAGAATCTTTCTGCTTTAGGTTGTTTGTAATATAGTTTTATTCTAATGAATCTGTTTTCCCAAAAATTTGGTGGATTAAGTTGATTGGGGAAACTGAATTAGTTTATCTTGGGATTTTGGAAATGATATGAAAGTTTGGAATGAAAGGATAAGGCAAGGTACTCCGCTGATCAAAAATTTTCCTAAACAAAGCAGGCCTCGTCTATCCGGTTATAAGTCCTAGGGGTGCCTAACACCTAATACCTAAGGTCTCGTGATCTGGGATAGTTGGCCCAACACCGTTACAAGGATAGAAGAGAAAAGTCTGGGTTACAAAAAAACTCTACAAATTCGCAATTATTCAATTGTGTTGTATATATCTCTTGAAGAAGAATGTTTTGCATACGCAAAGAGTTAATTGCAGTTTATTTTTGTTTTTGATCATGAGTATGTGGTGTTGAAAGGTGTCGCGGAATAAGGCGTTACTTCACACCCCTTGTCATCCAAAGGTTAAAGGAAAGAAATGGTGGAAGATCCCAAGTTAATCTACATCAGATTTTGTAGTCTAACTTATCCATGCTTTTTAAATTTTTTCTTTTTCACTGTTTGTGAAAACCTACAACCAGGAGCAAAAACTATTCTTTTGATTGTCACTTTGCTTGCTCTGTTTTGCATCTGTTTAATCCTGAGGGTTGATACTACGGCCTTAGAGATATATTTATTCTCTATTTGCTTGAGGACAAGCAAAAGCTAAGTGTGAGGAAGTTTGATAAGCGAGAACATCTACTTTTAGGGCTTTAATTCTTCCTATTTTTATAGCAATTTGTGTCGTATTTCTCACTTATCATATGATTTTCTAGATTTATTGTTTTGATAGAATTGATATATTTATGTGTTAAAATAGGAAAAAGCCATGTAAATGGATAGATAATCTCATGAGCTTTCTAACGCAACAAACGGCGAGTAAAACGGACTTATAACGAAGAATCTGGAGCGGTTGAAGATGCAGTCCACAACTCATAAGGAGAGGCGGACAAGGACAGACAGAGGAGTCCGCCTCCTTTCGCGCGGATAAGAGAGGGCGCAGGACAGACAGGGAGTCCGCCTGTATTGAAGTGGACAAGAAAGAGGCGAGGTCCGCCTGTTTTGAAGCGGACAAGAGAGGAGGCGCGAATTATGAGACAACCGCCTCCATTTGCGCGGACAAGAACACACACGTCCGCTTGATTTTGCGACATACACGAGGCGGACAAGAGGACATCAGCGCACGCGAACAGTCTTCTTTTCTTTCGCCGGCGCCGCATTCGAACTGCTCCTTCATTAATTGCAGACGGCGCCCACCTTAATTTACTGACGCGTGACGATGGCTCTGTCTGCAATCAATTCCTGCTGCCCCATCACTCTCTGACTGCAAATCTTCGCGGATCTGCTCACCAATTCCACCGCCATCGACACACCAACTGCACCGTCCCTGATTTCTCCGTTGTCTGCTTCTCATTTCCTCAGCCTATAAATAAGCTACGTTCCCTTCAGTATTAATCATCCCCTTCTTCAAATCCAAAGCTCACCACGCTCGTTCACAACACTTCATCAGCTCTCCGGAGCGCTCACCACATACGTTCCATACTATCCATACTACCACATCCATTTCTCTTCTCCCCATTTTCTCCATTTTTATTTGTTTTTCCACCACACCACATTACTCCATTAATTAGTGTTATTATTACCGACAACGTGGATACAGAGGCGGAGCTAGGATTCAGAGTCAACTTGCTAGCTGGAGTTTTCTCTACCATTTCTCTTATTTTGTTAAAATGTTGTTTATATATAGTTATGTTTAATAATAAACTAAGCCCTCTCAGGTTGGGATGCGAGCCTATTTTATATAATTATGTTATGTTAAGCTTTCCACTATGATTTTATCTAAAGTAGTAGTTTAATTCCAGTTCTTGATCTGCTTTAATTCTCTGATCAATTATTAAAGCAATATTTGTAGTTTTCTAATCAACATGCTAGAGCTGAGATAGATAACAAGACGTGGGAAATTAAACCTGATTAACAGCTAGAAGCCTGATCCGGCCTATAGGTTAATTAGTCTCAAATAGAAGCTGTTCTTTATGCGATTGGTTGTGTCCGGATTAGAGCATTAGTCTGCTGCTAGTTCTAGCAACTGGTTAGGGTTCGTTAGATTTAGTCGTCAACGAATTATTTATAGTTTCTGAGTTTATTACTTAAGTGGTAAAGTTATATTAATATAATTGATAAAATAGGTGAGCAGAACAACCCGGGGTGCTTTCTCAAAAACAAAAAGATTTATAATTTCTATTTTTATTATTTTGTTTTTTGTTCAGGTTAGGATTTTTGATTATTTCTTCTCCTTAAAAAATGATAAATCTATTTACTAGAAGTCTCAGTAAATTTAATCCACTATCGGTTATCCACAGCGAGGTCCCCAAGAGTACGACAACCCCACGAATCCACTATCTCGCAAAACGATTAGGTACACTGCCTAAGTGGTAGAAGTAGTCACATATTTCTCCAACAAATAGCGTAAACTAAAAGAACAATAACAATTAAATTAAAACAGCAAGAATCAGAGAGAGATAAAAAGAAATTAACTCACAAAATATGCAGATAAAAGTCCTAATGTCTAAAACAGAATATCAGAAACAACAAATGAAATCGGGAATAAAATCTGGAAGATAAAAGAAAATCTAAAACAAAATCAAATTAGAAATCAAAACAGAGTAGATTAACTAAACTAACAGAATCCTCAGCGATAAAAACAGAAAGAAAAATCAAAGGATAAAATCTGCAATCTGACCTAACTAAGCAACCACTAACAAAACAGATTCGAAAATATTTAAGAAAGAAAAGGAAAGCCTGAAAGAAAACGTAACAGAAGAATAGAAAACAAATACTATCAACTACGTCAACTGAACGCTGTTAGCAATTAAATATTAAACAGCTAACCTAATGACTACACTAATCGCACGAGAAACAAAAGAAAAGGAAATAAAGAAAACTACCTACTTGTGTGGTCAGAATCAAATTCAACGGAATAAAACACGGACACAAACTGAAATACCCGGGAATCGCAGGTTAGGAATGATATAGCATATAGTTTGATTAATGTGACTGAGGTTAATATCATAGTGGCCCGAGGAAATTAGCTATATTTCTTCATTAGGTTATTCCTATTCCTAAAAATATCCGCGATTGTCTACAGTCCCAAAATCCTTACTTCGCATATTGTCATTGATGATACTATTATTTAAAATACTATTTCGACCCCTCTTCAATGTTTCAACGTTGTTTGAAAGTCTTTGAATGTGTTCCTAATTTAATTTGCATTTAATTGGGTGTTTTAATGTAGAATCCAAACTCGATTTTAATTCCCGTTATAAATTATTTCTAATTACAAAGAGTTCAAATCCCTTTTGACTTCCTTAGTTTAATAATAAATCCTTCTCTTAATTTTGTTGTTATTAGAATTCTAGAATCTTCTTTATCGTTATGATAACCTCTCACTAGAATTACTGTCCTATTCTATCTAATTTATTTTCATTCCAATCTCCTTTCTATTTCGAATAAATGGTTAATAAATGATTCCCTATTATACTCTCTCTCTCATCTAGTTACAACGATCTATTTTCTCAACAAATTCCAAATTATGAAAGTTATTCCCGAATTTCTAAGAAATAAGTTGTTAGAGGTTTGACTCCTTCCTGATGTTTTCTCAAACGTTATGTTGTTGTATAAATTAACTATTTATTTATATTTTATTTTCTAAATTATTTGAGTTCCATAACTATTTAACTCTTTTATTTTAAAATGAATGATTATAATTTTTCTTAGAAATACTGATTTCCCTTATTCCTATAATTTCATATTATATCACGATCTTCACCACTACGCTTCACCCTTATCACGACACTTCTACGCTTTTGCTCTCCCAAAATTTATTCACGCATCTTCTTTCTTGAGCTCTCAAAATTCGTGTTCTCCATTCTACCTTGCTGGAGCATTTCCCTTGGTGCCAATTAGAAATTCGACTGGGTAAAGTATTTCTGCTTGGTAGTTTATTTATTTATTCGATTGTGACTAGTAGCGTCTGATTGCTGGTTATATATATATATATCTAGACTCCAATTACGCCAACGAGTGCTTCTACTAATCCTGAGGAGATAGACTGTTGAGGTGAATTGATTTATCAGGTAAATTCTATGCTCAATGAATTTGACTGTGGTTTTACAAAATATTGGAAAAGGGTTCCGCTGTGCTTTTGTGACGATTGCGTTTTGGAGATTGGGGATTGTTCCCACGATTTGGAATTGAGCAATTGGTTTGTGCTGTGGTTTTTGATTCTAGATTTTGGGAGTCTTTCACAGGTTGTATTCTATTATTTGGGAGCCCATAGGTGCTCCCCATGATTGTTATTATTTGCGCTGCACACATTGTTGCAGTTAAGGCCTTTGATCTACTCTATGTTACTTGTGTCTCATAGGGGGTGTGCACACTTAAGGACTTAGGGTGAGGTGGTTGTTTGCGGTCCCATAGGTGACTGTCCTCTTGTTTGAGGTCCCATAGGTGACCCCGTGTTTGGTATTGTGGTGCTCTACTGATGAAAGCTTTTTGATTCTGGAAATTCGTCTAATGTTCACCAAATTATTCATCTCTGATTGGTAAATGGTAAATGAGGTTCTAAAACGTATTTTACGGATTGAGATAGTCTTTACTTAGTTTTTCTGATTTGTGCGATCCTTTCTGTGTTTTGTCTATGTTTTATGATCGCAGGTATGGACGACTAAGTTTGGGGATTGGGGCAGCGAATCACATAGCTTAGGAATAAGGAGTTATTGAGGCAATGTCTGAATTACAATGTTATAGAAGTATTGTGACGTTTTCCAAAGGATTTATATTTTGGTCTTTGATTAGCTTCCGCATAAGTTGAATTAACATTTGTTTGAGGTATTTAGTTCTTTAGCCTGAGCACCCATGGGGATTGGGTGTGGTGGTAATGCCCTGGAGGTTTTTGAATCCGCTATTGTTTTAAGATTACATTCGTTATGGTGGTTACTAATAAGTGTTTTTAACAATTTACGAATTGACCTTATGGAGTTTGAGCTTTGTGACGAGGTACTTATTTAGCAACATTTTCCATATAAATGTCTTTCATATTGTTGTTATGTTTATATAAGTGTTTTGGTGGTTTTTGGGTTCTGTTTACGTTTTCAAAACTGCATTGAAGGACCTGTCCGAACGTCCGTCCGGACATCCATGTTTGGACAGGCCCCGAACATTTTCAAAGGATTTCATCATTTGGTTGTGTCCGAACATCTGTCCGAGCATCGACATTTAGACACACCCATCTATTTTCTCTGGTTTTGCTTCGACTTGTGTCTGAACTTTGGCATTCGGACACATGTTCGGACTTTACGAGTATCTGATTTCCGAAAGTGTCCGAACATCCGTCTGAGCTTCGATGTTCTGACATCTGTCTGATTTTAGTTTCTGAAGTCTTGACTTGTGTCCGAACGTTGATGTACGGACACAAGTTCGGACAGGGTGCTGTTTTGACCATAACTTGTTCGTTCAAGCTCTGTTTTGACTTCCGTTTGTGCCGTTGGATTTGTATTTTCTTAAGCTATCATTTGAGGTAAAATCCAGGGTGTTACAAGGTGGTATCAGAGCCGTGTTTTTGAAATAAGATAAAATTTGAGTAAACCAGATTAAAAATTTGGGGATAAGCCGCTTGGGAAAGTTATGTTGAATTATATACCATATTGTGTTCTGCTGAGTATATTGGACACCTCTATGTGGGTGTTTAAAGATCATACACCGAATAATTGCTTACTCGTTACACATGTATATTACATGATGGTATATATGCTTGTTTATTTATACATTCTAACTGTCTACCCGAGGATTGGGTAGTATGAGCATAGTAGGACTTAAGGGGATATTTGTAGGAGATTAAATTCCTTGAATTCGTGACTCATAATCAGGAGTCCATCTTGAATAGAATAGACTGGCAGGCCGATTAAATTTCTCCTACAACACCAGAAGTCGAAGCAGAAGCACTACCATGGCAGCCAACGACCCAATGAGACAAATCCAGGAGCTTGCCTTGAACCTGGGCCAGATTGTGCAACACCAAGCCAGCGAGACAATGTGCTAGAAGACTACACGAAGAGAATTGCCCACCTGAAGCCGACTACATTCAAGGGGGAGGAGGACCCAGTACTATTGGAGGATTGGCTGCGTGAGTTCGACAAGATCTTTGAGGCAGTCAACTGCCCTGCTGACAGGAGAGTCAATACCACCGTGTACTACTTCAAGAGCGAGGCTGACATCTGGTGCTCTGCCAACAAGGACGCTCTTCTGGCGGGACCTATTTTGGATGGGAGGCAATGAAGGAGGCCATGCGAAGGCGATTCTATCCTGAGCATGTCCGGATGCAGAAATACCTGGAGTTCTCTGAGCTCAAGCAGTAGGCCCGGAGTGTGAAGGAGTACCACTCCAAATTTCTAGAGCTGGCGAGGTTCGCACCGACGATGGTCCTTGACGAGGCGTCGAAGGTGCAGCGTTTTGTGGGGGGACTCAACTGGAGTCTCCAGGAGGCCTTGAGCGTACGGACGATACCTACCCTCCAGGACGCTTATGGAAAGGCTGCTAACCTGTATAGGGTGCAGCAGAAGAGGAGGGAGGTCCAGACGGGCCAAAGAGGAAGACAGAGGATGTGGAGGAGTCCCGGAGTCGAGATGACCGACATCAGAGGCCCAACTAGGACAAGAGGTGGAGGCCTAACTTAGATGATAGGAAGAGGTTCGATGGGAACCAGAGGAATGACCAGAGGAGGAACGATAGACCCTAGGGTCAGGTTCAGAGGGGAGAGAGCGGGAGAGATAGGCACTTCCACTGCAGGAGATGCCACAAGGACCACCCCGGGAAAGACTATGAAGGAAACTTGGTGGCGTGCTTCCGGTGTGGCAGGAAGGGCCGCAGAGCTTTTGAGTGCTTCCAGAACCCTCAGGGAGGCGCTCAAGAGAGGGGTAATGGCGGGGATCGAGCCTACAGACCAGCAAATCCCAACCCCGAGGCAGAGATCAACACCAGGGCCAGAACCAGCGCGGGGATGCTCCCCAACGTGGTAATGGCGGGGGTGGAAATGGAGGCAACAGAGGTCAAGGGGAGAACCGAGATAACAGTCGAGCTCCCGGAAGGATCAATGTTATGAGTCGGGCCGAAGCTGAGGCCGAAGCAGAGGTGTTAGCAGGTACCTTCCTGTTCATGGTACTCCTGCTCGTGTTTTGTTTGATACTGGGGCTTCGTATTTGTTCATTTCTGAGAATTTTGTTAAAAGACTAAGTCTAGAAACTTGTAAGTCCCCTACCATAGCAGTATCTATACCCTCAGGGCGGGTTATTTCTTGTAATTATGTATTGAAAGATGTGGGGGTAGACATAAAGGGGGAAACTTTTGCAACTGACCTGATCCAGTTCGTCCTCCCCGACTTCGACATCATCTTGGGTTTGGACTGGCTAAGCAAGTACTAGGGAAGATCGATTGTGGTGAGCAGAAGATCATCTTGAGAGGATCATCGGGCCAAAGAGTCTCCTACAGTGGCATGGAGAAGAAGCTGGGAGTAAAGATAGTCTCAGCCATGTCGATTCTCTCCCAAGTGAGGAAGGGACAGAAGGCATACCTTTGCCATGTCCAGGACCTGAGCCGGGAGCCAAGCCCATTAGAAGAGATCCGAGTGGTGAATGAGTTCCCTGACGTCTTTCCAGATGAGATTCCTGGCATGCCGCCAGACAGAGAGGTGGAGTTCAGTGTCGACCTTGTGCCAGGAGTAGCACCTATTTCCAGGCCCCATACCGTATGGCGCCCTCAGAGTTGAAGGAACTGAAGGTTCAGTTGGAGGACCTCTTGGATAAGGGATACATTCGCCCGAGTGTATCGCCTTGGGGAGCTCCTGTTTTGTTCGTAAAGAAGTAGGATGGGAGCATGAGGCTGTGCATAGACTACCGGGAGTTGAATCAGATCACTGTGAAGAACCGGTATCCCTTGCCCAGGATCGACAACCTTTTGAACAGCTACAGGGTGCAGGAGTCTTTTCCAGATAGACCTGAGGTCAGGATACCACCAGCTTCGTGTTGCAGAGAAGGACATCCCGAAGACTGCCTTCCGGACCAGATATGGGCACTTTGAGTTCCTGGTGATGCCCTTTCGATTGACGAATGCGCCGGCAGTCTTCATGGACCTCATGAACCGGATCTTTAACCCCTATTTAGACCGGTTTGTGGTGGTATTTATCGACGATATTCTCATCTACTCCAAGATGAGGAAGAGCATGAGGAGCACCTGAGATTAGTCTTACAGATCCTGAGAGAGCAGCAGCTTTACGCCAAGCTGTCCAAGTGTGACTTCTGGTTGGACCGAGTGGCCTTCCTGGGCCACATTGAAATACCCCTAACCTTTAAAACATAAGTAAATGATCTATTAATGATCTAAGATGGTTAATAAACATCTAAATATTATTGGGGAACAATCTAAAAGATCTCAACAAGGCAAAACATGCCTTAAGATCGGTAAAGTCAAAAATGTGTTTTAAAGCACCATAAAGATTGTATGACCCCAAATAGGATCCAAAGTGGATTCCTATGTATTTAAATGAGACAAGGAACACAACAAAACTGTCCTCAAAGAAAACTAAGCTCGGGAACACCCTGTGACACAAAAAGGTGCACTAAAACACCTTAAAGCACGTTTTTGTGAAATTGCCTTCTAAATTAGTTTTTAATGGGCTTAAAAGTTATAATTACCTTTTAATATGATATTATATCACATTATATCATATTAGGAATTTAATTCCAAATTTTACAAATTTTTACAAATTTAATGTTAAAATATTAGTAAAACCCTAAAAGGGGGCCCACTTGAGTCAACATTGACTAAGATTGGTCAAGAGGTCAAAGTTGACCCCTTGGACCATAAGAGATCAGCAGCCACAAGCTAAGGAGGCTCCAATTCGCCACTTGTACACACCATGGACAGCACTCCAACATAACACCCTAAATTAAGGGTTACTTTTGCCTTTTGATTAATTAATAAACCATTAGCTCCATTATTTGACCCCCTCCAGCTGGAAAACCGTGTGAGCCTTCCTTTCTTCTCCATTAGCCGACCTCTTGTTCCCTCTTATCTCCTAGATGAGTCACCTCTCATTAACAAAGGAATAAACTAATCAAATTTGCTTTTTCAATCAAATAATACCCATTCTAATCACTCTCTCTCTCCTAGCTTCATTCCAACCGATGAAGCTGCTCCTACAAGCTCTCCCAAGTTCTCTCAACTGTGGCTCTTGAGGTAGGAAGGTAGACCCATCTTCTAAGCTTCTAAGTAATGGTTTAAGGCTTGTTTTTGGCTCTTTTTCTTCATCTCTTCACCATCTATGCTTAGATCTCGTGGCTAATCAATTCGTATGGCTTATTCTCAGTGTTCTAAGGTTAGAACATCAATCAAATTCGGTTGAAGCAAGATAAGAGGCCAAAATTTCTCAAAATCTCATTTTAAGGTAAAAACATACCTTCAGCTTCCTTACTCTTCATCCGATTTTCTTCCTCTGATTTTTATGAGTTTACACACTCATAATCTTCATATTTACATGTTAAATCAGTTGGTTAGCCATTTGGAGCAAGGGTGGCCGAGATCCAAAGGAAATACCCTTCTTTAAGGCATTTTCCCAAGGTAAAACCTAATACCAAGGAAGCTTGTTGTTGTATAGCTATTTCCTATGTCAATATGGTGGATCTAACACCTTGTGGTGTGTTTGATTCAGGCCGTATCCACCTAGAAGCTTCCTCGCATTTTTAAGGTGATTTTTGCCTTAAATCTTACATTAATTGTTCCTTATGGTTAAGCTCAAGCTTGGAGTATAAACCAATCTTATTTTGGTGTATGAAACATGTCTAAATGATGTGGTGAATTTTCCTTCAAGTGACCGAGTTCATACAAGGAGAAACCAAGGTATAAACACCTTAAAACTTATGATTATGAATTCTTAGTGTATATATTAAATATGCCGAGAGTGAACTTAATAATATGGGTTATATTAACCTAAAAATGAAAAAAAATGACTAAGATAAGATAAATTAAGTTAGTCATTTAAGAGATTTAATTAACATAATGGTCAAATTATGACATTATGTGGAAAAAATAATTAAATCCAAGTGAGGCCGTGAGTATATACTATTTTTTTAGACATTTAAAGTGTAATTTATTTTGCAAGTTCAAGATCATAATAAGGCCATGTCATTAGGCCATTTTAATTTAAGTTTATAAGCTTATTTAGTTAGATTTTTGCTTATATAATAATTGGGGCCAAACCGTAATTACTGGAAAATATAAAGCCGTGGGCTTAATTTAGAGGAATTTAGGGTTCTTAAATGAATTTAATAAAAATTATAACATTTTATAAAGTTTTGTGTCAAAATAGTAAAAATAGAAAACTATAGGTTATATTTAGTAATTACCGAAAGGTTTGGGTCCAAGTTGGTATTAGAAGTCAAAGTTGACTATATAGGAGACTTTGACCAAGTTTGGAGAATTTAAGGAATTAAAATACTACCTTATAATAAGATAGTTATTAAATTGTAAAAGATTTATAAGTCTTGGGGTGATATTGTGATTTTCGAAAACTTGGGGTACTAAATGGAGTTTAGTACAAACCTTGGGTTATTAGGAATTTTTAGAAGTTGATTTGGTTAAATTTGGAGTTTATTGAATTATATGAGTATAATATAAGATATTTCATAAATTGTTACAAATGGGTAACATATGTGGTGAAACCGAGATTTAGAGAAAGTATAAGGTTAATAATGATATTTATAACCTTTTGGTATAGTTTGGTAATTTTGGAATTATATATGAAGTTTTATGAAGATATATGTATAATATATAGTGTTGGTGATATTAGAAACTATATGTTATTAAATGGGGTTATTTGGTGATTATAAGAAGTTAAGTGGTGGAAATTAAATTTAAATAGACCATGGGGTCTGTTCGGTTATTTTGAGAAAATATAACCATGGGTTATAATTATGTTAAGGAATAAGGATTATAATATAAGGTATTACTATAAGTGTAACAAGGAAATATAATTTGGGGTTGATTTGTAAATTATGGAAGTTTGGTGGGAATTAATTAATACCGAGAGTTTTTAGTGCTGTATGGTATTTTATAACAATATATAACTATAGGTTATAATTGTTTTAATGACATAAATGTCAAAATACATGTTATTTAACTATAATATAACATTATGTAAAATGTGTGGTGGATTTTGTAAATACTTAAGAAAGATAGGTACTGTTCGGAAATATTAATATTTTTGAATGAAATTTATAATATGGTTTTTAATGTTATAGTTATAACATTTATAATATAGGAAGTAAAGATTAAAAAGAATGAATATATATTATAAGACTTACCATGTAATGAATAGTTCCATAATACATGTATATAAATAAAATATGTTATGGTGACATGGTTCAATAACTATAAATTATCATAATTAAAATGATAATAGATGAAGAGGAAGGAATTATAAACATTGGATATGGAATTCTAATGTTAAGAAGTTTACATGGGATAATAAGGATTTATATGATTCAAAAGTATTGTTTGCATATGAATACCACATTGAAAAAAAAAAAGAGAGACAAACCTTGGAAAAATAAATACTAAGGTGAGATGTATAGTGCATGACAAAGGATCATACATGCAATAAAGAAACAAACTATACGATATACAAATATACATTAAGTTACATGCGATAACAAAGTTCAACAATAAGTATATTAATATACAAGGCAAGACTACGCATGTAATAAAACGTTTACCAATCTCGAGTTAAGCCGAAAACCCGACAAACATTGACAGTTTATAACGGGGATTAACCGGGAGGTATTAGTGACGGTACGGGGTACCGTAGAGTTGTATTGTTATACGGGATGCTAATCAGTAGCATTATGTGTTGTTTAGACTGCTAGAGACGACACACGGAGCATAGGATCTTGCTGATTCATACTCCACCGTAATACAATCCGGGTGAACAGTATGTTATTTATGTGGCTTGATTGTCTCTGAGGATTTCCTCAGTTCAGACATTGTGTGAAAATCTGTGTTAAGATTGAATGTCTGCTTGTGTGAATTAATATGCTTGAGTTGTATATTAATGCTGCTTATTATTATTACTGTTGCACGATAACAGTACAGTTCGTATATATGAACACATTATAAAACGAACTAGCGGCAATGATGCTATCTTATATGTGTAATATAGGAACGTAAGAAAAACGTTGTAGCATTAAGACAATAAGATATATATATATATATATATATTATCTGAGACTTATATACGGAGCATTGGCCTCTTTAACGCCGCTCTCGTATCTAACACTGGATCCCGAGTCGACATACTCAGGATTGGACTAACGACCTTAGTCTGTTGTGTTAGGAAAAATAATAAAACAAATGCGATGGTATAGGTCAGTTTATCAGAGGACGTGGCTCTTTCTGTGAACTGTGATCCATTAACGATACTAGGGTACCGTGTGGTAACCGTAAGTATCTGGATAAATTTCCAACGGACTACAGATGGTTCGTCGGTGGAGACTCTACCGCTGGAGTGGCTACTGCCGTGTGTGACCCGCCATTTGAGATGGGTAACTTAGAGACACGTCGTTCTAATGAGACGTTGTCATTAGACATGACTGAACAATTACGAACGATTATATTAACTCGTACATTAGGCGAACATTATTTTGGCGTGCATGCCAAAGATGAGAGTTCATACTCGTTTATAACTCTCGTTGTTTCGCCTTGTTGTTCTTTGGTTGTGCTTTGTGGTTATGTATGGTATGTTGGTGGATTTGGTTGAACGAGCCCTTGTGCTCATATTTGTGTTGTGAACTGGTTGTGTCGAGTCGCCGTACTCATGAGTGGATTATGGTGGATTGTTTGGTCGGGTGAGTATCACTGAACTCAATTATGAACTATTAAGTGTTTGTTGGAATGGAGTCTCTGTACTCATGTAAGCGTTGTAACGCTTTCAGTGGTTATTACGATGCGATGTGTGAAGCCGGGGGCTGTCCGTGTTGTTATTTGAGTTTACTGCAAAATATACATTGTTGTTTACAGTTTTAACATTAAACTATTTGTATGGAAAGGAATGCATGCTCTCGACCAAATAACTGAGTGGTCCGAGGGTGCGTGACAGTCAGGTAATAACATACTCAGTCGGGGCTGATTTCATACCACAAACAACCATTTTTGCAGGTATGCAGCTTCCGGTGTCGGCCAAAGAGAGTGACACGCTGGGTAGTTTGATTACAGTTATTTGAACATGCACTGTTGCATTTTGGATACGAACCTAGAAACGTGGTATAGGTTTTGGATACTTAGAAAGCTCACTGTGAATGTATTTTATCTTGGTCTGGGAAGTTTAGATCTATCTCTTGTTGTCACTGTGGGAAAATGTTTCGTATTTAAGATTACTTCGTAGGCACGTTATTACCCGTATGGGCGAGTAAGAATGGTGACACCAGTAGTACAATTGTTGAGATTACCGTTGCGATTACATTGTTAATTAAGTTGATTAGGAGCCGAATAGAGTAGGGGTGTTACACACATCGTTACTAAGAAGGGGATCTCAGTGGATCCGGCCAAGATCCAAGCAGTAAAAGAGTGGCCAAGACCGAGCAACCTGACAGAGGTTCGCAGCTTCCTGGGTCTAGCAGGTTACTACCGAAGATTTGTGAAGGATTTCTCGAAGATTGCTAGGCCCCTCACAAACCTCATGAAGAAGGTAACAAGTTCAGTGGGACGATTATTGCGAAAAGGCGTTTCAGATGTTGAAGGAGAGGTTGACCACAGCCCCAGTGTTAACCTTGCCCTCAGGGACAGACGGATTCGAGGTTTTCAGCGACGCTTCTAAGTATGGCTTGGGGTGTGTCTTGATGCAGCACAGGAAAGTCATAGCCTATGCATCGAGACAACTGAAGGAATATGAGACCCGATACCCGACGCATGACTTAGAGCTCGCAGCAGTAGTCTTCGCCCTTAAGATCTGAAGGCACTACCTCTACGGTGTCACCTGCAAGATCTACACTGACCACAAGAGCCTCATGTACATCTTCACCCAGAATGAACTTAATATGAAGCAGAGGGCTTCGAGATCCACGGTGATGGCAGCTTGAGATTCAGAGGCCGATGGTGTGTGCCTCGGGGTGTATTGAGGTAACGGAGAGACTGATGAGGGAGGCCCACAATACTCCCTATTCGGTCCATCCTGGTGGTGACAAATTGTATAAAGACTTGAAGAGGATGTTTTGGTTGCCTAAGATGAAGAGGGAGGTGGCAGAGTACGTATCGAAGTGCCTTGCCTGTCAGAAGGTCAAGTTCGAGCATAAAAGGATAGGAGGTTTATTGCAGCCGCTGGAGGTCCCAAAGTGGAAGTGGGACTCCATTTCCATGGACTTCATGATGGGTTTACCACCGGCGAGAGAGGAGTCGATCAGATTTGGGTGATAGTGGACCGACTCACTAAGTCTGCACGATTCATACCCATGAAGAAACGTGGTCCATGAGTCAGTTCGTGGATGCCTACACCAAGAATGTAGTGAGATACCATGGAGTTCCCGAGACCATCATATCAGATAGAGACTCGAGATTCTTAGCCCATTTCTGGCAGCAATTTCAGAAGGCGATGGGCACGAAGCTGAAGTTGAGCACTGCTTTTCATCCAGCCACTGATGGCCAGACCGAGAGAACCATCCAGACCTTGGAGGACATGCTTCGAGCATGTGTGATGGACTTCCAGGGTTCATGGGCTGATATGTTACACTTGGTGGAATTTTCGTACAACAACAGTTACCACACCAGCATCAAGATGGCTCCCTATGAGGCCCTGTATGAGAGGAAGTGCAGGACACCGTTGTGTTGGAGCGACATTAGTGACTGTTGTTTTGGGGCCACAGTTGATTAAGGAGACTATGGAGCAGGTTCGAGTGATCCAGAGTCGGATGAAGGCAGCTCAGGACAGGCAGAAGTCCTATGAAAACCTCAAGCGCAGACCGGTTGAGTTCGAGGTGGGGGACAGAGTCTTCCTGAAGGTATCTCCTGTGAGAGGGGTAACCAGATTCGGGAAGAAAGAGAAGCTCAGTCCCAAATTCTTTGGACCTTACGAGATCTTAGAGAGGATTGGAGAGGTGGCATACCGTCTGGCGCTTCCTTATGAGCTGGAGAAGGTTCACAACGTCTTTCATGTATCCCAGCTGAAGCAGTACGTCCCCGACCCTTCACACGTGTTGCAACCAGAGGTCTTGGAGCTAGAGCATAATCTCTTACGAGGAGTATCCCATCAGAGTCATGGATACTAAGACCAGAGAGACCAGATCGAAGTCCACCCGCATGGTCAAGGTCTTATGGTCAAATCATGGGACGGAGGAGGCCAAGTGGGAAGTGGAGGAGGAGATGAGGAAGAAGTACCCCAGCTCTTCGATCAGGTAACCATTTCAGTCAGTACCTAGTTCACACTTTTCGCTGTAAGGATGAGTTTTAGCTTCGAGGGCGAAGCTTTCTTTTAAGGGGGATGAGATGAAAAGCCGGGAATTGCAGGTTAGGAATGATATAGCATATAGTTTGATTAATGTGACTGAGGTTAGTATCATAGTGGCCTGAGGAAATTAGCTATATTTCTTCATTAGGTTATTCTTATTCCTAAAATATCCGCGATTGTCTACAGTCCCAAATCCTTAATTCGCATATTGTCATTGATGATACTATTATTTAAAATATTATTTCGACCCCTCTTCAATGTGTCAACGTTGTTTGAAAGTCTTTGAATGTGTGTTCCTAATTTAATTTGCATTTAATTGGGTGTTTTAATGTAGAATCCAAACTCGATTTTACTTCCCGTTATAAATTATTTCTAATTACAAAAAGTTCAAATCCCTTTTGACTTCCTTAGTTTAATAATAAATCCTTCTCTTGATTTTGTTGTTATTAGAATTCTAGAATCTCCTTTATCGTTATGATAACCTCTCACTAGAATTACTATCCTATTCTATCTAATTTATTTTCATTCCAATCTCCTTTCTATTTCGAATAAATGGTTAATAAATGATTCCCTATTATACTCTCTCTCTCATCTTGTTACAACGATCTATTTTCTCAACAAATTCCAAATTATGAAAGTTATTCCCGAATTTCTAAGAAGAAGAAGTTGTAGAGGGTTTGACTCCATCCTGATGTTTCTCAAACGTTATGTTGTTGTATAAATTTAACTATTTATTTATATTTTCTTTTCTAAACTATTTGAGTTCCATAACTATTTAACTCTTTATTTTAAAATGAATGATTATTAATTTGTCTTAACAATACTGATTTCCCTTATTCCTATAATTTATTATTTATATCACGATCTTCACCACTACGCTTCACCCTCATCACGGCGCTTCTACGCTTTTGCTCTCCCAAACTTTATTCACGCATCTTCTTTCTTGAGCTCTCAAATTCACGTTCTCCATTCTACCTTTGCTGGAGCATTTCCCTTGGTGCCAATTAGGAATTCGACTGGGTAAAGTATTTCTGCTTGGTAGTTTTATTTATTTATTCGATTGTGACTAGTAGCGTCTGATTGCTGGTTATATATATATATATATATATATCTAGACTCCAATTACGCCGACGAGTGCTTCTACTAATCCTGAGGTGATAGACTGTTGAGGTGAATTGATTTATCAGGTAAATTCTATGCTCAATGAATTTGACTGTGGTTTTACAAAATATTGGAAAAGGGTTCCGCTGTGCTTTTGTGACGATTGCGTTTTGGAGATTGGGGATTGTTCCCACGATTTGAATTGAGCAATTGGTTTGTGCTGTGGTTTTTGATTCTAGATTTTGGGAGTCTTTCACAGGTTGTATTCTATTATTCGGGAGCCCATAGGAGCTCCCCATGATTGTTATTATTTACGCTGCACACATTGTTGCAGTTAAGCCATTTGATACTCTATGTTACTGCTGTCTCATAGGGGGTGTGCACACTTAAGGACTTAGGGTGAGGTGGTTGTTTGACGGTCCCATAGGTGACTGTCCTCTTGTTTGGGGTCCCATAGGTGACCCCGTGTTTGGTATTGTGGTGATCTCCTGATGAAAGCTCCCTGTTGTGATTTTAAATGTTGTTTTGGATTCTTGAAATTCGTCTAATGTTCACCAATTATTCCTCTCTGATTGGTAAACGGTAAATGAGGTTCTAAAACGTATTTTACGGATTGAGATAGTCTTTACTCTCAGTTTTTTTGATTTGTGCGATCCTTTCTGTGTTTTTGTCTATGTTTTATGATCGTGGTATGGACGACTAAGTTTGGGGATTGGGACAGTGAATCACATAGCATAGGAATAAGGAGTTATTGAGACAATGTCTGAATTACGATGTTATAGAAGTATTGTGACGTTTTCAAAGGATTTATTTTGGTTTGATTAGCTTCTGCGTAAGTTGAATTAACATTTGTTTTGAGGTATTTAGTTCTTTAGCCTGAGCACCAATGGGGATTGGGTGTGGCGATAATGCCCCGGAGGTTTTTGAATCCGCTGCTTTTTTAAGATTACATTCGTTATGGTGGTTACTAATAAGTATTTTTAACAGTTTACGAATTGACCTTATGGAGTTTGAGCTTTGTGACGAGGTACTTATTTGGCAACATTTTCCATTTAAATGTCTCTTTCATATTGTTGTTATGGTTATATAAGTGTTTTGGTGGTTTTTGGGTCTGTTTATGTTTTAAAAACTGCATTTAAGGACCTGTCCGAAGGTCCGTCCGGACATCCATGTTCGGACAGGCCCCGAAAGTTTTCAAAGGATTTCGTCATTTGGTTGTGTCCGACATCTGTCTGAGCATCAACGTTCGGACACACCCATCTATTTTCTCTGGTTTTGCTTCGACTTATGTCCGAATGCCAAAGATTCAGACACATGTTCGGACTTTACGCGTATCTGATTTCCGAAAGCGTCCGAACATCCGTCCGAGCTTCGATGTTCAGACATCTGTCTGATTTTAATTTATGAAGTCTCGACTTGTGTCTCAACGTTGATGTACGGACACAAGTTCGGACAGGGTGCTGTTTTGACCATAACTTGTTCGTTCAAGCTCCGTTTTGACTTCTGTTTGCGTCGTTGGATTTGTATTTTCTTAAGCTATCATTTGAGGTAAAATCCACGGTGTTACACAAACACACGTTGAACAAATAAAACACAAATAAACTAACAAAATAAAATTAACTAAAATAAGATAAACAAAAATAAATAACGAAAAATAAAGACTAAACTAAATAACCGTGCCTCCCCGGCAACGGCGGCAAAAACTTGTTGGGATAATAACTAACAGCAAGTGTACCGGTCAATTCTAGCAAGTTTTAATAGAGAATATTCCCTAAGTATCGAACCAGAGGAGGCGATGTCTAGTTTAAATCTTTACTAAACGAAAAGAAATAAAAGGCTAAATAACAAATTAACACAGGAAATTGGGGGTTTGATTTGATAATAAATAAAAACTGTAAACAGATTGTAAAACAGTAAAAAGCAAGAAAATATTGTTTTGAACTGATTGGGAAAGAAATCCGGTTTACTACTTCTCCTTAAATCTGTAATTCCTATCCCTAAGTGATTTCCAAGACAATTCTGAGTAAAACCCTAGAACAAAGATAATTTACCTTCGCTCTCCCGCTTAGCAAATTCTAGTTAGCAAAGACCGAATTCTAACTCTCATTACAAACCACTGTTTACTAACCGCCTTAAGAACAATCTAGATTATCGGTCAATTAGCAAATAGAGGAATTACCGTCTCTAAACTAACCGGTATTTTCCTGTATTCAATGAAAGCCGCAGTCGTCACATATAAGCTAACAAATACTAATCTTTATAATTGGCCAGATTATAACGATTAAAGAAAGAATTAAGCAAGGAAAATAACTTTACTCAATAGAATTGCAGTAAATCACAAAGGAACAGAAATAGTCAATTTAGGGATACATAGCAAACCGGAATCTAAGGAACTACTCAGCCATTGACATGATTACAATAAGCAAAACTGTAGTTAGTAGTAATAAAGAAACAAGAAGAAACTCTGTTCTGAGACTTCTGGTGAAGTCTCCATGTTGAACTCTCTTCTCCGCTCTTCTCCAAACTCTCGATCAGAACAAATCTCAAACTATGCTATTCTCTCTGTTGTATCATGACAATTTGTGGTGTATCCAAGCATATCTCTCACGTTGGCAAGCCTCTCCTTTTATAAGAATGAGAATTCTATCTTTTATCTCTTCCTTTATACACGCGGCACTTAAGATAAATAATAAAACTCAGTTATTTCGAAACAGATCTCCGGTGCTCCGCTTATATTGGTCCGGGTTTGCAAACAAGTACGCAAACCCGGACCACCACTAAAACTCGGCAGAAGGTTCTCGCTTGAGGATGGTCTGGGTTTGCAAACAAGTACGCAAACCCGGACCACATCTGAAACTAGGCAGAGAGATCTTCGACGAGATGGTCCGGGTTTACAAAGTAGGATACAAACCGGACCATCAATAAAACACGGCAGTAGTAGATGAAATTCAGCCTTTAACTCTGGTTCGACTTCCACTTGTTGCCTCAACCTCTAAAATCTTCATTTAAGCACTTGTTGAGCATTTTATCTTGAAAACATATCAAATCGATCATTGGAGACAATTTAACAATAAAGTGTAAATAAAGCATTAAAGAGGGAAGTTAATGTCTAATGTATGTGATAATTAAGCATGAATTAGCCTAGTAAACTCAGATAATTTCCGACTTATCAAAGGAGTAGGACCGAAGGCTACATAAATCCCAAAGCATCTAATGCGCAAAACAGAACAAATGTCTAACTGAAGCTTAGGCGTAAACAAAGCTCCCAAAGGGAATAAGGATAGAAGATCCCACGAGCTCAATCTGCATAAGAGTAAAGGGTGAGCTACACAGCCCAGTAAGCAGTGGACGTCCTCAAGGAAGCCCACTCAAAACAAAAGTAGAAGTTTGCATAAGCAGAGGGAAGTGCATGCTATTCGTAAATAGACAGAACAATAACAACGGATAAGAAATCAGAGTAGAATACTAAATCAAAATCACAGTCGGACTTTCAGAATCAGAGACAAAAGGCGGGACACTAGATACACGCTAGCACAATAGAAGGACTCACATAACATCCTATGGATCAGAAGATCCCACAACAGAAGCCGTAGATTCAGCTAACAGACCCGTCAGTCAAATAATGTCTTAAGGGAGACCCTAAGGAGCTTAATCAGAAGGAATTCCTGCACAGCATGCTACGGGACATCCCGACCGACTATCCAAGGCTCAGAAGCAATGTAACTAGGTCCCAAAATAATAAGTTCATAATACAGATCTCAAGTGCATAAAAATGCATATAAATAGCATAGGAAGCTTGTACACTGATAGGGGAATCCAACCCCACAAAGGAATTCAAATCGGAGCTGAAACGGAAAAGTTACACAAAAACAGAGGCGTGTCCGAACATGCATGTTCGGACAGAGGCCGAGAATCAGAAGTCGCGAAAAAGCCAATGTCCGAACTTACGTCTGAGCATCAAGTTCAGACGTAGTCAAGAGGTTGAAATCTCGTGGAAACGTTATGTCCGAACTTACGTCCGAACATCAAAGTTCGAACATAAGTCGAGAGTCAGAAAACAAAATGTCGTCGTGTCCGAACTTGCGTCTGACCTTGCATGTTCGGACACATGTCAAAGTTCAGAATTAAAAACTGTCCTCGCACTCTTTCGGAACTTCAAAGTTTGGAAAGAAGTTCAGAGGCTTCAAAATCCAGAAATCAGAAGCACGCCCAACGACACGTCCGAACTTACAAGTTCGGACGCATGTTCGGATGGCACAAAGCAGACAGTTCGTCGATTGAAACAGAGACACGAAAATTCACAAAATCAAGTCCCAAACTCACCCAAATTTGTAGAAACACAAAACAGTACCCTCGGGGGTTTAACCACTTGATTAACAACGCAAATCCAATGTAAAATCACACAAATGCATCACAATATCGGTCCAGAAAATGAGAATCAATCCAGTCCCCGAGGGTAAGCAAACAACCAAGATTCCATCCCCTACTTACATCGAATTTGCAGAGTCGGAACAGTCCAAACGATGTCGGCAACTAGACGAACGGAACACAGTAGAGGAGACGCACAAAGCACCACTGAATTCATCAACAATGGCAACCAAAAATCAGAAAACTGCTCCTCCCCAAATCAAGAATGAAACCACCAAAATTCCATAGATTACAAACCTGAACACTGTCCGAGGAGGAACAGTCCAAGCAGCAGCAGAAAAATCAGCAAGGAACGCAGCACAACAATTGGAACTCACACCAGGGAATTGAGAGAGAAGAGGAAGCGGTCAAACTGTCGATAAACACATGTCGATGAAGAAAACTGATCGGGAATTGTAAAAAGAAAATGAGTCTTCTTTTCATTAATAATACCTTACCAAAATAACAAGGGAGAGAAAATGACCTCCTTAGCCCTCTCTTGTAATTCAATGCCCCAGCTGTCCCTAAATACTAGAAGACACCAAATACGAAAGACAACATAAACTGAAACATTAGAAAATCTACAACGAGAAACGCAGGTTATTACATATATGGTGATGATACTACAATATTTATGTAATAGCTATGATGATGGGCCAGTGCTCTATATCTGAGTTCACCATTTTCATAAGCAATGATGACAAATCTGTGGTCTGAGCATAATTGACCTGTTGTTCTGGTCCTGATCAATGCAATGTCTGTTGTAGTATGTCTTCATTAAACAATTGAAACAGCGAGAGCTTGTTCACATTCGCTAATATGAAGTGCAAGTGCACTAGGAATGTGAAGCTGCACATTGCCTTAACTGTAGAGAATCTTGGAAAGTTGTTCTATCATTGTGACTGTCATTATGGCCTATTCAAATGGTGGCATGAAGGGGAACTGAACAGACACCTATTGAGCAACAGCTGGTATGGTGAAGAGGTGAATGGCCCCAACGTTGATGTGTTGAAGGTACTCGAAGAGATCAAAGATCTTAGACAGGAGTTGAGAGATTTGAAAACGTTTCTTCATACACTAAGAGGTAGTCACAATGCTGGATTCCCTAGGTTTTTTATGAGTATCTGTGCAGTAGTTGTAGTGATTGCTCTGATTATTTTTAAGCCGATCTAGTTTGTAGTTGATGGTGGGATTGTAATGGACCTAATTAAGTATTGAAGTAGTCTTGTGGAGTTGGAGTTGTTATTTATGCATATTGTAGTGATTGCTATGTTTGTGGTTGTTGCTGATGTAGTTTGTAGTTGATGGTGGGATTTTAATGGACCTGATTTAGTATTGAAGTAGTCTTTTGGATTTGGAGTTGTTATATATGCATTTTAGTAGTTACATAATGTAACAAACCAGTTTAAGTAATGAATGTTGAAATACCCCTAACCTTAAAAACATAATCAAATGATCTATTAATGATCTAAGATGGTTAATACATCTAAATACCATTGGGGAACAATCTAAAGATCTCAACAAGGCAAAACATGCCATAAGATCGGTAAAGCCAAAAATGTGCTTTAAGAAACCATAGAGATTGTATGACCTCAATTAGGATCCAAAGTGGATTGATAAGTATTATATTATGTAATGAACACTATAAAACTATTCTCAAGGAAACCAAGCTCTAAAACATGTTGTAACACAAAATGTGCTTTAAAATTCCTTAAAGCACGTTTTTAAGAAAATTGACTTTCTGAGTGGGTTTTGAGTGGTGTAAGGCATTGTATTAGACCTTGTTATACTAATGTACTATAATTTACCACATTATAAGGCCTAAATCCAAGATTTCAAAAAAAATCAGAAATATGGCATTCATTTATGAATAGTAATCCAAATAGTGCATTTTTAATCAAAATTGACTAAGTCTAGTCAATGGTCAATACATGACTCATCTATATCCTAAATGAGGCGGCAGCTTAAGGCATGGAGAATAGCACATTCAACTTTAATCAAAATATCTAGCCAATTTGGTGAATCACCATTTACTATTCATTTTCTACTTTTCATTCATTAAAACACATTTTCTTTCTTTCTCTTCCTCTTGTCCCCTTTCAGCCAAACCTTTAGCAGTTCCTAAACCTCTCAAGCTGTGTTCTTGAGCATTCAAGGCAAATCAACCTCTTTTCACCTAAGGTGATGGTTTTAGGCATATTTTAGCTCTTTTTCTTCATCTCTTCATCACCTACACATGGAGCTTATAATACTATCACTTTCCATGGCTTATTCTCAGTGTTTTAACTTTAAACAACATCTTTCTCGGCTGAAGCAAGTTTTGGGACCAAGGTGGTCAAAATTTACATTATAAGGTATAAAACATACCTAGGAATTCTTACTCTTCATTGGTTTTATTCTTCTGTTTTCTATGACTTTTATCACTTATAATCTTCATCTTTCATGTTGTTCAGTGTGTTCACCATTTGGAGCAAGGGTGCCGAAAATCAAAGGAAAAACATTCTTTAAGCATTTTTGCCAAGGTAAAACCTATTACCATAGCCCCTTGCTGTTGTCTAGCTATTTCACATGTTTTTATGGTGAATTTAACACCATATGGTGTTCTTGATTCAGGCCAAACCCTTTGGAGATTACCTTTCATTTTAAGGTGATTTTTGCCTTAAATCTTACATTAATTGTTCTTTATGGTTAGCTCATGCTTGGAGTGTACCATATCTTATTTTAATGTATTAAACATGTTTAAGTGCTGTGGTGATTTTTCCTCCAAGCCGGCGAGTTGGTTTTAGGCTAAACCAAGGTATAAACACCTTAAACTTATGATTTTATGATTTTTCAGCTCATATAATATATGTGCCAAGAGTGGAGATGATTAAATGGGTGATTTTAACCTAATTATGGAAAAAATGACTTAGATAAATTAAGCTAGTCATTTAAGTGATTTAATTAACATAATGGTCAAATTATGACATTATTGGAAAAATAAATAAGCTACAGCAAGGCCGGAGTTATGTATATTTTGAGTCTATTTACGTGTAATTTTATGTTTAAAGCAAAGTTGTAATAAGGTCCTGTCATTAGGCCACTTTAATTTTAGTTTAAAGCTTATTTAATTTAATTTTATGCTTATATAATTAAGTTTGGGGTCAAACGGTAATTACTGGTAAAATATAAAGCCGTGGGCTTAAATAATAGGAATTTAGGGTTTTAAATGATTTAATAAAAATTATAACATTTATAAATTTTGGTCAAAATTGTAAAAATAGAAAAGTATAGGGTATAGTAGTAAATTACCGAGAGTTTGGGGTCAATTTGGCATTAGAAGTCAAAGTTGACTATATAGGAGACTGAAATACCCAAACCTTGGTATGTTGGTTAAACATTAAAACATGATTTATTAAGACTAAAAGAGTCTTAGAAATCTTAGTAAACAAATTTAAGCAAAAGGAAACACAAATGTGCTTTAAAGTCAATAAGAGCCAAAATGTGCTCTAAGCTTGGGATAAACTTGAGTAAGACCTAATGAGCTTACCAAGACCTCATTTATATACTAATGAACATATTAAACCAATTACCAAAGAAAACCAAGCTTGAAAACAAGTTAAAACACAAAATGTGCTTTAAGAAGTCTTAAGCACGTTTTTGAAAAATTGTCTTGTAAATGAGTTTTGAATGGCTAAATGTCCATCATTACTCTTAAATATATATGTGTACTATATAGTATCACATTTGGGTGGCTATATTAGTGGGAAATCAAAAATTTCACTTCTAAGTGCCTTGTTTAGGTGAATAGTACTTTTTATAAGCTAGTTTATAACATATGTTGTATTAAGTAATTAAATTGACAAACAAAGACTATAATACCCTCATAATAATAAGGGGGCCGGTTTTCCTTAAGTGTGGTGACTCACCACTCTCTTATTAATGTATTAAGTAAGTAAAGATAAGTAAATAAACTTACTTTTTACTTTATAAGTATAAATATCTCTTAAAAGCAAATTCTATCTTCACTCTCATTTCTTTCCTTCATTCACACGGTTTCCCACCTCTCTTTCTTCCTTCTCCTTGTTCTCTCTCGGTAATACTACTACCACCATGGAAGTTCCAACTTTGACCACTTGCTAAATCTAGCTCACTTGTCCAAATCAAAAACAAAGACCACCAATCTCTTCCTCTCATCAAGCTCTTCATTCCTATCTTCTCAAAACTCCAAGAGCTCCATTTCGGTGCCAAGGTGTTCTACCATTGAAGGAGCTTGAGCTTGTATTTTTACATATTGTTACTCTCCTTGGCTTCTAGGTAAGGAATCTCAAATAAAAACTTCATTTCCTCCTTGTTTTTGTCATGTCCGAAAATACACATTGAAGGAGCTTTTTTGTGACTTTGTTCTAGCTTCATTCCAACCCTTCATGGACTAGGTGGAGTCCTCTCTTGCTAGATATTCAAACTCTCTTCAAAGAGCAAGGTAAAACAACTACATTAATGTTTTTGAAACAATGTAAAACTAGGGTTTACAATGAGATGGAGCTTATAGCTTGAATACTCATTATAATGTTTGTATATTGTTTAGAACTTGTCAAAGGATCAAGTACCCTATCGGTTTTCTAAAGGAAACAAGAAAGAAGTTATTTTGCAAAAGAGGTAAATCTACTAACCTAATGTTGTTTAATGCCTTAGGAGAAATGAGCTTATGAATGCTTATTAAAACTACCTAAAGAGCCAATGGTGAATGACTTAGTAAAGTGTTCCAAGAGCTTAGTAAAAGGCATATGAGTTGTGAGTGTATTTGCAGGTTAAAGGCAAATATTTGTGGAAATTCAGTGTTTATGATTTGTGCATTTTAAGGGCCTAAGAGCCATGTCATTTAAGGGCCTAAGTGCCATGCAATTTAAATTGTGCACTATATTGTGATGTAGTGCCTTGTGAGTGAAGTTTGTGTATAATAGTACTTGATGGATTTTTAGTGTTCTTGGTTGTTTGTTGGTAAAAACATGTGTTTTGGTTTAGTAATGTTCTAGGAGAACCTATGTCGAAATTTTGGTACGAATGTGAAGTTCTAGGTGTTAATGGATTTGATAAGTTAAGGAGTATTTAAAATGGTTAAGTGTTGTTCTTGTGTAGGAAACACGCATTAAGGTGATTTGGGGATGTAACAAGGACTTAGGCATGAGCTTGAGATTTTAGTATGTACCAAGCCATTTTGGACTTAGGTAAATACTTAGGCAAACTTTGGTAAATAAGGAGAAAGTGTACACTAGGAAAGAGTTCCAAGAATGATGTAAGGAGTAGGTTGGTAAGAAATAATGCTTAAGAGATGATGTTAGGATGAGGAGAAAGCATTTTGGGATAGTAGTTTTTTATAGGAGAAAAACCATTTAGGAACTTAATGTAAAATGTTGTAAGTGTTGGTGGATTTTACAAGGAACATGAGTGACAAGTAAAACATGGAATTATGAGTGTTTAAGATGATATTATGACACTAGAATATACCTAGGAACGTTTGGAAAGTTTTTACAATCAATGGTGGCTTTGGTGAAATTTTAAGTGTTTAGAAGGTTTTAAAGGTGAGAATTTTGCCTTGTCCGAACTTCCGTCCGGACATGGAAGCTCGGACAGGCTCTGTTGGGCAAGGATTTTTCACTCTCGAACTGTGTCCGAACTTCGGAAAGTCCGGACACAGTTCGGACGTCCCTGTTGCTTTCCTTAGAATTATCCTCGAACTGTGTCCGAACTTGGAAGTCCGGACACATGTTCGGACATATAGAATTCTGCTTTGGATTTTCCTCGACTCATGTCCGAACTTCCGAAGTCCGGACACAAGTTCGGACATGTGTCTTTTTGGGTTTAAAGTCACGGCTTGTGTCCGAACTTGGACACTCGGACACAAGTTCGGACAGGCCACTATATGGACCAAATTATTGTTTTAAGATGGGAATTGTTACCTAAAAATAGTAGTTGGTTAGTAAAGATATTATAAGGTTATGTGAGATGTTAGGTGGGTTTTAAAGGCAATTAAAAGGATGAAAAGATGTAACAAGTGTAAAATAAAGTAAACTAGTAATGTGAGTAGATAATGTTAATATGGATAGTGCGTTAATTAACCGATTAGTGTTGCTTAGACTTTTATAAGGTATAGGATTCTCTCAAGGTGGAAACGAAACGAGGCAAGGACCAAGGTATGGTTTTCTTGCAGTCTGTGCCTACCGGTTTACACCGGCTTGGGTGTTGTTTGCTTTTCTGCGTGTTACGACCTTATAAGACTAAGGCATGAAAAGAGTTTACAGTTGTTATACATTATGATGTTGTAAGGTTATGACTCCTTTCCCTTGGTTGTCTAACAAGACCTAAATGTTTGCTTGTATGTGACTTAACAAAATGTTGTGTGATCACTAACAAGTGCTAACCGGGGAGTGAGGAGTCCGGTTGTTCCGGCCACGCGTGTGATGGATGGGGGTCGATATCATATCCGGTTCGGCTCTCTTGGTGTATGTATAGGTGGTATTCCAATTTGGTTTCTACCTTCCCTTAGCTTATCCAAAGCTAGATACTGACTCACGTCGGGCCATAGGGGCATACGTATGTTATTTCGGTGTGCTTGGGATTACTATATCCGACACACCTTTGGTATAAGTTAACCGTTCTATATAACCGGACGGTAACGAGGATGGTAACGAGCTTAACATGGGATTGGTAAAAATCCCTAGGCTCTCATGGTATACTAACTATGGTGGAAGGTTCCTTGTGAGAACCGATTTTATGGTGTTATGTATTGATGTTGTGTGCTATGCAATTTCCCTTGCTATGCTATGGTATATATATATATATGTTGGATGTTCTAAAATGAATGCCATGTTATTATGACAATTGGTTGCGCGTATCCCGGTAGTCGATGGGCTGCGCGTTAGCCATACCAGCAAAGGTGCTGACCCCCCCTCGGGGGCTCCATATTTTTATTGCAGGATGAGATCGAAGGGCGAAGAGCAAGTGGCTCTAGGTCCTAGGTTGTTGATATACTTTTGGATAAGTAGGTTGTTGAGCCCGGGATGCGCCTGTGCTCCCGAGGCGTTACATTTTGATACCGTTGTTATACAGTGTTGGATGATTATGGTTGGAGATGTGTTGTAAATTAAATACTCGGTATGGTTGGTTATGTTTATATATGGATGTTAGTTACTATGCTCGGGAGTCTGATCATCAGACCGATACACTTGTATTTATTCTGCCTAGTTAACCACGTGGGTGGTTAACGGCGTTGTAACACAAAAGCGAATAGTTATTGTTTGGTTGGTTGTTTCCGCTGCGATTTCGGTAGATGATAGGGCGTTGTAGGGGTGTTACAAAAAGTGGTATCAGAGCGAAGTATCGCTCTGATGACTAGAATACCGAGCTTAGGGATATACCGAGTTAGGAAACCTAACTACAGATACCTAAGTGAACAGATTTGGAAGGGTTAACCACTAACTAAGTGTGGAATTACCTGGTTGACGGAAAGATGTTATAACCATTGGACCGATAAGTGTGCAAGCATAATGCTAATGAAATGTTCATATGAATTCAGATGGCAGGTAGACCACGAGGGAGAGGCCGTGGGCGCGGTACTGGAGATTTGGGTAACCAGGGCGATGATACTACGGCGCAGACTATGGCTGAGGCAGTTGCAGCCGCCGTAGCCCAGTTGGTACCCGATTTGGTTGCTGCTATTCAGCAAGGGCAACAGCCCGGAGTTCAGCCACCACCACCACCGCCACGAGAGACCAATTGGGTCAAGGCGTTGGCTGATCTGAGACCGCCATCATTCAATGGGGAGACTGATCCTCGAAACTGGAGGCGTACATCTCCGAACTGGAGACCGCCTACGAGACCTTGGCAGTACCTGCTGAAGCTAAGGTCCGTCTTGCCGCCTACTACTTGAAGGGTACGGCGCAGAGTTGGTGGAAGTTGGTGAAGGAGGACAGGATGGCTGATCCTGACTTTGGTTGGAGGGAGTACACGGCTCTACTGCGAGCCAAGTACTACCCGGTACACGTGCAGGAGGCCAAGCGCCTCGAGCTGGACAGTCTGAAGCAGGGGGATAAGATGTCGGTTGATGACTACTATACCGCATTCACCGGCCTTATCCACCTGTTACCAGACCTTGGGTATTCGAACCGGGTGTTGGTGAACCGGTTCTACAATGGACTAAGCCACCGTCTCCGCTATGGGATGGGGCCAGCTGAGTATACCACCTTGCAGGTAATTAGAGTACCTTGTTGAATCCATTTATACCATGAGTGAATGTTAATGTGAGTTGGTAAGTTGTTTTTGCGGGGCATGACTGACATCCTAATTACAGGAGTGCTATCATGCCGCTGCTAAGGTTGAAATTACCGTCCGTCTGAGGGACGAGGAGAATGCGCACAAGCGCAAGGCCACCAACGAGGGCCAGAATCAGCAAGGGTATGGGGGAGGAAAGAAAAGAAACCCTACCCTCAGCCCCAGAAGGGCCAGTACCAGGGTGACAAGGGCCAAGCCCAGACCACCACATCTGATGAGCCACTGAAGCTCACGTATGCGTATGCGGCGAAGCCTCTACGCTCCTACCCGCCTAAGGGTAATTACTTAACCATGTGTATCTAGTTGAGGTGTATGTTGTTGAGATGGAAAGTGAGTATTGATTGTGTGTTGTTATAGCAGCTAGCGCGGGTTCTGGACCGGAGCGCCACTTTTACTGTAAGTGGTGCAATGGAGACCACCCCGGCAAAGACTGCAAGGGGAATGATGTGAGGTGCCGTCACTGCCAGAAGATGGGGCACCGTGAGTTTGAGTGTTGGACGAACCCAACGGCAGAAACTACAAGCCAAAGGGGCAGTGGAAGGGTAATACTACCACGACCACTGAAGGCCCGAAGGCGATTACTCAGCAGACTTCTGACAAGAAGTACACTGAATCCCAGAAGGGGAAGGCTACGGGGTCCGGCAAGGCCACCCTGAATGTGGTGGACCGGTCAGAGGCACCAGGATCCTCTTCGAGACCAGGTACCGCCTAAACCGTTAAATGAAAAAGTGATTGCTTACCGCATTTCATGCATGAGTGTTAGTGAGTCTAAATATATAACCACCTATGTAATGAGCTAAAGAGTCATGTGGAAAACACCTAAAGTTAGGCAATTTGAAACTTAGGAACCTTCAATATCTGCTATCCAATCCCGCCCACACCAAACCCTGAAGAAACCGCCATCGACATCACCGACTTCCCATTGGAGCAATGTCAGGTTATCCAACCAGGTATGATACTCTAAGGGATACCTGACACCGGAAGCACAAATCCACATCATCAGACGATGCGATGAACTTGGAGCAAAACCAGGAGGGTTCTACACACCCGAGTACCCGAACGGAGCAAGGATGCAATTGAAGATGATGTGCATGGGTAAGGACTGGAACCCTTACACCAAGTCATATCAAGAAGTACGAGCTGAAGATGGAGCAACAGTACAAGTATACCAGAGGAGTTCCATGCGGTCGTTAACCACGCCGTGGGAATTGCTCAGCAAGTTGAAACGGAATCAATTCCAAGTGTAAAAGCAGATCTATGCGTTGTAAACTTCTACCAGAAAGGTGGACGGTTGGGTATGCACCAAGACAAGGACGAGTCACCCGAGTCTCTAAGTAAGGGAGTACCCGTGGTGTCTTGGTCCATTGGTGACACCGCAGTGTTTGTGTATGGCGAGCAGAAGCGTGCTGACCTCGCAAAGAAGCTATTGCTAAATCGGGAGATGTATTAATCATGGGTGGGCAATCAAGGATGCTATACCATGGCATCAGAAGATCAAACTGAATACCGCACCGTCGGCAGTGATCAATGCCACACACATGAAACCCGGACGTTTGAATTTGACCTTCAGGCAGTTTTAAGCCTTGTATAATTATGTGGTAACCAGTATGTATTAAGGATATTGTAAGTATGAATCATGGCGACAGTATAAGCCAATGAATGTTGTAAAAAGAGTGTGTTATGAATAAAGTGGAGTTGTTTGAATCATGTCAACCGTGTTGTTACCCAATACTTATTAGTTTGCCAATGAATTAGGCTGTGCACTCGGAACGGGAGGTACACTGAGTGTCTGCAATAAGGCAGAAGCCGGCAAGAGCGGCACAATCCTCACCGGTACCTTTCCAGTGAATGGCGTGGATGCATCGATCTTGTTCGACTCTGGAGCCTCACACACATTCATTTCGCTATCATTTGCGAAGAGGCTGGGGTTAGATGGTGAAGAGATGCCAGACTTCGTGGTCACTCTCCCGTCGAAAGAGCGGATCAGATGTACCCGCTACTACCGAGATGCTATTGTTCTAATCATGGATGAGGAGTTTCCGATCGACTTGATAGAGTTCGACGGACTGGGTTTTGATGTGATTGTCGGGATGAACTGGTTGGAGCGGTACAAGGGTAGAATCCTATGTGCCGAGCATCGACTGCTTCTTAGGAGTCCATCTGGGGTTACTATATCATACCGCCAGAGGCCCAGGGAGCCTTCGACACAGATCATCACCGCCATGGCCATGTATCGTGAGTTACGACGGGGAAATGATGTATACCTCTGCTATGTCCAGGACATAGAGAGAGACCCTGAGTTTAGCCCAGATGTGCCGGTAGTGTCGGAGTTTCCTGATGTATTTCCTAAGGAACTGCCGGGCATGCCGCCAGCACGAGAGGTTGAGTTTGAGATTGATCTAATTCCGGGCACCGGACCCATTGCGAAGGCACCTTACCGTATGGCTCCAGCAGAGATGACAGAGCTCAAGGAGCAACTGAGAGACCTACTCGACAAGGGCTTTATCCGCCCTAGTGTGTCACCATGGGGAGCGCCGGTCCTCTTCGTGAAGAAAAGGACGGTAGCCTCCGCCTATGTATTGATTATCGGGAGCTGAATGCTGTTACGGTGAAGAACCGTTACCCTTACCACGCATCGACGATCTATTTGATCAGCTTAGGGGAGCATCAGTATTCTCCAAGATAGACCTACGTTCCGGATATCACCAGATTGCCATCCGTGACAGTGATATCGAAAAGACAGCCTTCAGAACTAGGTATGGGCACTATAGTTCACTGTTATGTTTGCCGTTTGGCTTGTCAAATGCACCAGCAAAGTTCATGGACTTAATGAACCGTTTGTTCCAAGATCAGTTGGACAAATCAGTGGTAGTCTTCATCGATGACATACTTGTGTATTCGAAATCGAGAGGTGAGCATGAAAGCCACCTGAGAGATGTATTGCAGACGTTGAGAAAGAATCAGCTGTATGCTAAATTTTCAAGTGTGAATTTTGGTTGAACCAAGTATCATTCCTTGGACATGTGATTTCTGAGGCCGGGATCGCTGTTGATCCGGCAAAGATAGATGCAGTGCGCACCTGGCCTAGGCCGAAGACAGTCACCGACATCAGGAGCTTCCTCGGTCTGGCAGGTTACTATAGGAGATTTGTGAAGGACTTCTCCAGTGTCTCGAAGCCGATGACTTCCTTGATGAAAAGGATGCACCATTCGAGTGGACAGTCGACTGTGAGAGAGCTTTCACGAGTCTCAAGGATGCTCTGACATCTGCACCGGTTCTGACATTACCAGACGGTCCAGATGGTTTTGAGGTCTATTGCGACGCATCAGGCAGGGGTATGGGTTGTGTGTTGATGCAACACGGGAAGGTCGTGGCTTACGCCTCCCGACAGCTGAAGAAGCATGAGGAGAACTACCCTACCCACGACTTAGAATTGGGGGCCATTGTCTTCGCACTGAAGATATGGCGACATCACTTGTATGGGGTAAGTGTGACGATTATTCTGACCACAAGAGCTTGAAATACTTGTTCACTCAGAAAGAGTTGAACATGAGGCAGAGAAGGTGGGTTGAATTCTTGAATGATTATGACATCGATTTACAGTACAAGGAGGGTAAGGCAAACGTGGTAGCTGACGCATTGAGTCGCCGAGCACACTCTCTCCATTCGCTAGTCTCTCATACTGGCTTGGTTGAAGAGGTGCGGAGTGCTCAGATGACGGATCAGTATATGGTGGAAATTAGACAGAAGCTTATTGATGGCACATTCGAGGGTCAGAAGTACGACTTCAGACTCCACGATGATGACCTGATTAGGCTTAATGGCCGGTTGTGTATACCGAGGAGTAGCGCTGAGCTGAAGGAGCGCATACTGAGTGAATCCCATTGTTCTACGACATCGATTCACCCCGGAGCTTCAAAGATGTATAAAGGTATGAAAAGATATTTCTGGTGGGCTGGAATGAAAAAGGATGTGAATGACTATGTGTTGAGGTGTCTCACTTGTCAGAAGGTCAAGTTTGAGCACCGACGGCCTGGTGGTATGGTGCAGCCAATGCCAGTGCCGGAGTGGAAGTTCCATGACATATCTATGGACTTCGTGGTAGGGCTTCCGCCTACAGGGGAGGTCTAATATGATTTGGGTGGTAGTTGACCGACTGACCAAGGTGGCCCGATTCATTCCGATGAAGGACACCTGGAAAGTGGCAAGATTGGCAGAATTATTCGATAAAGAGATTGTTAGACATCATGGTGTACCAAAGACGATAGTATCTGACAGAGATACCAGATTCTTATCCAGATATTGGAAGTCTACACGAGAGGCACTTGGTACTGAACTGAAATTGAGCACAGCGTTCCACCCACAGACAGATGGTCAGAGTGAGCGCACCATCCAGACACTTGAGGATATGCTACGTGCATGTGCACTTGACTTTCAGACCAGCTGGATTGATAAGTTACATCTGATCGAGTTTAGTTACAACAACAGTTATCATGCATCGATCAAGATGTCTCCCTTCCAGGCATTGTACGGTAGACCATGCCGCACGCCATTATGCTGGGATGAGTCGAGTGAGACGGTCATTATAGGACCAGAGTATCTTGAGCAAGTTCAGGCAGAAGTTCGCCAGATCAGGGCTAATATGAAAGCAGCTCAGGATAGACAGAAGTCGTACGCAGATGTGCGCCGACGTGACTTGGAGTTCGCCGTGGGCGATCAGGTATTTCTTAGGGTATCCCCCATGAAGGGAGTATTTCGTTTTGGCCAGAAGGGCAAGTTGAGCCCGAAATATGTAGGTCCATATGTTGTGACGGAGCGGATCGGCCCGGTAGCTTATAGACTTGATTTACCCGCCGAGCTGGGCAAGGTACATGATGTATTTCATGTGTCCCAGTTGAAGAAGTATATGTCTCATCCGTCTCATGTGCTTCAGCCGGAAAGGCTAACCTTAGAGCCAACCATGCGATCAGTGGAGACTCCGGTACGGGTTCTGGATACTAAGACTCGAGACACTCGCCATAAGTCCGTGAGACTGGTGAAGGTCCTCTGGTCTAACCAGGACGTTGAGGAGGCCACTTGGGAGCTGGAAGAAAAGATGAAGGCGAAGCACCCGTCATTGTTTGCTTCTTAGTGTTCATATGTATAGGGTACGGGGCGTACCCCTTTTAAGGGGGTAGAGCCGTTTCGGTTATGGTTGTATACGACATGTATATGTATACATTGTCTATGTTATGTTACAGACCGTTGTGTCTGAATGGTATTATGTGGTTTGGACTTGAGTCCGTTGTGGTATTATGTGGTTGGACCTCGAGTCCGTTGTGGTGTAAGAATGATGGAAAGGTTGGTAATGATGTTTTGGAAGTGTGGTGTTATAAGATGTTTCCCGTGTTCTAATAGTAAGATATGTGGGAAGTATGAACTTTGGGACAAAGTTCTTTTAAGGGGGGTAGATTGAAATACCCCAAACCTTGGTATGTTGGTTAAACATTAAAACATGATTTATTAAGACTAAAAAGAGTCTTAGAAACTTAGTAAACAAATTTAAGCAAAAGGAAACACAAATGTGCTTTAAAGTCAATAAGAGCCAAAATGTGCTCTAAGCTGGGATAAACTTGAGTAAGACCTAATGAGCTTACCAAGACCTCATTTATATACTAATGAACATATTAAACCAATTACCAAAGAAAACCAAGCTTGAAAACAAGTTAAAACACAAAATGTGCTTTAAGAAGTCTTAAAGCACGTTTTTGAAAAATTGTCTTGTAAATGAGTTTTGAATGGCTAAATGTCCATCATTACTCTTAAATATATATGTGTACTATATAGTATCACATTTGGGTGGCTATATTAGTGGGAAATCAAAAATTTCACTTCTAAGTGCCTTGTTTAGGTGAATAGTACTTTTTATAAGCTAGTTTATAACATATGTTGTATTAAGTAATTAAATTGACAAACAAAGACTATAATACCCTCATAATAATAAGGGGGCCGGTTTTTCCTAAGTGTGGTGACTCACCACTCTCTATTAATGTATTAAGTAAGTAAAGATAAGTAAATAAACTTACTTTTTACTTTATAAGTATAAATATCTCTTAAAAGCAAATTCTATCTTCACTCTCATTTCTTTCCTTCATTCACACGGTTTCCCACCTCTCTTCTTCCTTCTTCTTGTTCTCTCTCGGTAATACTACTACCACCATGGAAGTTCCAACTTTGACCACTTGCTAAATCTAGCTCACTTGTCCAAATCAAAAACAAAGACCACCAATCTCTTCCTCTCATCAAGCTCTTCATTCCTATCTTCTCAAAACTCCAAGAGCTCCATTTCGGTGCCAAGGTGTTCTACCATTGAAGGAGCTTGAGCTTGTATTTTTACATATTGTTACTCTCCTTGGCTTCTAGGTAAGGAATCTCAAATAAAAACTTCATTTTCCTCCTTGTTTTTGTCATGTCCGAAAATACACATTGAAGGAGCTTTGTGTGACTTTGTTCTAGCTTCATTCCAACCCTTCATGGACTAGGTGGAGTCCTCTCTTGCTAGATATTCAAACTCTCTTCAAAGCAAGGTAAAACAACTACATTAATGTTTTTGAAACAATGTAAAACTAGGGTTTACAATGAGATGGAGCTTATAGCTTGAATACTCATTATAATGTTTGTATATTGTTTAGAACTTGTCAAAGATCAAGTACCCTATCGGTTTTCTAAAGGAAACAAGAAAGAAGTTATTTTGCAAAAGAGGTAAATCTACTAACCTAATGTTGTTTTAATGCCTTAGGAGAAATGAGCTTATGAATGCTTATTAAAACTACCTAAAGAGCCAATGGTGAATGACTTAGTAAAGTGTTCCCAAGAGCTTAGTAAAAGGCATATGAGTTGTTGAGTGTATTTGCAGGTTAAAGGCAAATATATTGTGGAAATTCAGTGTTTATGATTTGTGCATTTAAGGGCCTAAGAGCCATGTCATTTAAGGGCCTAAGTGCCATGCAATTTAAATTGTGCACTATATTGTGATGTAGTGCTTGTGAGTGAAGTTTGTGTATAATAAGTACTTGATGGATTTTTAGTGTTCTTGTTGTTTTTGGTAAAAACAATGTTTTTGGTTTAGTAATGTTCTAGGAGAACCTATGTCGAAATTTAGGTAACGAATGTGAAGTTCTAGGTGTTAAATGGATTTTGATAGTTAAGGAGTATTTAAAATGGTTAAGTGTTGTTCTTGTGTAGGAAACACGCATTAAGGTGATTTGGGGATGTAACAAGGACTTAGGCATGAGCTTGAGATTTTAGTATGTACCAAAGCATTTTGGACTTAGGTAAATACTTAGGCAAACTTTGGTAAATTAAGGAGAAAGTGTACACTAGGAAAGAGTTCCAAGAATGATGTAAGGAGTAGGTTGGTAAGAAATAATGCTTAAGAGATGATGTTAGGATGAGGAGAAAGCATTTTGGGATAGTAGTTTTTATAGGTAGAAAAACCATTTAGGAACTTATTAAAATGTTGTAAGTGTTGGTGGATTTTACAAGGACAAGTGACAAGTAAACATGAATTATGAGTGTTTAAGATGATATTATGACACTAGAATATACCTAGGAACGTTGGAAGTTTTTACAATCAATGGTGGCTTTGGTGAAATTTGCTAAGTTTTAGAGGGTTTTAAAGGTGAGAATTTTGCCTTGTCCGAACTTCCGTCCGGACATGGAAGCTCGGACAGGCTCTGTTGGGCAAGGATTTTTCACTCTCGAACTGTGTCCGAACTTCGGAAAGTCCGGACACAAGTCGGACGTCCTTTGCTTTCCTTATTATCCTCGAACTGTGTCCGAACTTGGGAAGTCCGGACACATGTTCGGACATATAATTCTGCTTTGGATTTTCCTCGACTCATGTCCGAACTTCCGAAGTCCGGACACAAGTTCGGACATGTGTCTGTTTTGGGTTTAAAGTCACGGCTTGTGTCCGAACTTGGACACTCGGACACAAGTTCGGACAGGCCACTATATGGACCAAAAATTATTGTTTTAAGATGGGAATTGTTACCTAAAAATAGTAGTTGGTTAGTAAAGATATTAAAGGTTATGTGAGACATGTTAGGTGGTTTTTAAGGCAATTAAAAGGATGAAAAGATGTAACAAGTGTAAAATAAAAGTAAACTAGTAATGTGAGTAGATAATGTTAATAATGGATTAGTGCGTTAATTAACCGACGTTACTAATGTGTATAGGATTCTCTCAAGGTGGAACGAAACGAGGCAAGGACCAAGGTATGGTTTTCTTGCAGTCTGTTGCCTACCGGTTTACACCGGCTTGGGTGTTGTTTGTTTTCTGCGAGTGTTACGACCTTATAAGATTAAGGCATAAAGAGTTTACAGTTGTTATACATATGATGTTGTAAGGTTAGACTCTTTTTCCTTGGTTGTCTAACAAGACCTAAATGTTTGCTTGTATGTGACTTAACAAAATGTTGTGTGATCACTAACAAGTGCTAACCGGGGGGAGTGAGGAGTCCGGTTGTTCCGGCCACGCGCTGTGTGATGGATGGGGGTCGATATCATATCCGGTTCGGCTCTCTTGGTGTATGTATAGGTGGTATTCCAATTTGGTTTCTTTCCCTTAGCTATCAAAGCTAGTACTGACTCACGTCGGGCCATAGGGGCATACGTATGTTATTTCGGTGTGCTTGGGATTACTATATCCGACACACCTTGGTATAAGTTAACCGTTCTATATAACCGGACGGTAACGAGGTGGAACGAGCTTAACATGGGATTGGTAAAAATCCCTAGGCTCTCATGGTATACTAACTATGGTGGAAGGTTCCTTGTGAGAACCGATTTTATGGTGTTAGTATTGATGTTGTGGTGCTATGCAATTTCCCTTGCTATGCTATGGTATATATATATATATGTTGGATGTTCTAAAGTGAATGCATGTTATTATGACAATTGGTTGCGCGTATCCCGGTAGTCGATGGCTGCGCGTTAGCCATACCAGCAAAGGTGCTGACCCCCTCGGGGGCTCCATATTTTTATTGCAGGATGAGGATCGAAGAGGCAGAGTGGCTCTAGGTCCTAGGTTGTTGATATACTTTTGGATAAGTAGGTTGTTGAGCCCGGGATGCGCCTGTGCTCCCGAGGCGTTACATTTTGATACCGTTGTTATACAGTGTTGGATGATTATGGTTGGAGATGTGTTGTAAATTAAATACTCGGTATGGTTGGTTATGTTTATATATGGATGTTAGTTACTATGCTCGGGAGTCTGATCATCAGACCGATACACTTGTATTTATTCTGCCTAGTTAACCACGGGGGTAACGGCGTTGTAACACAAAAGCGAATAGTTATGTTTGGTTGGTTGTTTCCGCTGCGATTTCGGTAGATGATAGGGCGTTGTAGGGTGTTACAAAAAGTGGTATCAGAGCGAAGTATCGCTCTGATGACTAGAATACCGAGCTTAGGGATATACCGAGTTAGGAAACCTAACTACAGATACCTAAGTGAACAGATTTGGAAGGGTTAACCACTAACTAAGTGTGGAATTACCTGGTTGACGGAAAGATGTTATAACCATTGGACCGATAAGTGTGCAAGCATAATGCTAATGAAATGTTCATATGAATTCAGATGGCAGGTAGACCACGAGGGAGAGGGCCGTGGGCGCGGTACTGGAGATTTGGGTAACCAGGGCGATGATACTACGGCGGCAGACTATGGCTGAGGCAAGTTGCAGCCGCCGTAGCCCAGTTGGTACCCGATTTGGTTGCTGCTATTCAGCAAGGGCAACAGCCCGGAGTTCAGCCACCACCACCACCGCCACGAGAGACCAATTGGGTCAAGGCGTTGGCTGATCTGAGACCGCCATCATTCAATGGGGAGACTGATCCTCGAAAACTGGAGGCGTACATCTCCGAACTGGAGACCGCCTACGAGACCTTGGCAGTACCTGCTGAAGCTAAGGTCCGTCTTGCCGCCTACTACTTGAAGGGTACGGCGCAGAGTTGGTGGAAGTGGTGTGAGGAGGACAGGATGGCTGATCCTGACTTTGGTTGGAGGGAGTACACGGCTCTACTGCGAGCCAAGTACTACCCGGTACAAGTGCAGGAGGCCAAGCGCCTCGAGCTGGACAGTCTGAAGCAGGGGATAAGATGTCGGTTGATGACTACTATACCGCATTCACCGGCCTTATCCACCTGTTACCAGACCTTGGGTATTCGAACCGGGTGTTGGTGAACCGGTTCTACAATGGACTAAGCCACCGTCTCCGCTATGGGATGGGGCCAGCTGAGTATACCACCTTGCAGGTAATTAGAGTACCTTGTTGTGAATCCATTTATACCATGAGTGAATGTTAATGTGAGTTGGTAAGTTGTTTTTGGCGGGCATGACTGACATCCTAAATTACAGGAGTGCTATCATGCCGCTGCTAAGGTTGAAATTACCGTCCGTCTGAGGGACGAGGGAATGCGCACAAGCGCAAGGCCACCAACGAGGGCCAGAATCAGCAAGGGTATGGGGGAGGAAAGAAAAAGAAACCCTACCCTCAGCCCCAGAAGGGCCAGTACCAGGGTGACAAGGGCCAAGCCCAGACCACCACATCTGATGAGCCACTGAAGCTCACGTATGCGTATGCGGCGAAGCCCTCTACGCTCCTACCCGCCTAAGGGTAATTACTTAACCATGTGTATCTAGTTGAGGTGTATGTTGTTGAGATGGAAAGTGAGTATTGATTGTGTGTTGTTATAGCAGCTAGCGCGGGTTCTGGACCGGAGCGCCACTTTTACTGTAAGTGGTGCAATGGAGACCACCCCGGCAAAGACTGCAAGGGGAATGATGTGAGGTGCCGTCACTGCCAGAAGATGGGGCACCGTGAGTTTGAGTGTTGGACGAACCCCAACGGCAGAAACTACAAGCCAAAGGGCAGTGGAAGGGTAATACTACCACGACCACTGAAGGCCCGAAGGCGATTACTCAGCAGACTTCTGACAAGAAGTACACTGAATCCCAGAAGGGGAAGGCTACGGGGTCCGGCAAGGCCACCCTGAATGTGGTGGACCGGTCAGAGGCACCAGGATCCTCTTCGAGACCAGGTACCGCCTAAACCGTTAAATGAAAAAGTGATTGCTTACCGCATTTCATGCATGAGTGTTAGTGAGTCTAAATATATAACCACCTATGTAATGAGCTAAAGATGTCATGTGGAAACACCTAAAGTTAGGCAATTTGAAACTTAGGAACCTTCAATATCTGCTATCCAATCCCGCCCACACCAAACCCTGAAGAAACCGCCATCGACATCACCGACTTCCCATTGGAGCAATGTCAGGTTATCCAACCAGGTATGATACTTCTAGAGGGATACCTGACACCGGAAGCACAAATCCACATCATCAGACGATGCGATGAACTTGGAGCAAAACCAGGAGGGTTCTACACACCCGAATACCCGAACGGAGCAAGGATGCAATTGAAGATGATGTGCATGGGTAAGGACTGGAACCCTTACCAAGTCATATCAAGAAGTACGAGCTGAAGATGGAGCAACAGTACAAGTATACCAGAGGAGTTCCATGCGGTCGTTAACCACGCCGTGGGAATTGCTCAGCAAGTTGAAACGGAATCAATTCCAAGTGTAAAAGCAGATCTATGCGTGTAAACTTCTACCAGAAAGGTGGACGGTTGGGTATGCACCAAGACAAGGACGAGTCACCCGAGTCTCTAAGTAAGGGAGTACCCGTGGTGTCTTGGTCCATTGGTGACACCGCAGTGTTTGTGTATGGCGAGCAGAAGCGTGCTGACCTCGCAAAGAAGCTATTGCTAAAATCGGGAGATGTATTAATCATGGGTGGGCAATCAAGGATGCTATACCATGGCATCAGAAGATCAAACTGAATACCGCACCGTCGGCAGTGATCAATGCCACACACATGAAACCCGGACGTTTGAATTTGACCTTCAGGCAGTTTTAAGCCTTGTATAATTATGTGGTAACCAGTATGTATTAAGGATATTGTAAGTATGAATCATGGCGACAGTATAAGCCAATGAATGTTGTAAAAAGAGTGTGTTAATGAATAAAGTGGAGTTGTTTGAATCATGTCAACCGTGTTGTTACCCAATACTTATTAGTTTGCCAATGAATTAGGCTGTGCACTCGGAACGGGAGGTACACTGAGTGTCTGCAATAAGGCAGAAGCCGGCAAGAGCGGCACAATCCTCACCGGTACCTTTCCAGTGAATGGCGTGGATGCATCGATCTTGTTCGACTCTGGAGCCTCACACACATTCATTTCGCTATCATTTGCGAAGAGGCTGGGGTTAGATGGTGAAGAGATGCCAGACTTCGTGGTCACTCTCCCGTCGAAAGAGCGGATCAGATGTACCCGCTACTACCGAGATGCTATTGTTCGAATCATGGATGAGGAGTTTCCGATCGACTTGATAGAGTTCGACGGACTGGGTTTGATGTGATTGTCGGGATGAACTGGTTGGAGCGGTACAAGGGTAGAATCCTATGTGCCGAGCATCGACTGCTTCTTAGGAGTCCATCTGGGGTTACTATATCATACCGCCAGAGGCCCAGGGAGCCTTCGACACAGATCATCACCGCCATGGCCATGTATCGTGAGTTACGACGGGGAAATGATGTATACCTCTGCTATGTCCAGGACATAGAGAGAGACCCTGAGTTTAGCCCAGATGTGCCGGTAGTGTCGGAGTTTCCTGATGTATTTCCTAAGGAACTGCCGGGCATGCCGCCAGCACGAGAGGTTGAGTTTGAGATTGATCTAATTCCGGGCACCGGACCCATTGCGAAAGCACCTTACCGTATGGCTCCAGCAGAGATGACAGAGCTCAAGGAGCAACTGAGAGACCTACTCGACAAGGGCTTTATCCGCCCTAGTGTGTCACCATGGGGAGCGCCGGTCCTCTTCGTGAAGAAGAAGGACGGTAGCCTCCGCCTATGTATTGATTATCGGGAGCTGAATGCTGTTACGGTGAAGAACCGTTACCCTTACCACGCATCGACGATCTATTTGATCAGCTTAGGGGAGCATCAGTATTCTCCAAGATAGACCTACGTTCCGGATATCACCAGATTGCCATCCGTGACAGTGATATCGAAAAGACAGCCTTCAGAACTAGGTATGGGCACTATGAGTTCACCGTTATGCCGTTTGGCTTGTCAAATGCACCAGCAAAGTTCATGGACTTAATGAACCGTTTGTTCCAAGATCAGTTGGACAAATCAGTGGTAGTCTTCATCGATGACATACTTGTGTATTCGAAATCGAGAGGTGAGCATGAAAGCCACCTGAGAGATGTATTGCAGACGTTGAGAAGAATCAGCTGTATGCTAAATTTTCCAAGTGTGAATTTTGGTTGAACCAAGTATCATTCCTTGGACATGTGATTTCTGAGGCCGGGATCGCTGTTGATCCGGCAAAGATAGATGCAGTGCGCACCTGGCCTAGGCCGAAGACAGTCACCGACATCAGGAGCTTCCTCGGTCTGGCAGGTTACTATAGGAGATTTGTGAAGGACTTCTCCAGTGTCTCGAAGCCGATGACTTCCTTGATGAAAAAGGATGCACCATTCGAGTGGACAGTCGACTGTGAGAGAGCTTTCACGAGTCTCAAGGATGCTCTGACATCTGCACCGGTTCTGACATTACCAGACGGTCCAGATGGTTTTGAGGTCTATTGCGACGCATCAGGCAGGGGTATGGGTTGTGTGTTGATGCAACACGGGAAGGTCGTGGCTTACGCCTCCCGACAGCTGAAGAAGCATGAGGAGAACTACCCTACCCACGACTTAGAATTGGGGGCCATTGTCTTCGCACTGAAGATATGGCGACATCACTTGTATGGGGTAAGTGTGACGATTTATTCTGACCACAAGAGCTTGAAATACTTGTTCACTCAGAAAGAGTTGAACATGAGGCAGAGAAGGTGGGTTGAATTCTTGAATGATTATGATATCGATTTACAGTATAAGGAGGGTAAGGCAAACGTGGTAGCTGACGCATTGAGTCGCCGAGCACACTCTCTCCATTCGCTAGTCTCTCATACTGGCTTGGTTGAAGAGGTGCGGAGTGCTCAGATGACGGATCAGTATATGGTGGAAATTAGACAGAAGCTTATTGATGGCACATTCGAGGGTCAGAAGTACGACTTCAGACTCCACGATGATGACCTGATTAGGCTTAATGGCCGTTGTGTATACCGAGGAGTAGCGCTGAGCTGAAGGAGCGCATACTGAGTGAATCCCATTGTTCTACGACATCGATTCACCCCGGAGCTTCAAAGATGTATAAGGTATGAAAAGTATTTTCTGGTGGGCTGGAATGAAAAAGGATGTGAATGACTATGTGTTGAGGTGTCTCACTTGTCAGAAGGTCAAGTTTGAGCACCGACGGCCTGGTGGTATGGTGCAGCCAATGCCAGTGCCGGAGTGGAAGTTCCATGACATATCTATGGACTTCGTGGTAGGGCTTCCGCCTACAAGGGGAGGTCTGAATATGATTTGGGTGGTAGTTGACCGACTGACCAAGGTGGCCCGATTCATTCCGATGAAGGACACCTGGAAAGTGGCAAGATTGGCAGAATTATTCGATAAAGAGATTGTTAGACATCATGGTGTACCAAAGACGATAGTATGACGAGAGATACCAGATTCTTATCCAGATATTGGAAGTCTACACGAGAGGCACTTGGTACTGAACTGAAATTGAGCACAGCGTTCCACCCACAGACAGATGGTCAGAGTGAGCGCACCATCCAGACACTTGAGGATATGCTACGTGCATGTGCACTTGACTTTCAGACCAGCTGGATTGATAAGTTACATCTGATCGAGTTTAGTTACAACAACAGTTATCATGCATCGATCAAGATGTCTCCCTTCCAGGCATTGTACGGTAGACCATGCCGCACGCCATTATGCTGGGATGAGTCGAGTGAGACGGTCATTATAGGACCAGAGTATCTTGAGCAAGTTCAGGCAGAAGTTCGCCAGATCAGGGCTAATATGAAAGCAGCTCAGGATAGACAGAAGTCGTACGCAGATGTGCGCCGACGTGACTTGGAGTTCGCCGTGGGCGATCAGGTATTTCTTGGGTATCCCCCATGAAGGGAGTATTTCGTTTTGGCCAGAAGGGCAAGTTGAGCCCGAAATATGTAGGTCATATGTTGTGACGGAGCGGATCGGCCCGGTAGCTTATAGACTTGATTTACCCGCCGAGCTGGGCAAGGTACATGATGTATTTCATGTGTCCCAGTTGAAGAAGTATATGTCTCATCCGTCTCATGTGCTTCAGCCGGAAAGGCTAACCTTAGAGCCAACCATGCGATCAGTGGAGACTCCGGTACGGGTTCTGGATACTAAGACTCGAGACACTCGCCATAAGTCCGTGAGACTGGTGAAGGTCCTCTGGTCTAACCAGGACGTTGAGGAGGCCACTTGGGAGCTGGAAGAAAAGATGAAGGCGAAGCACCCGTCATTGTTTGCTTCTTAGTGTTCATATGTATAGGGTACGGGGCGTACCCCTTTTAAGGGGGGTAGAGCCGTTTCGGTTATGGTTGTATACGACATGTATATGTATACATTGTCTATGTTATGTTACAGACCGTTGTGTCTGAATGGTATTATGTGGTTTGGACCTTGAGTCCGTTGTGGTATTTGTGGTGGATCGAGTCCTTTGTGTGTTGTGTAAGAATGATGGAAAGGTTGGTAATGATGTTTTGGAAGTATGGTGTTATAAGATGTTCCCGTGTTCTAATAGTAAGATATGTGGGAAGTATGAACTTTGGGGACAAAGTTCTTTTAAGGGGGGTAGATTGAAATACCCCAAACCTTGGTATGTTGGTTAAACATTAAAACATGATTTATTAAGACTAAAAAGAGTCTTAGAAACCTTAGTAAACAAATTTAAGCAAAAGGAAACACAAATGTGCTTTAAAGTCAATAAGAGCCAAAATGTGCTCTAAGCTTGGGATAACTTGAGTAAGACCTAATGAGCTTACCAAGACCTCATTTATATACTAATGAACATATTAAACCAATTACCAAAGAAAACCAAGCTTGAAAACAAGTTAAAACACAAAATGTGCTTAAGAAGTCTTAAAGCACGTTTTTGAAAAATTGTCTTGTAAATGAGTTTTGAATGGCTAAATGTCCATCATTACTCTTAAATATATATGTGTACTATATAGTATCACATTTGGGTGGCTATATTAGTGGGAAATCAAAAATTTCACTTCTAAGTGCCTTGTTTAGGTGAATAGTACTTTTTATAAGCTAGTTTATAACATATGTTGTATTAAGTAATTAAATTGACAAACAAAGACTATAATACCCTCATAATAATAAGGGGGCCGGTTTTCCTTAAGTGTGGTGACTCACCACTCTCTTATTAATGTATTAAGTAAGTAAAGATAAGTAATAAACTTACTTTTTACTTTATAAGTAAAATATCTCTTAAAAGCAAATTCTATCTTCACTCTCATTTCTTTCCTTCATTCACACGGTTTCCCACCTCTCTTCTTCCTTCTTCCTTGTTCTCTCTCGGTAATACTACTACCACCATGGAAGTTCCAACTTTGACCACTTGCTAAATCTAGCTCACTTGTCCAAATCAAAAACAAAGACCACCAATCTCTTCCTCTCATCAAGCTCTTCATTCCTATCTTCTCAAAACTCCAAGAGCTCCATTTCGGTGCCAAGGTGTTCTACCATTGAAGGAGCTTGAGCTTGTATTTTTACATATTGTTACTCTCCTTGGCTTCTAGGTAAGGAATCTCAAATAAAAACTTCATTTCCTCCTTGTTTTTGTCATGTCCGAAAATACACATTGAAGGAGCTTTTTATGTGACTTTGTTCTAGCTTCATTCCAACCCTTCATGGACTAGGTGGAGTCCTCTCTTGCTAGATATTCAAACTCTCTTCAAGAGCAAGGTAAGGTAAAACAACTACATTAATGTTTTTGAAACAATGTAAAACTAGGGTTTACAATGAGATGAAGCTTATAGCTTGAATACTCATTATAATGTTTGTATATTGTTTAGAACTTGTCAAAGGATCAAGTACCATCGGTTTTCTAAAGGAAACAAGAAAGAAGTTATTTTGCAAAAGAGGTAAATCTACTAACCTAATGTTGTTTAATGCCTTAGGAGAAATGAGCTTATGAATGCTTATTAAACTACCTAAAGAGCCAATGGTGAATGACTTAGTAAAGTGTTCCCAAGAGCTTAGTAAAAGGCATATGAGTGTTGAGTGTATTTGCAGGTTAAAGGCAAATATATTGTGAAATTCAGTGTTTATGATTTGTGCATTTTAGGGCCTAAGAGCCATGTCATTTAAGGGCCTAAGTGCCATGCAATTTAAATTGTGCACTATATTGTGATGTAGTGCCTTGTGAGTGAAGTTTGTGTATAATAAGTACTTGATGGATTTTAGTGTTCTTGGTTGTTTGTTGGTAAAAACAATGTGTTTGGTTTAGTAATGTTCTAGGAGAACCTATGTCGAAATTTAGGTAACGAATGTGAAGTTCTAGGTGTTAAAATGGATTTGATAAGTTAAGGAGATTTTAAAATGGTTAAGTGTTGTTCTTGTGTAGGAAACACGCATTAGGTGATTTGGGGATGTAACAAGGACTTAGGCATGAGCTTGAGATTTTAGTATGTACCAAAGCCATTTTGGACTTAGGTAAATACTTAGGCAAACTTTGGTAATTAAGGAGAAAGTGTACACTAGGAAAGAGTTCCAAGAATGATGTAAGGAGTAGGTTGTAAGAATAATGCTTAAGAGATGATGTTAGGATGAGGAGAAAGCATTTTGGGATAGTAGTTTTTATAGGTAAGAAAACCATTTAGGAACTTAATGTAAAACTGTTGTAAGTGTTGGTGGATTTACAAGGAAACAGAGTGACAAGTAAAACATGGAATTATGAGTTTTAAGATGATATTATGACACTAGAAAATACCTAGGACATTGGAAAGTTTTTACAATCAATGGTGGCTTTGGGGAAATTTGGCTAAGTGTTTAGAGGGTTTTAAAGGTGAGGAATTTTGCCTGTCCGAACTTCCGTCGACATAGAAGCTCGGTCAGGCTCTGTTGGGCAAGGATTTTTCCCACTCGAACTGTGTCCGAAATCGGAAAGTCCGGACACAAGTTCGGACGTCCCTGTGGCTTTCATTAGAATTATCCTCGAACTGTGTCCGAACTTGGGAAGTCCGGACCATGTTCGGACATATAAATTTCTGCTTTGGATTTTCCTCGACTCAGTCCGAACTCCCGAAGTCCGGACACAAGTTCGGACAGTGTCTGTTTGGGTTTAAAGTCACGGCTTGTGTCCGAAACTTGGACCACGCGGACAAAGTTCGGACAGGCCACTATAGGACCAAAAGTTATTGTTTTAAGATGGGAATTGGTTACCTAAAAATAGTAGTTGGGTTAGTAAAGATATTATAAGGTTATGTGAGACGTGTTAGGTGGGTTTTAAGGCAATTAAAAGGATGAAAAGATGTAACAAGTGTAAAATAAAAGTAACTGTAATGTGAGTAGATAATGTTAATAATGGATTAGTGCGTTAATTAACCGACGTTACTAATGTGTATAGGATTCTCTCAAGGTGGAAACGAAACGAGGCAAGGACCAAGGTATGGTTTTCTTGCAGTTCTGTTGGCCTACCGTTTACACCGGCTTGGGGTTGTTTGCTTTTCTGCGTGTTACGACCTTATAAGACTAAGGCATGAAAAGAGGTTACAGTTGTTATACATTATGATGTGTAAGGTTATGACTCCTTTTCCTTGGTTGTCTAACAAGACCTAAATTTTGCTTGTATGTGACTTAACAAAATGTTTGTGTGATCACTAACAAGTGCGAAACCGGGGGAGTGAGGAGAGCGGTTGTTCGGCCACGCGTGTGATGGATGGGGGTCGATATAATATCCGGTTCGGCTCTCTGGTGTCGTATAGGTGGTATTCCAATTTGGTTTCTACCTTCCATTAGCTTATCCAAAGTAGATACTGACTCACGTCGGGCCATCGGGGCATACGTTGTTATTTCGGTTGTGCTTTGGGTACTCTATCCGACACCCCTTTGTATAAGTTAACGTTCTATATAACCGGACGGTAACGAGGATGGTAACGAGCTTAACATGGGATTGGTAAAAATCAATAGGCTCTCCTGGTATACTAACTATGGTGGAAGGTTCCTTGTGAGAACCGATTTTATGGTGTTATGTATTGATGTTGTGGTGTTTTGCTTATTTTGCAATTTCCCTTGCTATGCTATGGTATATATTATATATATGTGATTTCTTAACGTGAATGCCCTGTTATTTATGACCAATTGGTTGCGCGTATCCCGGTAGTCGATGGGCTGCGCGTTAGCCATACCAGCAAAGGTGCTGAACCCCCCTGGGGCCCATATTTTATTGCAGGATGAGGATTCGAAGGGCAGAGTGGCTCTAGGTCCTAGGTGTTGATATACTTTGGATAAGTAGGTGTTGAGCCCGGGATGCGCCTGTGCTCCCGAGGCGTACATTTTGATACCGTTGTTCTACAGTGTGGATGATGATGGTTGGAGATGTGTTGTAAATTAAATACTCGGTATGGTTGGTTATGTTTATATATGGATGTTAGTACTATGCTCGGGAGTATGATCATCAGACCGATTAACTTGTATTTATTCTGCCTAGTTAACCACGTGGGTGGGTTAAACGGCGTGGTAACACAAAAGCGAAATAGTTATTGTTTGGTTGGTTGTTTCCGTGCGATTCGGTAGATGATAGGGCATTGTAGGGGTGTTACAGAGACTTTGACAAGTTTGGAGAGTTTAAGGAATTAAAATACTACCTTATATTAAGATAGTTATTAAATTGTGAAAGATTTATAAGAGTTGGGGATTGGTGAGATAATGTGATTTCCAAAAGTTAAGGGTACTAAATGGAATTTAGAACAGACTTGGGTTGTTAGGAATTTTTAGAAGTTTATTTGGTTAAATTTGGAGTTAATATGAATTATAAAGTATAATATATGATATTTTATATCATGTTACAAAGGGTAACATATGGGTATAAACTGAGAATTATGGAAAGTATAAGGGTTAGGAATGATCTTTATAACCTTTTGGTATAGTTTGGTAATTTTTGAGTTATATATAAGGTTTTATTAATATATATGTATAATATATAGTTTTAATGACATTAGGAAACTATATATTATAATTTGGGAGATTTGTATTATACAAAGTTAGGTGGAAAGAAATAATTTAAAAAAGACCCTAGGGTCTGTTCTGTAATAATATGCATTTATAACTATAGCTATAATTATATTAAGGTTTATGGATTATAACATAAGATATGTATTATAAATGTAACAATGGAATATAATTTGGGTGTTGATTTATAAAATTATGGAAAAACTATAGTGGAATATAATAAAAACCGAGAGTATAATGGGTTATTTGGTATTTTATAACAATTTATAACTATAGGTATAATGTTTTAATGACATAAATGTCATGATATAAGTTATATAACTATAATATAACATTATAAATTATGTGGTGGTGGATTTTGTAAAAATAAGAAAATAGGTGTTGTCGGTAATATGGGCATTTTTGATGAAAATTTATAATATGGTTTTTAATGTTATAAGGGTGGTAACATTATAATATAAGAAATATTCATTAAAGAGAATGAATATATTATAAAGACTTACCATTATACACATAGATCCATAATACATTATATAAATAAATATATGTTATGGAGTGGAAAAATATAATATGGTTCAATAACCATATATTATCATAATTAAATGATATAAGATAAAGAGAAAGAATTACAAACATTAGATATGGAATTCTAATGTTAGGAGAATACATGAAATAATAAGGATTTATATAATTCAACGTATTTTTACATATGAATTATACTATATTAAACTTGGAAAAACTAACCTTAGGAAAATAAATACTTAGGTGAAATTGATATATATGATTAAGAACTATACATTCAATATAGAAACAAACTATATAATATACAAGGGTATATTGAATTACATGCGATAACCAAGTTCAAACTTTAAGTATATTAATATACGAGACGAGACTACGCATGTAATATAACGTTTTTCCAAATCCCGAGTTAAGCCGAAAACCACAAACGTTGTTAGTTAATAACAGGGGATTAACCGGGAGGTATTAGTGACGGTACGGGGTACCGCAGAGTTATTCGTTATACGGGATTCTAATCAGTAGCGTTATGTATTATTAGACTGTTAGAGACGACACGAGGAGCATCAGATCTAGCTGATTCGTACTCCACGGTTATATAATCAGGGTGAACGGTATGTTGTTACGTGTCTCTGATTGTCTCTAAGGCTTCCTCAGTTTAGACTTCTGTGTAATCTGTGATAGATTGTTTGTCTGATTATGTGAATAAATATGCATGAATTGTATATTTTTAGCTGCTTATTATTTACTTTTGTTGCGTTAACAATATTGGTTCGTATATATGGACCTATATATATAAAACGAACTAGCAGCTATGGTGCTATCTTATATGTAATATAAGGATCGTTAGAAAACGTTGTAGCACTAGGATAATAGATATACTCCCTCCTGTTCAAAATAAATGTCGTTTTAGGCTTGAGACTTATGTTCAAATTATTTGTCGTTTCAGACTTTTTGTATCTTACTTTCTACTTTTGCCCTTTTCACTTTTTTAATTATTAATGTCATTGAACTCTACTTTTTTGTCTTACCAATAAAGTATACTTACTTTTTTATCCTTCCCATACAAAAGTAAGGACACACTAGTCATTTTAAACTCTTCCTAAAAAGTGTGAAATATCTAAAACGACATTTATTTTGAACAGGGGGAGTACATATTATCCGAGACTTTAATATGGAGCATTGACCTTTCTAACGCCGCTCTCGTATCTAACACTGAATCCCGAGTTTACAAACTCTGGATTGGACTAACGACCTTAGTCTGCCGCGTTAGAAAAATTAGTAATGCGATGCGATGGTATAATTAATTAACATAACAAAGCCAAGAGGATGTGGCTCTTGGTGTGTGCTGTGATCACAAAAATGATACCAGGATGTCCGCGTACGGGTCCGCAAGTATCAAGAAAATTTCCTGCGAGCTAGGACGGTTTCGTTGGTCGGAGACTCTACCACTGGAGTGGCTACTGCCGTGGGTGACCCGCCATAGTATATAGGTAATTTAGAGACACGTCGTTTTTAACGAGATGTTGTCACTAGAAATAACCGAACATTTATTACAGTTGAGACTTGTACATTGGCGAACATATTGGTCTTTACCAAGGACGAGAGTTGATACTTGTTTATTATTCTCGTTGTTTCGCCTTGTTGTTCATTGGTTATACTGTGTGGTTATATTATGTGTGTTGATGGTTGTGTTTATTGTATGGTTATCACTGTTAAATGTTTTACAGTTTAAATATTAAATGGTATTGCATGTAACGAATCTCATGCTCTCGACCAATTAATTGAGGGGTTTGAGGAGGCATGACGGGGCATGTGATAACATACTCAACAGGGGCTGATTCCATACCACAAACCATTTTTATTTCAGGAGACTAGCTGGAGGGTCGATGCGAGGCGCGGCAGTTTTATTTACTTTTGGTTAGACTTGGTACAGATTGAGACTACGGTTATTTTGGACTCGGGTTTTGTAAGCCGAGGTGTATATTTGGTTAGACGCTCACGTGTACGGTTTATGTATAAAACGGTTTGTTGTTGTATATATTTTAGTTTTATTTAAGCACTACTATCTATCTCTTGTGGTCACTGCGGGAATACGTTTCGTATGTTGATTATCATGTAACTCGTTATCACCCGTATGGGCGAGTGATAACGGTGACACCATTAGAACGACAGTCTGTTATTTACCGCTGCGATTTATTTACTAAGTAAGACGTTTATACTATATTAGGAGCTGGATTAGTAGGGGTGTTACAAAAGTTGTATCAGAGCGGAGTACCGCTCTGATTACAAGAGATAGTAGTCTAAGTACCGTGAGCTTAGGTTATTCATATACGAGTACCAATGAGGAAGTTGGAAACGAGTTGAGTTTGGAGATTGTCACGGACAATGTGTTTTATGCCTTTTAGGGCTATGTGAACTTATGGTTAAGGAAAGTACGGTATTTTTACCGAGTGTTGACTTTAATTCTGAATTCTTCAGATGTCTACTAGAGGTCGTCCGTCAGGCAGAGGCAGAGGTAGAGGCGGCAGGTCTGGAGGAGGTCCTACTGAGACCCATGCCGTGGGCGTTGCTGAGACGATAGTTGCCGTCTTTGCTCAGCTAGCCCAGATGGGAGGCATCCAGATCAGAGCGCCACCCATAGTCCCACCCGTACCCGCACCGAGAGAGCCAAACTGGCTAAAGAGCGTCACCGACACGCGAGCACCTACTTACGACGGAGTAGCTGACCCCACCGTCCTAGAGAGATATATTATCAAGCACGAGAAGGTCTTTGACGCCATTCATGTGCCTGCTGAGCACGGGTCGGTATAGCAGCCTTCCATCTGAGGGACGCCGCCATCACTTGGTGGAGGTCCGTGAAGGCACATTACACTGCTATAGAGGGTTTCAGTTGGACGGGTTTGTAGAGTTGCTGAGAGAGAAGTACTATCCTGCTCACTTGAAGCAGAGGAAGAGGGAAGAGTTCGAGGCTCTGAGGCAGGGTAGTCTGACAGTGGATCAGTACTACTCCTCATTCATCGGGCTGTTGGACTTTGTCTGGGGAGTTGTTTATTCTGACACCGTGAAGGTGGAGAAGTTCAGAGGCGGACTATGATATGCTATCAAGGCCACCATGGGTGCTGCTTTATACCCTACGGTCCAGGTAAATACCTTGTAACTAAGTTGATTTATTACAAGTTTCGGGGAACTCATTAATGCATTGTAGGAGTACTATGATGCTGCTTCTCGGACCGAGCTGTTGGTGAACAGCCGGGATGACAGCCAGGGGCAGAAGCGTAAAGCCCCCGAGAAGGAGGCTGAGACAGCAAGGGCGGGAAGTAAGAACCGCTTTTAAGTTATTAATTTATTTAAATTACTTACTTGCTGCCTGCTTTTATACCTGCTATTCCTAATTCTTTGACGATAACAGGAAGAAAAAGTTCTCTTGGAGGGAGAAGAAGAAGGAGCAGGCTAGCCAGAAGGGCAAGGAGAAGGTTCCGATGCTGACCGGGCCTACCTATGATGTCCAGCCTCTCAGATCTGCACCCCCTAAGGGTAAGCGATCTAACCTCGTGAATGAGTTGTGAATTACACTATCCATTACCATTCTTGTATTAATCAGATTGTTGTATGATAATAGGTTCTGCACCCCAGCGCCACTTTCACTGCAAGCGTTGTGGTAAAGACCACCCGGGTGTTTGACTGCTTCGGGCAAGCGGTGGAATGCCACCATTGTGGGAAGAAAGGTCATAGGTCGTTCAAGTGCTTCGTGAATCCAGAGAGCCTAGCGTACCGCCCGTCGAAGGGCGTAGAGCGCACTTGCTGGAAGAGGTGGAGCTCGAGGTGGCCAGAAGGGGTAGGCGCCCCTAGCCCAGAAGGGGCAGCAGCAGCAGACCCAGAGGAACCCGCCGAGCAACCGTGTGCTGAATGCAGCGGGAGCTTCGGGCGCTGGTACTAGTACCCAGTGCGGTGAAGGTTAGCATTTGAAACCTTAACCATTGTATGAGAGCATGGCTAAGTGTTAAACGCTTTACCTTAGCATGAATGTGTGTTTTAATTATCGCTTTAGATAAACGACTTACCTAGGAAACCTTTTATCTCTTAGGAGACTTCGATATCTGCTATCCCACAGTCACAAGACCGAGATCATCTAGACCCGTGGAAGAGAGACGGGAGTACCCAGGCGAGTTGTGTCATGTGGTCAGACCGGGCATGATACTTCTCAGAGAGTTCCTAACCCTAGATGAGCAAATCGCCATAGTGAATGAGTGTAGAGCTTTGGGTAAGGGCATAGGAGGATTTTTACCCCTGTATTTAGTAGTGGGTCTAAGATGAAATTGCACATGATGTGCATAGTGAAAGATTGGGATCCGCAAGCTAGGGTTTACCGAGAGGTGAGGATGGTAGGTGGCGTATCAATACCTAGGATACCTGAGAGTTTCCTAACCTTGGTGAGAAACGCAATGGATATTGCTCAAGACTGTGAGACTTACCCATTACCCGACATGGCACCTGACGTCTGCATCGTCAACTACTACGAGCAGGGAGGAAAGCTTGGGATGCACCAAGACCATGATGAGACGACCGAGTCCATCACCAGAGGAATACCGGTTGTGTCATTCTCCATCGGAGATGATGCTGAGTTCATCTATGGAGACCAGAAGAGGATGGATCTAGCAAGCAAGATCATCCTCAAGTCTGGGGATGTGTTGGTATTTGGTGGAGAGTCAAGGCTAGTATATCATGGAATTAAGAGCATTAAGCTCAATACCGCCCCACCAGCTCCAGTGAATGAGACCCACATCCGACCTGGCCGTTTAAATTTAACTTTCAGACAGTACTGATGTAATAGTAGTGGCTAAGTGTGTAACTTTGTGTAGTACCAGCTGGATGAATGAAATAAGAGTTTTTGTACCTTCAAGTATATGTGTTCAGTTTGTTGATACCGTTAATTCATAACTTCAGGCCACAAAAATGGAAAGGAGGGTACCATATGCATCCTAGATATGGCGCAAGCCAAGGTGTCCGGTTATGTCAGCACAGGTATGACAATTAACAACCGACAGTAAATAAATGATTTATTGGGACTCGATGCTAATACGAGAGGTGATCTTAGGTACCTTTCCTGTTAATGGTGTTAGTGCTTCCATATTGTTCGACTCAGGGGCTTCGCATTCTTTTATCTCCTCGGCATTCGCTAAGAAGCTGGGGGCTGCCCCCGAACAGCTCTCTGACTTTTCAGTCACCCTTCCTTCGAAGGAGAGAGTTGGTTGCACGAGACAGTACACGGGGTTAGAGATCAGCATCATGACTGAGACCTCCCCATCGACCTGATCGAGTTCAAGAACTTGGGCTTCGACGTTATAGTGGGCATGGATTGGCTGTAGAAGCATAGAGGGCGCCTACATTGTGCAAAGCATCGACTACTACTGAAGGGCCTAGCGGCAAGACAGTGTCATACCGCAGTGTGAGGAGAGAGCCGACTATCAAGATCGTGTAAGCACTGTCCCTGATGAAGGACATTTAGAAGGGCCGGCAGGTCTTCCTCTGTTATGTACAGGACACGAGACAGAGCGACGTGATGGACTCAGACATTCAAGTCGTGGTAGATTTCCCCGACTTGTTTCCTGATGAGGCCAGGCATGCCGCCTGTGCGCGAGGTTGAGTTCACCGTCGACTTGTTGCCAGGTACGGGCCCTATTGCTAAGGCGCCCTACCGTATGGCGCCGGCTGAGATGAGGGAGCTGAAGCTACAGCTGGAGGACCTCCTCGACAAGGGATTCATTCGACCTAGTGTTTCTCCTTGGGGTGCTCCAGTACTGTTAGTCAAGAAGAAGGACAGCAGTATGCGACTCTGCATCGACTACCGCGAGCTTAATGCGGTCACGGTCAAGAACAAGTACCCGTTGCCACGGATAGATGACTTATTTGACCAGCTGAGAGGGGCCAGTGTGTTCTCGAAGATAGATCTCAGATCTGGCTACCATCAGATCAGGATTGCAGAGGGTGTGTGGAGAAGACAACCTTCAGGACACGGTATGGATACTATGAGTTCACCGTTATGCCATTCGGGTTATAGAATGCGCCAGCCATTTTTATGGATTTGATGAACCGTCCCTTCAGAGAACAGCTTGACAGTTCAGTTGTGGTCTTCATCGACAATATCCTGGTCTATTCAAACCAAGGAGGAGCATGAGTTACATTTGAGACAGGTTTTGAGTATCATGAGAGAGAACCAGCTGTATGCCAAACTCTCGAAGTGTGAGTTCTAGTTGGACAGCATGTCATTCCTTGGACACATTATATCAGTGAGCGGGATATCTATAGACCCTGCTAAGATTGAGGTAGTGAAGAGTTGGCCGAGGCCGAAGACGGTTATAGACGTCCGCAGCTTTCTGGGTTTGGCCGGTTACTATCGGAGGTTCGTAAAGGACTTCTCCAAGGTGGCCAAACCGATGACGAATCTCATGAAGAAGGAGTCCCAGTTCTTATGGTCTACCGAGTGCGAGCAGTCCTTTCAGACGCTGAAGATCTCCTGACATCGGCGCCCGTCCTTACTATCCCTGAGGGCACCGATGGGTTCAAGGTATATTGTGATGCCTCTGGAACCGTTTTAGGCTGTGTGCTTATGCAACACGGGAAGGTAGTTGCCTACGCATCCCGACAGCTGAAGAAGCACGAGGTGAATTACCCCACACACGACCTTGAGTTAGGCGCAGTAGTCTTCGCTTTGAAGATCTGGCGACATTATTTATACGTGTGACAGTCACCATCTACTCTGATCACAAGAGTTTACAGCATCTCTTCACTCAGAAGGAGGTGAACATGCGACAGAGAAGATGGGTCGAGTTATTGAAGGACTACGACTGTAACACCCCAACCGTTAAGCTCGTCATTACCTCTCAAATTGTCACCAATTACTCTTACTCACGCAGCGGAACTCTAATTACAACGAGGGGTGAAACAACGCCGTTAGCCACCCATATGGCTAACCAGGCCTATCTCACACACAGTAACGGTCTGATGGACTGGAACAACCGAGTACTTCATACAACACAATACTCAATTCCTTTCTTTACTATGCCGAGTCTACAATATACGGATGCCGATAACATACTCGGACTTACACCTCTTTCAAATGCATTAGTAATTACTATGTAACTACCCATGCTTCATAGCAGTCCCCGTCCTACTCTCTCGAACGGTGGTCAGCTTCAAGTACCTGCACACTAAAAACGTTCCCCCTAGGGGGGGTCAGCTTACGCTGAATATGAAATTCGCATATACCGCGTGCTAACCGCGGTACGCCGACTACTTTGGGTCGGATATACATGGAGTTCATTTTAATCAAACAACATGCATCATGGCAATACAATATATTTGTATATTACACAAGGAATCTACATCCAATCAGGGAGCACAATTCCTAACTACATAACAAGGTTGTTAGTTGTATATGTTTACTCTTAGACCATGAGGGTTATACCTCACTATGCCTTGTTTACTTATTCAGTACCTCTCCCGCTCTCTCGGGTTACTTATTCAATTATACGCCCATTCTCTTGGGCTACTCGTACTATACTCACCACACTCTCGGGTTACTTATTCTCATTAGCTCACCCACACTCTTGGGTTATTTATGCTCATTATCTTACCCACTCTCTTGGGTTATTCATACTCAAGCTCTTGTAGATTCTCGAGACACTACAGGTCTCCTACGTCACGCTTGTTACTCTGAATACATACTTAGGCCAAAACTCATGGCTCTCTCTAAGCATAGTCTTACTTCCCCGTTTTCGACCCTACTCTGGGTCTAGCATGGTGGGAAGGCTCAACTAGCTCCTGGAACTCTCTCTCTCTTAGTTCCTATCTCTTTTACACAGGTTCGACTACTCTCGGACTACTCACATTCCCACACACTCCTCTCTCAGAGTTATAATAATTTTATGTATATTAGTCTAGAAGCATCACTCTTGATGTTTCTAATGACTTTGGGAACTTTACTTAAATTCGGGTAATCTTAGGTTTAAGGGTTACCCTCACAATCAAATGCTTATACATTCGGATATTTTCTTATACCGGGTAAAATCCTCATATAGGAGGTCGACCATGTCTCAAGGGAGTTACATAGTCCCTTAGGTCTCTTTTACCTTTCTTATAAGTTCACATTATTGGACTAACTTCAATCCTCTCGATGGAGGTTCATTTATCTCTCCACTCATATTTATTCCGTGGATTGTTTCAATAAGGTTTTCTAACCGTTATCGGGTATTTACTCAACCCGTACATCTCCTCACGTTCTAGGGAGTTCATATGTTTGCGTTATCGTTATACTTTAATCGATAGCTTGTGTGTGTTTGCATGTTACCATTGTTCGTGAGACTACCCGATCTACGGGTTTCTAGTCAATCACTACTCTCTATGAGTCGGTCTATGCACTATGTTAGACCACACCGGCATACAAGTATGTTAGTTCATACAACATACAATAAAGCATACATAATCAAACAAGGGATTATTTTCATGCTTTAATCTTGATTAAGCCGGCAAACAAACACACAAATCAGAGTAACTCGGTTAGCATACGGGGCATGAGAAAATCATACCTTTCACCGGGGTTTTCACTTTACCGTGTCATCTCACCATGCTCGGGTCACGCACGACTCTCTGATAATGTTTCAAACATTATTATTAATACTAGGCTCATACGGTTCATAATAAAATGCTACTCCCGTACTTACCCCGTTATCCCGTTACTCGGTTTTACTCTTGTTAATTTGAGTTCTCACTTCTCAATCACTTCTAACACTTTCTTACACTTCCTAGGGCCTTTACATGTCACCAAACAAGGCCTTAACATCTTATAACATCATTAACACTTAAACCCCCACCATTAAAAGCCTTAAAAATACTCTCTGTAGGTTTCTGGGGGTGGTCCGGGACTTGGTCCACACCCTAAGTCCCGGACCTATGCTCATCGTAACTCTCGGTGGAATTCAACACTGGTCCGGGACCTTGTCCCTATCCCAAGTCCCGGACTAAACATAGGCTTTACTCTCGGCCTAAATTTATGGGGTGGTCCGGGACTTTGTCCATACCCCAAGTCCCGGACCATGTGCAAGGTCATTTCTCGGGCGATTTTAGCAGGTGGTCCGGGACCTTGTACCAGACTCAAGTCCCGGACCAAACATGGTAGGAAACTCTCGGTATGAATAAAGGGGGTGGTCCGGGACTTTGTCCAAGGACTAGGTCCCGGACCCTGCTACAGATTTTACAAATTTTGGCAATTTCAATTCTGTTACAACTCCATTCTTCCACCATTTGATTATCCAATCTTTCCCACCTTAAATCCTCATGTTTAAGCACTTAATTACCCATCTAAACCACCTTAAATTGATCACCAAGTCCACTCACTAACTCATGCTTAATTCACCCAAAATCCACTTACATTTCCATAACTTGTTTTTCTTGTTTTCTATACTCTTGTAACAGATTTTGGTTTCTTCATTATACCATTCAAACTTCACTCACTAATGCCATTCCTAGCACCCAAATGACATTATTTTCCTCTCAGTTCTACTCCAAGCGCCTTACTCTTCCTCTTCCCAAATTCCAAGTGATTTACCACTCACTTTAATATTCGCAACATGCCTAGTTTTTCCTAGGTTTCACACTCCTAATCACCCTTGGTTTCCAAGTAAAATTTGACAGCACTTGCTTGCTTTACTAAGCATTTTCACCACACAAACATGCTCACAAACACTTCTTCTCCTCTGTTTGGTTTACACATCAAAACCACCTCAAATACCCCTTATTCACACATATAAACTAGCTTAGTTCCCAAACTTATTTCTCACACTTAAACAACGTTAAACATTCTCATTCAACTACCATCATTGTAGCATCATAACTACACCCATTCAAGAGCATTAATTCAACTTTAAAATCTGTTTCACAAGCCAAATAAAACTAACTCAAGGTGAGCTTTTACCTTGTTTGTTTTCTGTTTTTCTTTCTCTTCTTCCTCTTTCTTTTGCTCCATATTTCTCTTCTTGTTTTCACAACACACAAGGGGGTCTAGATTGCCATCTACAACCATATCCCCATACACACATATTAAGCTTTTTAACTCAATTTCTCCCTCACAAAAACTAGTATTACAAGAGCTAGTTTTTAGGGTTTAGCTTAGAGATTACCTTCAAGTGTCCAAATGAAGAGCTTAGGCAATCAAAATGATGAAGTTCCAGCACTCCCCTTAAGCAAGAAGAACCGGCTGGACATGAGAAAAATTCAACGTGGAGGAATTTTTTCCAAAATTGGAAGAGCTTGCTAGAATGAAGAGCTTATGACTTTCTTTTTACCTTGGAGTATCAAGAAGATGATGGAGGCTCAAAATCAGCTCCTAAAGCTTCAAAAGGTAAAACACCCATGGAAGTGAAGGTGGAGGAATCAAGGTTTTGAGGGGTGGAAAACGTAGCCCTCGCCGATACGAATCTAACGGTGTAATTTTTGTGTGATTCGGTGAAGAAATGAGCAAGCTTGAGGAGGAAGAAGATGGGCTGTGTGCTCACTTGTGAAATCGCCATTACAGAGGATGAAGAAGAAGGTGCTCAGTTTGGAGGGGGAAAATCGTGAATGAAAAAAAAAGGGGGAGAGAGTGCTAACATTACTTTTAACTATTCCCTCTTTACTTTTTCTTTTCTTTTCTTTCTTTCTTTATTTCCTAACTAATAAACAAGAGAGGGGAGGCTGCTACTATAATAAAACCGGCCCCCTCTAGCTAATTAAGCTGGAGCGTTTTTCGGTTTCTGACAGAAAACGCTCATTATTTTACCCGGTTTGGCACTATTCATTAACCGGGCCCGTTTTTTCAGATTTTCCTCGTTTCTTTATTTTAAATGGTTATTAAGCTTCCATGAATACTTATTTATAGTTATTTAATCAACTATAATTTTTACGGGTCCATTTGACCACTTAAAGTCACGTTTTCGGTTTTCTCGAAAGACGTGCTTGAAAACTCCGTTAGCGTTTTAATCCATTATTTGGATCCGTTTTCTTCGGGAATCATTCCCGTATTCTAATTAGGCCTAAACAAGCCTTAGGAATCCATCTCGGACCCTTACGAGATCATATATCGCTTATTTTCATTTAATACGCATTTTAGCGTTTTTCGCTTTTAACGCATTTTCTCTTTTATTTTGGTTTATTCTTTTTACCAATACTCTCTAGGCACATTTAGGCCCTTAATAATGATATTAGAGTAATTAAATCACCATTACTAGGTCCGGGGTATAAAATCTACCCCCCTTAAGGAACTTTGTCCTCAAAGTTGGTGAATCTAGTATGCTTAGTCTCATGGCATTCAATGCCAAGGTTATAGTACATGTATAACCTTACTGACTCCACAAGTCAGTCTCATTTCATACTACACATACCACACACATATCACAGCATGTATAGCAATCAAAAATACTTTTTGTTCTCTCTCCATGGAATCGGTCCGAAGACAAGAAGGCACTACAGTCCTCGAATCCATGTTGAGTAATATACTACTGATCCCTCAGGTACCGGTCACGTTGAACACTTACTCTTTCTGGTTCACGGCCGTTTCATGACAAATGGGCACTTACTCTCTCTGGCCCACGGTCCCTTCGGTTCTGATCAAAACATTACACATATACATATCCTCAGGCACTCTGGTTGACTCACTCAACACAGGAACATCTCAGGGTACTCTCCCCGTCCTGCTGCCTTTGGAAAAATCACACACTGACACCGCCCCAACCGGTCACTTAGGACCGCCGCACGTACGGTGCAATGGTTTCAAAACTAATACACGCCCACCATTCTACCGGTCATCAAGACTTAAGGCCACAGCCATCGGCGGGTGATAGCGGTTTCAAAACCAATTTCATTTCCATCTTCATACTTGAAGAAAATTCTTTTTCAAAATCTGTTTGAAAATTCTTTTTAAAACATCACACAACTCCAAATCAGATTTATGGTAGCTGTATCTTTCTTAGCGTGATTACTTGTGACCACTATAGGGAGCTTCAGGAATCATCTAACCCTGATGTGATCAGCATCAGTGTTGAACTATCCTTCCACCCCAATTTGTGTTCGGTTTCCCTTGATCGCTAGCAGATCAAGTTCCACCTCCCACGTCAGTTTCAAACAATCAGATAGTCAAACATTTTTGTTTTCTATCTTTTACTCTTTCTAGTCATATTCACGAAACAATTCGTTTCAATTAATCTCTAGTTCCTTGTACTTAGGTCATTTGTCATTCTCATTGCTTCACTACTTTACCTAGGTATTCCATACTTATGGCTTCTTTTACTCAAATTGTTGCTCAATTTAAAACACACAACATGCAACTCCAAAGGATGGAACTCACTCCATCAATCATCCTCAAATAAAATCACCTAGGGAACTCACTCCCTCTTAGGTTACACATCGGTTTCATGCCGTTTTATACTCGTCATGTCTCATGTCTAATCTCACTAGACATATACTATAGGGATTCTCATTCCCTAGGAGTCTCTCTACTCCTCTTTTCATAAATATTACATACTCGTTACTTGCATCACTCATGCACAATAATCATTATTACACAATGAATGGGTACGTATGTTTATGTAACATAAGTTCCAATCATCAAAACAATTTCTTTTGTGCTATGCACATAGTAGTTTACGCACTAAACGTAAAACATACTCTAAGCGGTTTCTCGCCCTACCCCCCTTAAAAGGGGTTACGCCCGCGTAACAGACCATATGTTATCACTGAACATTGGTTCACTAATTCGAGTATCAAAACTGGGCTCGGTTCTAGCCTCTAAGGCTTCAGGCGTTTAGGATTAGCCGACTACTCACAATTGCTAGGTATACTTAACCTTTGAGTTACGGTCCACAAGCTTCTGTTGCGTGACCTAATAACTAGAGCTTAATTCGCCCTTTAGTATTCTCAACGTATAAATCCACTCCCTTTTATCCCTTTTTGTCTTGGAAATAAGGTTTTCAATCGTCGCTAGATATCTCTTACCGTATGCGAATTCGATGGGTTATAGATTTTCTCTCCAATTCTCTGGAAATCTATTTCGTCTAACACCGTATACCTTGTTTATTCACATATTTTTTCCCGACTTATTGTCGGTTGAGGTCAAGCTGCTACTTAGCATGTAGTGCTTCCTCATTTGATAATGACTTCTGAATCATGTTTGTTTATTTATTTCTGTACAAGAATTCCTCATTCATACTACTCTGCCTTTTTCCACACCTCGATCCTGGGCCCTGTGGGTTACTGCCCACATTCTTTGTGCATCTTTAGCCAATGGCCGCACGGTTATCTCTCTAGATTCTCACTCAACAGGCTTCGTTGACATTCTCAATTCCTGGCTCTCCCACTCGATCATTACCGCACAAGTGCAATACCAAAACACTCAGTCATACAGAGTGCAGAAGTGTAAACCCTTGACAGTAAATCTCTCATGAGATAGGAATGATCATGTCTTCTTTACCACATTTCCTATCAGCTTCATATCACTCACCGAATATACTCTTACAATGGTCGCTTACTGCGTACCTTGTCCTTTCTCATTTTCATGGCATCCGCTACTACTTTAGCTTCCGCCCAGGTGTTCTCGCCATTTACACTATGGCTTGCCATTCATTTGGCTCAAGAATATACGCTATTCTTTAAATCTCTCTGCGCACTTGCGCGTTGCTTACTCTACAGTTCACATTGCACACATACAGTGTTTACTACTCAACTGATTACTCTTTGGTTTCGAATTGCTGCAATCGAGGTCCTCTTTACACTCTACTATAGTTCTTATACTCATTGGCAATATACACATGCTCAAGTTTTACTACACCGCACTAGCGGTTTCATATTTCATACCTAGATGGTAGCCTTTCTCTGGAGGATTCACGCAATTGTCGCTCCATAGGCTCCACAATAATAAGTGGTGTCCCCACTCTAAGGTAGTGGTTCGTGCTCCACAGTAACTCTTATGCCTTAATGCATATGTTTTGCAACGTTTGAATCTACGAGTTGTAGTTGGTTCTATCGGCTTACAAGCCACCTTGCCTCGAGTCACGCTCCATGCGGGCTGTTTATATAGGTTTCTGCTTCTCCGTATACCATTAAATGGTTTGGAGGTATTACTGGGTTTTTGATATGGTTGTCTCACCACACTTCCGTACATGGAAGCCCTTTTTGTATTTTAATATTAATTCATGCCCTCTGGCAATTTAGGGTATCCTGTGTTACGAGGGATCCCTTCGGGTTCTACCCGAGTGTTTGCTTACCCACTTGTGTTCTCAACACGATGTCTCGTTCAACTACTGTTGACTTCGGTACCCTTCACGGATTGCTCCGGGGTATTTTGAGTCGTGCCATTACATCTGACTTGAACTTATGGGTATATTCAGATTCTTACTCCGCCTTGCGGTTATGTATATTTTGAAATATCCCGTTTAAGGTTGTAATGTCTCCCATTATTGGGTAGATCCTTGGTACTTTTCCTTTACCTCCTTGGTCAGGTTGTCATTCTCTTCAATGAAGTATACTGTGGGAACTCTATCCCGTTATCGAACATTAATATGTTCTTTTAGGCTTTCGCCACATTGCTTACACTGGTATTCATTCCAGTCATTATGTATTCCTCCTTGTTTCCTGAGTCATATCCCATGTCTATGCTTAATACTCTGTGCTTCTCGCACTTCTCTACGCTATGTCCTTAGGTCTGTCACCTTACTGGTTCCTAGACTCCTTCATCTTGGTAAGCTTCCTTGTGTTCTTCGATCATTCGAGGTGTCCAACTGTCTTTGTTTGAATTGGCTCTTTCGTCCGTAGTATGGTGGGCTACTTCCCGTGTTCTGTACTCTACTTGTATACATACATGGAGTATCTTATTGATACGTTACCACCTACCTGACTAACTCATAACTGGTCTGTCAGGTCCGCAGGCTCCTTCGGAGTGCGGTCGTTCCATGTCTCGTTTGTGTACACTTGTCTGTAGAGTCGTGTCACGCCTAAGTGAAGTATTCTGTTGCAACTCCTCTTGTATCATTATATGATAACTTACCGTGGTTCTCTGGTTTGGTTTTTAAAATTTGGGGGTTTTCTGGAAAATTTTGCGTTTGAAAGAAAAAAATTGAGTTTGAAAATAAATTCTTTACGGCATTTCAATGCCGGTTACTTCTTACCAGGTCTAGCCTCCTGCTGACCGGTATATTCTCAATACAATGGTCAGGCCATTCAGCCTTCCCAGGGTTTCATTTCAGAATTCTTAAGTTTGTAGTGCTATATTGGCTTCTCTTACCGTCTTGGTACTTGCTAAGTACTGGTCGCTTGTCAAAGCTCTCCTTATTAGTCCCGCTATTACTGCACTTGCCGTGGTAAGTGCGCGGTACTGGCGGTTTTGGGTTAACTCATACCGGTCACGGTATTGTTCACATTGTATTTGGTATACTCGTTGGCTCTTCCTTGATCCCCTAGTTGGATAACTGCTCCTTGGAGCTGCTTCTCATTCCTCTTGACATGACTGTCATTCATTTAGGTGCTCCTCCACTCTCGGAGTTCCTTATTACTTTAATTCTATGCTTTACCTCGTTCTCGTTGCTCGTTCCCACGTCTTAACTGTGGTTACCGAGGTTTAACTTATTTAGGTACTACTTCTGTAGTCCTATTCGGGTATATCCCGTAGTTACTTGTAGCTGTCTAAGCTATGCCCGTTAGGTATTGCAACCTCTTCGGGTGTGTCAGGGTGGGTGTACCTACTCTTGACTGGATTCTTGGTCGGTTAGTGTACCGATGTTGGTATTAGTTAACTATGGCGGTCCGTAGACATGTGTCCCGGTTCTCGTTAGTTCTTATAAGTCCGTCTGGTCGCACGATTGGTGCATCCTTCTCACTGCTGCTCGACCAGCTGGGTTCTCGCGCTGCTAAGCATGTCGCCCTAGGCTACCACAAATTCTGGTCTCCTTGGATTAGGATGTCTCGACCTTTCGTCATTGCATGCAGTTATTGTCATTTCAGCGGGATCCGTCTCCGGATTTCCGGTTCTCGGGATCTACCGCATGACAGGTTCTGGTTCAGATTGAAATATTTACTAACTGCCAGATTGGGTTTCCCATCTCTCTGGTGTTCTTTCCCGAGCTTTTTAATGCGGGGGTTGTGGAGGGCGGGTTTGGTATTGTAGGTGTCCAGATCATACTGGAAGTTCCTAACTAGCGCATCTCTCACGCTACCACTCAACCCATAGCCCTAAGTCTCTAATTCCTAACTCGGTATTTCCTAAGCTCGTATTTCCAGTCATCAGAGCGATACTTCGCTCTGATACCATTTTTGTAACACCCCACCGTTAAGCTCGTCATTACCTCTCAAATTGTCACCAATTACTCTTACTCACGCAGCGGAACTCTAATTACAACGAGGGGTGAAACAACGCCGTTAGCCACCCATATGGCTAACCAGACCTATCTCACACACAGTAATGGTCTGATGGACTGGAACAACCGAGTACTTCATACAACACAATACTCAATTCCTTTCTTTACTATACCGAGTCTACAATATACGGATGCCGATAACATACTCGGACTTACACCTCTTTCAAATGCATTAGTAATTACTATCTAACTACCCATGCTTCATAGCAGTCCCAGTCCTACTCTCTCGAACGGTGGTCAGCTTCAAGTACCTGCACACTAAAAACGTCCCCCTAGGGGGGTCAGCTTACCTGAATATGAAATTCGCATATACCGCGTGCTAACCGCGGTACGCCGACTACTTTGGGTCGGATATACATGGAGTTCATTTTAATCAAACAACATGCATCATGGCAATACAATATATATGTATATTACACAAGGAATCTACATCCAATCAGGGAGCACAATTCCTAACTAACATAACAAGGTTGTTAGTTGTATATTTTTTACTCTTAGACCATGAGGTTATACCTCACTATGCCTTGTTTACTTATTCAGTACCTCTCCCGCTCTCTCGGGTTACTTATTCAATATACGCCCTTCTCTTGGGCTACTCGTACTATACCACCCACACTCTCGGGTTACTTATTCTCATTAGCTCACCCCCACTCTTGGGTTATTTATGCTCATTATTACCCACTCTCTTGGGTTATTCATACTAAGCTTTTGTAGATTCTCGAGACACTACAGGTCTCCTACGTCACGCTGTTACTCTGAATACATACTTAGGCCAAAACTCATGGCTCTCAAGCATAGTCTTACTTCCCGGTTTCGACCCTACTCTGGGTCTAGCATTGTGGGAAGGCTCAACTAGCTCCTGGAACTCTCCTCTCTCTTAGTTCCTATCTCTTTTACACAGGTCCGACTACTCTCGGACTACTCACATTCCCATACACTCCTCTCTCGGAGTTATAATAATTTTATGTATATTAGTCTAGAAGCATCACTCTTGATGTTTTCTAATGACTTTGGGAACTTACTTAAATTCGGGTAATCTTAGGGTTAAGGGTTACCCTCACATCATATGCCTTAGACATTCGGATATTTTCTTAACCGGGTAAAATCCTCATATAGGAGGTCGACCATGTCTCAAGGGAGTTACATAGTCCCTTAGGTCTCTTTACCTTCTTATAAGTTCACATTATTGGACTAACTTCAATCCTCTCGATGGAGGTTCATTTATCTCTCCACTCATATTTATTCCGTGGATTGTTTCAATAAGGTTTTCTAACCGTTATCGGGTATTTACTCAACCCGTACATCTTCTCACGTTCTAGGGAGTTCATATGTTTGCGTTATCGTTATACTTTAATCGATAGCTTATGTGTGTTTGCATGTTACCATTGTTCGTGAGACTACCCGATCTAGGGATTTCTAGTCAATCACTACTCTCTATGAGTCGGTCTATGCACTATGTTAGACCACACCGGCATACAAGTATGTTAGTTCATACAACATACAATAAAGCATACATAATCAAACAAGGGATTATTTTCATGCTTTAATCTTGATTAAGCCGGCAAACAAACACACAAATCAGAGTAACTCGGTTAGCATACGGGGCATGAGAAAATCATACCTTTCACCGGGGTTTTCACTTTACCGTGTCATCTCACCATGCTCGGGTCACGCACGACTCTCTGATAATGTTTCAAACATTATTATTAATACTAGGCTCATACGGTTCATAATAAAATGCTACTCCCGTACTTACCCCGTTATCCCGTTACTCGGTTTTACTCTTGTTAATTTGAGTTCTCACTTCTCAATCACTTCTAACACTTTCTTACACTTCCTAGGGCCTTTACATGTCACCAAACAAGGCCTTAACATCTTATAACATCATTAACACTTAAACCCCCACCATTAAAAGCCTTAAAAATACTCTCTGTAGGTTTCTGGGGGTGGTCCGGGACTTGGTCCACACCCTAAGTCCCGGACCTATGCTCATCGTAACTCTCGGGTGGAATTCAACACTGGTCCGGGACCTTGTCCCTATCCCAAGTCCCGGACCAAACACAGGCTTTACTCTCGGCCTAAATTTATGGGGTGGTCCGGGACTTTGTCCATACCCCAAGTCCCGGACCATGTGCAAGGTCATTTCTCGGGCGATTTTAGCAGGTGGTCCGGGACCTTGTACCAGACTCAAGTCCCGGACCAAACATGGTAGGAAACTCTCGGTATGAATAAAGGGGGTGGTCCGGGACTTTGTCCAAGGACTAGGTCCCGGACCCTGCTACAGATTTTACAGATTTGGCAATTTCAATTCTGTTACAACTCCATTCTTCCACCATTTGATTATCCAATCTTTCCCACCTTAAATCCTCATGTTTAAGCACTTAATTACCCATCTAAACCACCTTAAATTGATCACCAAGTCCACTCACTAACTCATGCTTAATTCACCCAAAATCCACTTACATTTCCATAACTTGTTTTCTATAACTCTTGTAACAGATTTTGGTTTCTTCATTATACCATTCAAACTTCACTCACTAATGCCATTCCTAGCACCCAAATGACATTATTTTCCTCTCAGTTCTACTCCAAGCCTTACTCTTCCTCTTCCCAAATTCCAAGTGATTTACCACTCACTTTAATATTCGAAACATGCCTAGTTTTTCCTAGGTTTCACACTCCTAATCACCCTTGGTTTCCAAGTAAAATTTGACAGCACTTGCTTGCTTTACTAAGCATTTTCACCACACTAAACATGCTCACAAACACTTCTTCTCCTCTGTTTGGTTTACACGTCAAAACCACCTCAAATACCCCTTATTCACACATATAAACTAGCTTAGTTCCCAAACTTATTTCTCACACTTAAACAACGTTAAACATTCTCATTCAACTACCATCATTGTAGCATCATAACTACACCCATTCAAGAGCATTAATTCAACTTTAAAATCTGTTTCACAAGCCAAATAAAACTAACTCAAGGTGAGCTTTTACCTTGTTTGTTTTCTGTTTTTCTTTCTCTTCTTCCTCTTTCTTTTGCTCCATATTTCTCTTCTTGTTTTCACAACACACAAGGGGGTCTAGATTGCCATCTACAACCATATCCCCATACACACATTAAGCTTTTTAACTCAATTTCTCCCTCACAAAAACTAGTATTACAAGAGCTAGTTTTTAGGGTTTAGCTTAGAGATTACCTTCAAGTGTCCAAATGAAGAGCTTAGGCAATCAAAATGATGAAGTTCCAGCACTCCCCTTAAGCAAGAAGAACCGGCTGGACATGAGAAAAATTCAACGTGGAGGAATTTTTTCCAAAATTGGAAGAGCTTGCTAGAAATGAAGAGCTTATGACTTTGTTTTTACCTTGGAGTATCAAGAAGATGATGGAGGCTCAAAATCAGCTCCTAAAGCTTCAAACGGTAAAACACCCATGGAAGTGAAGGTGGAGGAATCAAGGTTTTGAGGGGTGGAAAACGTAGCCCTCGCCGATACGAATCTAACGGTGTAATTTTTGTGTGATTCGGTGAAGAAATGAGCAAGCTTGAGGAGGAAGAAGATGGGCTGTGTGCTCACTTGTGAAATCGCCATTACAGAGGATGAAGAAGAAGGTGCTCAGTTTGGAGGGGGGAAAAATCGTGAATGAAAAGAAAAGAGGGGGAGAGAGTGCTAACATTACTTTTAACTATTCCCTCTTTACTTTTTCTTTTCTTTCTTTTTCTTTATTTCCTAACTAATAAACAAGAGAGGGGGAGGCTGCTACTAATAAAACCGGCCCCCTCTAGCTAATTAAGCTGGAGCGTTTTTCGGTTTCTGACAGAAAACGCTCATTATTTTACCCGGTTTGGCACTATTCATTAACCGGGCCCGTTTTTTCAGATTTTCTCGTTTCTTTATTTTAAATGGTTATTAAGCTTCCATAATATTTATAGTTATTTAATCAACTATAATTTTTACGGGTCCATTTGACCACTTAAAGTCACGTTTTCGGGTTTTCTCGAAAGACGTGCTTGAAAACTCCGTTAGCGTTTTAATCCATTATTTGGATCCGTTTTCTTCGGGAATCATTCCCGTATTCTAATTAGGCCTAAACAAGCCTTAGGAATCCATCTCGGACCCTTACGAGATCATATATCGCTTATTTTCATTTAATACGCATTTTAGCGTTTTTCGCTTTTAACGCATTTTCTCTTTTATTTTGGTTTTATTCTTTTTACCAATACTCTCTAGGCACATTTAGGCCCTTAATAATGATATTAGAGTAATTAAATCACCATTACTAGGTCCGGGGTATTAAAACGACATAGACCTTAGGTACAAGGAGGGCAAGGCAAATGTTGTAGCCGACGCCCTGAGCCGCAGAGCTCATTCATTGTTTACACTTTTAGCGGGCAGCAGTCTGATTGATGAGATACGAGCGGCACAGGAGAGTGATCAGTACATGCAGAGTATCAGGCAGAAGATGTCAGAGGGTTGTTTTGAGAGTAAGAAGTATGACTTCGAACAGTGTGATGATGGCATGATTCGACTGAATGGCCGGTTATGTATTCCAGAGTCTTCTCCTGACCTGAAGGAGAAGATACTCCAGAAGGCTCATTACTCGTCCTTATCCGTCCACCCCGGTTCTTCAAAGATGTACAAGGACTTGAAGGTCCATTTCTGGTGGAGCGGGATGAAGAAGGACGTAGCCGACTACGTGGCTAGAGGCTTGACCTGTCAGAAGGTTAAGTTTGAGCATAGGAGACCCGGCAGTTTAGTGCAGTCTATGCCTATTCCTTACTGGAAGTTCGAGGACATCTCTATGGATTTCGTTGTCGGTCTTCCACCGACTAAGGGAGGACTGAACACGATTTGCGTCATTGTAGATCGTCTTACGAAGGTGGCGAAGTTTGTGGCTATGAAGGATACCTGGAAGGTCCCGAAGTTGGCGGACTTGTTCCAGAAGGAGGTGATCCGGCACCATGGTGTGCCAAAGACCATTGTGTCTGACAGGGACCCTCGATTTTTGTCTAGATTCTGGGGTCAAGTTCAGGAAGCCTTGGGTACGAAGTTGAAGCTTAGTACGACATTCCATCCACAAACCGACGGTTAGAGTGAGAGGACCATCCAGACACTGGAGGACATGCTGAGAGCATGTGCCTAGGATTTTCAGGGGAGCTGGTTAGAGTGTTTACATCTGATAGAGTTCACCTACAACAACAGCTACCACTCATCGATACAGATGCCACCGTTCCAGGCACTTTACGGTAGACCGTGTAGGACTCCTTTATGCTGGGATGAGGCCAGCGAGACTACGCTTCAAGGACCAGAGTACCTAGAGTAGATCAAGGAGGATGTCCTACAGATCCGTAGGAACATGAGGGCAGCTCAGGACCGGCAGAAATCATATGCAGACAGCAGGAGGAGGGACATTGAGTTCACTACCGACGACATGGTATTCCTTAGAGTGTCACCCATGAAGGGGATCTTCCGGTTCGGGCAGAAGGGAAAGTTGAGCCCGAAGTGTGTTGGACCTTATGCGATTAGGGAGCGAGTGGGCCCGTTAGCCTACAGACTGGATTTGCCAGCAGAGCTCGGGAGGGTGCACGACGTCTTTCACGTTTCACAGTTGAAGAGGTATGTGCCCCATCTATCGCACGTTTTATAGCGAGCGACTTTAGAGTTGGACCCCGCTCTACGATATGAGGAAGTACCACTCCGCATTCTCGATACGAAGACGAGGCAGACTAGGAACAAGACCGTTAGCATGGTCAAGGTTCTCTGGTTGAACCATGAGGTGGAGAATGCTACATGGGAGTTAGAAGACTCCATGAGAGCGAAGTATCCAGCACCCTTCGAGTAGTGGCTGTGATACTTATACGGGTTCGTGGTCAAGCCCTTTTTAAGGGGGGGGGGGGGGGGGAATACGCCACTTGGCTTGCGCATATGTTATGCATTAGGTCTTGTTTTTGTGGTGTGTTGTGGGGTATGCTGCGTCATACGTTTGTTTGGATGATGTTGTTGATACATCTTATGTATGTGTAGTGCACCTGTTTGAATATATATATATAGTACCGCTGAGTACTTTTGTTGGTAAGTTGGATGTGCACCTTGTTTAGTGCTATGATATGAATGAGTTTATGCCATGAGTTTCGGCTACTTGATATGTGATGTATCAATCACTATACATATAGACTAGGTCTGAACCTAGTGGGAGTTACTCCCTAGCGATGGTCTGATTTGATTACTTAGTGGAACTGGATTCCTTAGGTGAACTGTAGATGAGTAAGGACTACGGGACGAAGCCTTTTTAAGGGGGGTAGATTGAAATACCTCTAACCTTAAAAACATAATTAAATGATCTATTAATGATCTAATATGGTTAATAAACATCTAATTACCATTGGGGAACAATCTAAAGATCTCAACAAGGCAAAACATGCCTTAAGATCGGTAAAGCCAAAAATGTGCTTTAAGAAACCAAAGAGATTGTATGACCTCAATTAGGATCAAAAGTGGATTCTTAAGTATTATAATTATGTAATGAACACTATAAAACTATTCTCAAAGGAAACCAAGCTCTAAAACATGTTCTAACACAAAATATGCGTTAAAATTCCTTAAAGCACGTTTTTTAGAAAATTGACTTTCTGAGTGGGTTTTGAGTGGTGTTAGGCATTGGATTAGACCTTGTTATACTAATGTACTATAATGTACCACATTAGAAGGTCTAAATCCAAGATTTCGAAAAAAAATCAGAAATATGGCATTCATTGTGAATAGTAATCCAAATAGTGCATTTTTAAGCAAAATTGACTAAGTCTAGTCAATGGTCAATACATGACTCATCTATATCCTAAATGAGGCGGCAGCATAAGGAATGGAGGACAGCACATTCAACTTTAATCAAAATATCTAGCCAATTTGGTGAATCACCATTTACTATTCCATTTTCTACTTTTCATTCATTAAAACACATTTTCTTTCTTTCTATGTCCTCTTGTCCCATTTCAGCCAAGCCCTCAGCAGTTCCTAAACCTCTCAAGATGTTTTCTTGAGCATTCAAGGCAAATCAACCTCTTTTCCACCTAAGGTGATGGTTTAAGGCATATTTTAGCACTTTTTCTTCATCTTTTCATCGCCTACACATGGAGCTTATAATCTATCACTTTCCATGGCTTATTCTCAGTGTTTTAAAGCTTGAACAACATCTATTCTCGGCTGAAGCCACATTTGGAACCAAGGTGGTCAAAATTTACATTATAAGGTAAAAACATACCTTAAGGATTCTTACTCTTCATCCGGTTTTCTTCTTCTGTTTTCTATGAGTTTATTCACTCATAATCTTCATATTTTCATTTTGATTCAGTGTGTTAACCATTTGGTGCAAGGGTGGCCGAAAATCAAAGGAAAAATCATTCTTTAAGGCATTTTGCCAAGGTAAAATCTAGTACCATAGCACCTTGATGTTGTCTAGCTATTACCCATGTTTTTATGGTGAATTTAACACCATGTGGTGTTCTTGATTCAGGTCGAAACCCTTTGGAGATTACCTTTCATTTTTAAGGTAATTTTTGCCTTAAATCTTACATTTAATTGTTCTTTGTGGTTAGCTCATGCTTGGAGTGTAACCATATCTTATTTTTGATGAATTAAACATGTTTAAGTGCTGTGATGATTTTTCCTCCAAGCCGCCGAGTTGGTTTTAAGGCTAAACCAAGGTATAAACACCTTCAACTTATGATTTTATGATTTTATGATTTTTCAGCTCATATAATATATGTGCCGAGAGTGGACATGATTAAATGGGTGATTTTAACCTAAGTATGGAAAAAATGACTTAGATAAATTAAGCTAGTCATTTAAGTGATTTAATTAACATAATGGTTAAATTATGACATTATGTGGAAAAATAAATAAGCTACAGCAAGGCCGAGAGTTTATAGTATATTTTGAGCTATTTATGTGTAATTTTCTATTATAAAGCAAAGTTGTAATAAGGCCATGTCATTAGGCCATTTTAATTTAAGTTTAAAAGCTTATTTAATTTAATTTATGCTTATATAATAAAGTTTGGGGTCAAACGGTAATTACTGGTAAAATATAAAGCCGTGGGCTTAAATAATAGGAATTTAGGGTTTTAAAATGAATTTAATAAAAATTATAACATTTTATAAAGTTTTGGGTCAAAATTGTAAAAATAGAAAAGTATAGGGTATAAGTAGTAATTATCGAGAGTTTGGGTCCAATTTGGCATTAGAAGTCAAAGTTGACTATATAGGAGACTTTGACCAAGTTTGGAGAGTTTAATGAATTAAAATACTACCTTATATTAAGATAGTTATTAAATTGTGAAAGATTTATAAGAGTTGGGGTGATAATGTGAATTCCGAAACTTAGGGGTACTAAATGGAATTTAGAACAAACCTTGGGTTGTTAGGAATTTTTAGAAGTTTATTTGGTTAAATTTGGAGTTAATATGAATTATATAAGTATAATATATGATATTTTATATCATTGTTACAAATGGGTAACATATGGGTATAAACCGAGAATTATGGAAAGTATAAGGTTAGGAATGATATTTATAACCTTTTGGTATAGTTTGGTAATTTTTGGAGTTATATATAAGGTTTTATTAAGATATATGTATAATATATAGTTTTAATGACATTAGGAAACTATATATTATAAATTGGGGAGATTTGGTTATTATACTAAGTTAGGTGGAAAGAATTAATTTAAAACAGACCCTAGGGTCTGTTTGGTAATAATATGCATTTATAACTATAGGTTATAATTATATTAAGGTTTAAGGATTATAATTTAAGATATGTATTATAAGTGTAACAATGGAATATAATTTGGGGTTGATTTGTAAATTATGGAAGTATAGTGGAATATAATAAAAACCGAGAGTATAATGGGCTGTTTGGTATTTTATAACAATTTATAACTATAGGTTATAATTGTTTTAATGACATAAATGTCATAATATATGTTATATAACTATAATATTACATTATATAAATTATGTGGTGGATTTTGTAAATATATAAGAAAATAGGTGTTGTTCGGTAATATTGGCATTTTTGGATGAAAATTTATAATATGGTTTTTAATGTTATAAGGGTTGTAACATTTATAATATAAGAAATATTCATTAAAAAAGAATGAATATATTATAAAGACTTACCATATACCAAATAGTCCCATAATACATGTATATAAATAAATATATGTTATGGAGTGGAAAAATATAATAAGGTTCAATAACCATATATTATCATAATTTAAATGATATAAGATAAAGAGAAAAGAATTACAAACATTAGATATGGAAATTATAATGTTAGGAGAATACATGAAATGATAAGGATTTATATAATTCAAAGTATTTTTACATATGAATTATACTATATTAAACTTGGAAAAACTAACCTTAGGAAAATAAATACTAAGGTGAAATGTCTAATATATGATTAAGAACTATACATTCAGTATAGAAACAAACTATATAATATACAAGGGTATATTAAATTACATGTGATAACCAAGTTCAAACTTTAAGTATATTAATATACGAGACGAGACTACGCACGTAATATAACATTTTTCCAAATCCCGAGTTAAGCCGAAAACCCGACAAACGTTGTTAGTTAATAACGGGGGATTAACCAGGAGGTATTAGTGACGGTACGGGGTACCGCAGAGTTATATCGTTATACGGGATTCTAATCAGTAGCGTTATGTATTATTAGACTATTAGAGATGACACGAGGAGTATCGGATCTAGCTGATTCATACTCCACAGTTATATAATCAGGGTGAACGGTATGTTGTTACGTGTCTCTAATTGTCTCTGAGGGCTTCCTCAGTTCAGACTTCTGTGTAATCTGTGATAAGATTGTTTGTCTGATTATGTGAATAAATATGCATGAACTGTATATTTTTAGCTGCTTATTATTTACTGTTGTTGCGTTAACAGTATTGGTTCATATATATGGACCTATATATATAAAACGAACTAGCGGCTATGGTGCTATCTTATATGTAATATAAGGATCGTCAGAAAAACGTTGTAGCACGAGGATAATAAGATATACATATTATCTGAGACTTTAATACGGAGCATTGGCCTTTCTAACGCCGCTCTCGTATCTAACACTGGATCCCGAGTTTACAAACTCTGGATTGGACTAACGATCTTAGTCTGCTGTGTTAGAAAAATTGGTAATGCGATGTGATGGTATAATTATATAACATAACAAAGCCAAGAGGATGTGGCTCTTGGTGCGCTCTGTGATCACAAAAACGATACCAGGATGTCCGCGTACTGGTCCGCAATTATCAAGAAAATTTCCCGCGAGCTAGGACGGTTCGTTGGTCGGTGACTTTACCGCTGGAGTGGCTACTGCCGTGGGTGACCCGCCACAGTATATGGGTAATTTAGAGACACGTCGTTTTTAACGAGCCGTTGTCACTAGGAATAACCGAACATTTATTACAGTTGAGACTTGTTCATTGGCGAACAATATTGGTCTTTATACCAAGGACGGGAGTTGATACTTGTTTATTATTCTTGTTGTTTCGCCTTGTTGTTCATTGGTTATACTGTGTGGTTTATATTATGTGTGTTGATTGGTTGTGTTTATTGTATGGTTATCACTGTTAAATGTTTTACAGTTTAAATATTAAAAAGGTATTGCATGTAACGAATCTCGTGCTCTCGACCAATTAATTGAGGGGTTTGAGGAGGCATGACGGGGCATGTGATAACATACTCAGCAGGGGCTGATTCCATACCACAAACCATTTTTATTTCAGGAGACTAGCTGGAGGGTCGACGCGGGGCGTGACAGTTTTATTTACTTTTGGTTAGACTTGGTACGGATTGAGACTACGGTTATTTTGGACTCGAGTTTTGTAAACCGAGGTGTATATTTGGTTAGACGCTCACGTGTACGGTTTATGTATAAGACGGTTTGTTGTTGTATATATTTTAGTTTTATTTAAGCACTACTATCTATCTCTTGTGGTCACTGCGGGAATACGTTTCGTATATTGATTATCATGTAACTCGTTATCACCCGTATGGGCGAGTGATAACAGTGACATCATTAGAAAGACAGTCTGTTATTTACCGCTGAGATTTATTTACTAAGTACGACGTTTATACTATAATTAGGAGCCGGATTAGTAGGGGTGTTACAAATGTGGTTTGTTTGTTTCGGTAAGATGCATTACCATACGAAATAGTTGGTTTGCAAGATTCAACATGTGTATGTCTCTCACTGTGTTAAACACAAAACAATGTCAGATTGTAACATAGTAATAAATAAGAGGATCAAAAACACATTGCCATAAAAGGTCAAGTTCTGTAAACACAACACTTTGACAAGGGCATAAAGCATATGAAAATACCAACAACTTGTTTACATTGTTGTGCATAAATTCAAGATTCAAAGTACATTCCAAAACACCAGCTACTCAAATTTGGGTCCTTGCCCATTTTTACATCAAAGTGCATACTAAAACACCACTCATTCTCACGTCTTGTTCACATCAAAATACTATTTTCTTAAAGAAAACTACAACCAAAAAGCATAAATTCACTACAACAAAAAAACATGACTACACTACACACGTCATTGCGCCGCTGTCCATCACACCAACAACGTATAAACACCCACTCCCAGCAGTAGTTGCACCTGAGACAAAGTACACGTTAAAAAAAAACAGGATGAGTATAATGCTACTGAAAAAATATGCTAACATTGTCACTAAATTGAATTATTTGCTCACCATGAATGACACTGTTGTTTCAACTATTACGCTACTGATTTCTCGTAGATAATCGGATAGGTCTTGTGATCGCCTTCCAGTTCCTTGGCCTTCCAAATCCTTCACACCCACATGCAGTTTCTTGGGTTGGTTGTGGGGCAGCCTGACTAGACCCACTACCATCTCCAATTTCTGATACAGCAACCAGGCCCTGGCCTTGTCCCACAGATCAAACGGTTTGGGATGCACATGTTCTAGAGTTATGTCCTCTTTGTTTACAATTAGCACAAGTGACATGAGTTGATCTCTTAGGGTTAGGCCTAGCCTCACCCTCCTCTCTTCTCCTATGTTTTTTGGGTCTACCAGGCAACTTCTTCAAAAAGGGTGAAGAAAGGATTTTCAAGCCCTCAGGGTCAGGCAAAATAGAAGAGTCAGGGATTGAAGAGAGTGCTTTCTGATATGTGATAGCATATTTAGACATTGAGAAGAATGGGTCAACAAATTGCTCTTTGTCTATCCTCTTCCAGTTCAGAACAGCGCAAGCAAGCTTGCATGTGATACCTGACTGATCCCATGCCATACAATCACAGTGCCTATCTTTTAGATTGACAATATAGTGCCTGTTTAGCTTAGTCACTTTGAACTCATGTTCACTACTTGTAGTATGCCCACACCTACAAGCTGCCTTTGTGTTCTTGTAAAGAACCTTTTTAGCATAAGGTGTAATCTTGCCATGCATCTTTCTGATAGACTCTCTTCTTCCATTCAGTTTTATCATTAGGGTCTGTCTTAAGCTTTTAAGAAGAGAGAAAATTGGGCTACCCCTAATTGTAGACAACTTTCTATCGAATGACTCAACAAAGTTTGAGGTTGTCTCTTTAACTTTTACCTCCCTCGCCATATGAAATTTAACCCACTGATCATAATCAATATCCCTTAAATACCTATAAGCTCCTACAAAGGTTTCTTCAATTCTTTTCAGTCCTTTAGGGCAAATTGGGTATAACATTGAGCAGCTTCTTAGAAAATATTTCTTAACAAAGTTCCTATAATGTATTACAAGCACAACAAAACAATTAGGGAAATGCAACAACAGACAATTATAAATAGAGCATGCTTAGCCAAAGTAAAATGCAATTTTACCTGGATTATCTTTCTTGAAATTGGCATACAAATGCCTACAACATATTCTCCTAGTAACTTCTGGTAGGACAGCATCAAGTGCAGGTTCAACACCCTGTTTCAGAAATAGAATAGACATTAACACTCCAAGCTGAAATCTACACAAATAGAGTTAGTAAATTCTTCTTGAACAAACAATGTGTCACTTTACCTTTTTCCTATCAAAGATGATGACCCATTTTCTCCTCACATCCTCATTAGCAATCAACCTCAAATTGCTGAAAAAGTAAGTCCATGTTTCAGTTGTTTCACTAGCAACAATAGCAAATGCCACCGGAAATATCCCATTGTTCCCATCAAGTGAGACTGCACTAAGCAATACCCCTCCATAAGGACCCTTAAGATGACAACCGCCAACGCCAAGGAATGGTCTACATCCATTAAGGAAACCTTCTCTTAATACACTGAAGCATATAAGCAACTTAGAGAAGGTGGGTGGCCCATTGACGTATTCTTAATACTTTGGATCAATAATTGACCCTGGGTTTCGCTCAAGTGCAATCTTTGTGTACTGATGGAGTTTTGCATAGGATTCCCCATGTTTGCCTTGCAACAGACTCATTGCTTCTTTTATAGCCCTGAAGCACTTCATATAATTAACCATTACCTCGTACTTGGTTTGTACGATGTACTGAATTGCAGCAGATGACAATGAGTTATTTGCCCTCAATTCTTGAAGAATTTTTATCATTACCCACTTAGATGTAGCTGATGGGTTTTCAGACAGCCTAGTGCAAGTGTGCTCTCCTTTCATGGTTTTGATCGTGAAGGTTATACCATCAGGCAATAGAGAAGCACGTAACCGCCATTCACATGAGCAAAGATTGTTGCAAAGGACCGTTGATAAGTGTCTAAATGAGCATGTTTTATAGGTGTATTTCATATATAATATTAGCACTTTTCTTGCTCATTTCTCCACTTCGGTTAGTTTTCCTCTAGTTTATGTTTTATTGTTTATCTCACAAATTTATTGGTTTAACATGAGGAAAACCAAGCTGGGAGTAAAGTAGACGAAGAGACGAACGCATAGATGCAAACGGCTTAGAAAACGGAGTCCAAACGAAGAATCTAGAGCCGGTCAAAGTTGGAAGAAAATGGGTCACGACCACACTTGTGACCGCATAGATCTTGGGCGGACGCTAGGCGGACAAGACACACAGGCGTCCGCATGATTCTTAGGTGGACGTTCATGCGGACAGAAGAAGTGGCCGGGCGGACGTGAAGCGGACGGATGTGCGGACGACACAAATGACCGGGCGAACAGGAAAAAAAGACAGAGACGTCCGCGCGAGATTAAGGCGGACGCAGAGGCAGACGCAGAGGCGGACGCGACTAAAATCGCACGCATAACAGTTTTTCTTCTTCGTCGACTTCGCTCGTCGACTTCGCCCGTCGACTTGCAACTTATCTATCTACTCTTCGCGATCTGTCCCCTGCAATCAATGCTCTTCCACCTCTGTCTGCAGTCGTTCTTCTTCTTCTTCTCCTCTATAAAATACCACTGCTACTACAAACAAACACACACGTTCCACCCCAAACTCAACACTCAAAATCTCTCATTTCAGTTACAAAAAAATCCTACGTACTCGCTCCACTCTTCTTCCTCTTCATTTTCTCCATTCATCATCCACGCATCTCGTATTGTTATTACGTCCAACCTCTGTCTGACTTATTACCAGTTAATATGTCAGGCTAAGGAGGATTTGCTCCAGGCAAGGGTTTTAATTATGGTTTGTTTAATTATGTAATCAATATTTCTACCGGTTAAAATAAATACAGTTTGTTACGCTTAAAGGTTTCTCTCTCACCATTTTAATAAATTACATGAATTTATTAAAATGCTTTCCTAAGTCTATTTTGATCAGACCAGGTGATAAATAGACAGGTTAATTAAGCCGTAAATCTGGAGAAAGCTTATTATGATTTAATAGGTTAGTATTTTCAGATGCAATTATAATTCCTCGAATTTAACGTCCGTTTACATAGTGTTGCTCGAACCTTGATTAGACCGAGCATTTTCTGGTAAACGAGTTCTTAAGGGTCTATGACTTAGTCCTTAGGATAATAACAGGAATTTTGCCAACTAATAAATTAACCGGTAGATAGCATAATTAATCAGATTATATTAAACCTAAACCTGGAGTTCCATTTAATTCATCTGCACTCAGTTTTCTAATCTGCTTAATATTTTCTCTAAAACAAGTCAATTAACTCCCCCCCTTTTGTGACAAGCTTAGGAACTATTTTATCTCGATATAAGTCCCACGGTTTGACCCCGGCCGCTTCTGTCTTCTATACTACTGCGACCGGGTTTTTATTTGCAGCCCGACGGATATTTTGAGTATTAATTTCTTTCTTTTATCAATTTCACCAGTACTAATCACTCACGATAAATCCATTCTGCAAAATGGCGCCGTTGCCGGGGACTTGATTTAATCTAGTCCCTAAGCCCCGGTTAATTCACCTGTTATATTATAATAATCTGTTAATATAGTAAAAAAAATAAAAAAAACTGTTAATCCAATTTCGGACATATAATCTCGGACATCTGACTTGGACATTTGACTTCGGACTTCGGACATCTAACTCCTAACATCTTAATATTATTGTCATTTATTTCTGTCATTTCATTTCCATTGTCCTTTAATATTCCATTGTCTCTAACTACTAACTTAAAATTTCCTGTCATTTCGTTCCATTGTCATTTCAATTTCCTGTCATTTCGTTCCATTGTCATTTCTTTCCATTGTCATTTCAATTTTCTGTTATTTCTTTCCATTGTCCCTAACTACTAACTTAAAATTTCTGTCCACTAATTCCTAACATTTTTATTATTCTAACCCATAACCAGTTCTTTTCTCTGTTTTGAGTGGTGAATGCCTTTTACCAGGTCAAACAGTCTCCCAGAAAATATTAATAATCACACGGTTGGTTATAATCCAGAGATCGAGAGAACCTTTCTGCGTACCCTAAGGCAGAGACGAACTCAACGAAATACCACCACAGTGATAGATTCTGACCCGGAAGCTAACATGGCATCTACACCAGCGACGGTTCGAAATATCAACAGGCCGTCTAACCAAGGACAACAGCCTGCTATCATCCTTCCTCACCTTAGCCCATCCGAATACGATGAGTGGCAGAAGCTGAAGCCATATCATCAAATCAGATGTGTGAAGGAGTTGGGCATGTTTGATGGCACCAATCCTGACGAAGCCCTGTTACATGTTACAAAATTCTTGCAACATGCCAATAGTCTTACTGCAACCGACGCGGTACTCCAGTATGCAAGATTGTCTTTATTCCCACATAGCCTGACGGGAAACGCGAGCAAGTGGTATCATAGCCTAACACCAAGTACCATTGGTACATGGGACGACATGGCCACCAAGTTCTACGACAAATTCCTACCCCCGAGCCGAACATTGGAGATGATTGCTGAAATTTATAATTTCAAGCAACCTGGGTCGGAGAATATTTGTGAAACTTGGGATCGCTTCAAAGGACTACTACTCACTTGTCCTCACCATGGTCTGACGAAAGAACAAGTATCACAATTGTTCTACAAGGGCTTGATCGGTCCGTGCAGAACAATGGTGTTATCTTCGTTAGGGGCTGACATTCTGAAAAAGCCAGGAGCACAATTTCTGAACAACATGGAATCTCTCTGTGAGGAAATCAGAGACTGGGCCTCCGGTGGATCAAGGAGCGGTACTCCAGGATTATATCATGTTGGGGAGAGTGATAACAAGTTCGACCAATTGATGAAAAGCCATGAGCAACTCATGGAGAGCAATGCTCAGCAGGCAACAAAAGTCAGTACTCTGCAAAAAGTGGTTGAGCAGATGGCTATGAATTCCTACCCCCAGCAAGCTAAGTCGATGATTTCCCGATCATCTACAATCCCTCCAGGCTATGCTCCTCTATCTCAATCATCTCCTGTTATTTCTTGTACACAATGTGGTGGGCCTCATGATTATGAACAATGCCCCCAACTACAAGAATTAAAAGCAGCGGAGGAGGTAAACTACATCACCAACAATCAAGGGTACAGACAACCTTGGCAACGTAACATGCAATCCAACCTTCGCTACTCAAACACAGAAAATATCCAAAACCCACATACCCTTCAACCATCTCAAAACTACAGACCTCAATCCAATTTCCAAGGAGGCCAAAGGCAATATCAACAACAGCCTTATGGCAATGAAGCTTCATCGAGTCGACCAACTCAACCTCCTTCGAATCCTGAGTCTGATATGTCTCAGATGCCGGAGATGTTTAAGGCGATGATGGGTAAATCCCGAGATACGCAAGAAGAGGTTGCAGCTCTGTGCAAAGACCAAAAAGCCTTGCAATCTCAGATCCAACAGTTACTTACTCAACAAAGACCACCTGGTCAATTCCCTTCACAGACAAACCCTAATCCAAAAGAGCAAGCAAATTCAATCCTTATAGATGATGGCACATCCCAATCAACAAACTTGTGTGCCGTCTCCTTAAGGAGTGGAAGGGAACTCGAAACCAGAAAAGAAAAAGAAAAAGAACAAGAAAATCATGAAGAGGCCTACAACAATGTTGAAGAAACAGCCAATCCAGCCTCACCTCCCTCAAAAATCCAAGTTCCTACACCTGCTACTCCATCTCCATCTCGAGTAACCTTCGACATTCCATCCTCATCTCTTAAAAACAGTGAACTACCATTTCCCAACAGAATGAAAAAGAAACACCTCGACGAGCAGTTCTCTAAATTCTTGAGCATTTTCAAGAAACTGACTCTCGACATACCTATACTTGATGCTTTGCAAGAGATGCCTAATTACGCCAAATTTCTAAAGGATCTCTTGACAAAGAAGAAAAAGAAGAAACCTGGGAAAGAAACAGTGCACCTCACGAGATGCTCTGCAGCCCTTCTTCGAGCACTCCCTCCAAAACAAACAGATCCGGGAAATCCCGTGATCCCGTGTTTATAGGGGGGTGGACTGTGGAAGCGGTCTATGCGACCTAGGAGCCAGCATTAATATCATGCCATATGCCACCTTTTGAAAGTAAAAGGAGGAGAAATGCAACCGGTTCCTTCAAACTCCAACTAGCAGACAGATCAGAGATCAAGCCCATGGGCATAGTCCGGGATCTGGTAGTTGGAGTCTCGCTTCATCTTTCCAGCTGATTTCGTCATTCTAGAAATGGATGACGATGTTGAGGTTCCCCTGATTCTAGGTCGACCGTTTCTGAGTACCGCCAAAGCCATCATTGACGTCCATGATGGAAAATCACTCTTCGGTACGAGGATGAAACGATTGAATTCGACATGCAGAAAATGATGAAGAAAAGCTCAAACTTTTCTCCTCATGCTAAGACAGTGGGATTCACAGATGATGAGGAGGAGGAAGGCGATTTTGCTACAGATGAGGACATGTATTCCATCTTCCATCCAGGAAGCTGAAACTGAACCGCTAGAGCGAGTATTATTTACTTCTCTAGAAGAAAAGGTGGAGGATCCAGAAGTTAACGCCATGCTGGCGTACGTAGAGAAAGGAAGGGCTGGTTATCAAGCGTACCGGCCACCAATCGAAGAACTCGACAGAAAACCTCAAAAATCAATTCCATCAGTGGAACAACCACCTAAACTCGAGCTTAAAGAAATACCCTCTAACCTCAAGTATGCCTTCCTAGCTGAAAATGACCATTTGCCTGTCATTATTTCCTCTTCTCTGAATTCCGGGGAGGAAACAAGGTTACTTGAGGTATTAAAGAAGCACAAGACAGCAATCGGGTGGACTATTGCTGATATCAAAGGAATTGATCCCTCCTATTGCACGCACCATATTATATGGAGGAAAACTAAACCTATCAGGCAACCTCAACGCCGGCTAAACCCTAACCTCAAGGAGGTAGTTCGAAAGGAGGTTCTGAAACTCCTTGACGCGAACATCATTTATCCAATTTCTGACAGTCCATGGGTCAGTCCTGTTCAAGTTGTCCCAAGAAGGGGGGCATCGAAGCTGTTATTAATGAAAAGGGAGAGACTATCCCTCAAAGAAAGATCACAGGATGGCGCATGTGTATTGACTATCGGCGTTTGAACTTGGCAACCAGGAAGGATCATTTCCCTCTCCCCTTTATCGACCAGATGTTGGAACGACTAGCAGGGCAAGAGTACTACTGTTTTCTAGATGGGTTCTCGGGTATTTTCAAATACCAATCGCACCTGAGGACCAGGACAAGACAACCTTCACTTGTCCTTACGGTACCTTTGCATACCGACGAATGCCTTTCGGTCTATGCAACGCCCCTGCTACCTTCCAGAGATGTATGCAAGCAATATTTGCTGACTTCATCGAGCAGAGCATAGAAGTCTTTATGGACGACTTCTCAGTCTATGGCTCTAGTTTCGACAAATGCTTGGCACAACTTGATTTAATCCTAAGACGGTGTGAGGATACGAATCTCGTTTTAAACTGGGAGAAGTGTCATTTTATGGTCAAGGACGGGATCGTCCTTGGACATAAAATATCAGCAAAAGGAATAGAGGTGGATAAAGCCAAGGTAGAGGTTATCGAGAAGTTACCAGCACCAACTACAGTTCGAGATATACGAGCATTTCTAGGGCATGCAGGATTTTATCGGCGGTTTATTCAGGACTTCTCCAAAATCAGCAAACCATTGACCGACCTGCTACAGAAAGATGCCCCGTTTCATTTTGATGAAAGGTGTTCAGCTGCTTTCCAAACTATAACACAAAAATTGGTGTCAGCACCTGTAGTCATACCACCTGATTGGTCTCTTCCGTTTGAGATCATGTGTGACGCAAGTGACTACGCCGTGGGGGCAGCTCTATGCCAGAAAAAAGAGAAAATCTTGAGGGTGATCGCTTATGCTAGCAGAACACTAAACGACGCCCAGAAAAACTATACGACCACCGAAAAAGAACTTCTGGCTATAGTTTTCTCCCTCGATAAGTTCAGATCTTACTTATGGGGAAGCAAAGTCATCGTGCATACAGACCACTCCGCTCTCAAATACTTATTTACAAAACAAGAAGCCAAGCCTCGCTTATTGCGCTGGATTCTTCTACTTCAAGAGTTTGACATCGAAGTCAAAGATAAGAGCGGGAAATTGAATGTCGTCGCTGACCATCTCTCTAGTTGGTGACTCCTACGGATAGTGTGCCTATCAACGAATTCTTCCCCGATGAGACTGTCTTCTCCATCACCAAAGTACAGGAGCCATGGTACGCGGACCTGGCCAATTATTTAGTCTCTGGAACAGTACCCTACGATTTTTCCTACTCCCAGAAGAAGAAATTTCTTTCTGACTCAAAGCATTATTTCTGGGAGGATCCGTATTTGTTCCGAGTTAGTGCTGATGGGTTGATTCGACGATGTCTCCCGGAAGATGAGGTTTCAAGCGTCATACATTTTTGTCACTCACGGGAAGCCGGAGGTCACCATGGACCCACAAGGACCGCTGCTAAGATCCTGGCCTCAGGTTTTTATTGGCCGACCCTTCATAAAGATGTGTACCAATTCTAAACAATGTGATAATTGCCAGAAAATGGGTAACACATCCAGGAGACATGAGATGCCACAACAGGGGATACTAGAAGTGGAGCTCTTTGATTGTTGGGGCATTGATTTTATGGGACCGTTCCCTTCCTCGCAGGGCCACCAATATGTTCTAGTGGCAGTTGATTACGTGTCGAAGTGGGTAGAAGCTATACCTTGTCATCATGCCGATGCAAAGACAGTAACCAGGTTCCTCAAAAAGCACATCTTTACCCGTTTCGGCGTGCCAGAATTATTATCAGTGATGGTGGATCTCACTTCTGCAACCGTTTATTCGAAGCGCTTATGGTTAAGTACGGGGTACGTCACAAGGTAGCTTTACCTTATCACCCCCAGACAAACGGCCAAGCAGAAGTTTCCAACCGTGAGTTAAAATGGATCCTCCAGAAGACGGTTAACTCATCACGAAAGGATTGGGCACTTAAGCTGGATGATGCGCTTTGGGCTTACCGCACTGCATTCAAGACTCCCATCGGGATGTCTCCTTTTAAGCTGGTCTATGGGAAAGCATGCCACCCCTGTAGAGATGGAGCATAAGGCATATTGGGCAATCAAGGCCCTAAACTTTGACATGACTTCTGCGGAGAGAAAAGGAAATTCCAACTTTCCGAATTAGAAGAGCTGCGAGATCAGGCTTACCAGAATGCTAAGATCTATAAAGAGCGCACCAAAAGTTCCACGGATGATCCTCAAGGGACTTCGAAATTGGTGATTGGGTTCTCTATAACTCAAGATTAAGGATCTTCCCTGGGAAACTCAAGTCTCATTGGGCCGGCCCTTTCCAGATTGTTAGTGTGACTCCGTACGGTGCCTTTGAACTCCAGAACAAACAAGGCGAAACTTTCAAGGTCAACGGGGCACGTCTTAAAAGGTATAATTCTCATTCTAATATTTCAACTGACTTCTCTGCAACTTATTTTGTCCAAGAACAGCGGGACAACTCGCCCTCGAACTCTTCTCCAAACTAAAGCTTGGTCAAATACGTCTAGCTAGAGACGTTAAACCCGGGCAGCTTGGTGGGAGGCAACCCACTATCTATCTTTTATCTTTCCTTTAAATTTAATGATGTTTTCCTTTTTGTACTATATTTCCCTTTATTATGTTATAATAAAATGCAGGTTTCACTTGAGTTCTTCTGGCTGTGTAGAATATTCTTTACAGGTTCATTTCATGACATTCCACAGCTGCACTCAAGTGTGGGGGAGCTCTACACACTCTACGAAATCTGGGGAGTACACTCTTTCCTTTATTAATTGCATGCCCTATTAATTTTATTTCATCTACGCAATGAGGGCATTGCTTAAGCTTAAGTGTGGGGGGAAGAGCCTTTTAGGGCATTTTGTGCTTTAATTGTTTGAATCTCTCTGCTTATCTTGCATTTGTTCAAAAATTAAAATTATGTACCCTGCTAATGTAGGTTGTTCTCTTTAAAAACAAATACTGTTATGAATTGTGGGATAAATGGTACAAATTTTAAAATTTTGATTACTTTTGAGGAGCATTTTATATGCGGTGTGACCAAATAATCTGCAATGGTTGGATTTTATTGCTCAGAGTTTCTTTCTGTCTTCTCTCTTAGGGATTGCTAAGGGGTGCTTCTCTGTTAAAAAAAAAGAAAAAAAATAAAAAAAAAAGGGACTTGCGAGACACCATTGGTAACCAACAAAAGAGAGTTGAGTGTTCTTAAATACAAAGGCGTGATGCCTACATTTTCTCATCTCTTATGCAAAAGTGAAACAAATGCATAAATCTATTTTTCCTTTTGTTTTCTCCTCAATGCCCATTCTTGAGAGAAGTTGGCCATGGTAAAAGTTCTCAGAGTCACCTAAAAGAAACATTGAAGTACCTTGGATCATACCCCGAAACTCTATATTTTATTTTTACCTGAGCACACCTATGCCACCAGCAGTTGATTCACACTCCTCAATAAGTTAAAAGATCATGTTTATCCTACCCTTCATAATAATATTTGTTAGTATTGAGCATTCCCTACTTACTTGGGTACGTGGTTTTGCTTGAGGACAAGCAAAAAGATAAGTGTGGGGGTGTGATAAGTGTCCAAATGAGCATGTTTTATAGGTGTATTTCATATATAATATTAGCACTTTTCTTGCTCATTTCTCCACTTCGGTTAGTTTTCCTCTAGTTTATGTTTTATTGTTTATCTCACAAATTTATTGGTTTAACATGAGGAAAACCAAGCTGGGAGTAAAGTAGACGAAGAGACGAACGCATAGACGCAAACGGCTCAGAAAACGGAGTCCAAACGAAGAATCTAGAGCCGGTCAAAGTTGGAAGAAAATGGGTCACGACCACACTTGTGACCGCATAGATCTTGGGCGGACGCTAGGCGGACAAGACACACAGGCGTCCGCATGATTCTTAGGCGGACGTTCATGCGGACAGAAGAAGTGGCCGGGCGGACGTGAAGCGGACGGATGTGCGGACGACACAAATGACCGGGCGAACAGGAAAAAAAGACAGAGACGTCCGCGCGAGATTAAGGCGGACGCAGAGGCGGACGCGACTAAAATCGCACGCATAACAGTTTTTCTTCTTCGTCGACTTCGCTCGTCGACTTCGCCCGTCGACCTGCAACTTATCTATCTACTCTTCGCGATCTGTCCCCTGCAATCAATGCTCTTCCACCTCTGTCTGCAGTCGTTCTTCTTCTTCTTCTTCTTCTCCTCTATAAAATACCACTGCTACTTCAAACAAACACACACGTTCCACCCCAAACTCAACACTCAAAATCTCTCATTTCAGTTACAAAAAAATCCTACGTACTCGCTCCACTCTTCTTCCTCTTCATTTTCTCCATTCATCATCCACGCATCTCGTATTGTTATTACGTCCAACCTCTGTCTGCTTATTACCAGTTAATATGTCGCTAAGGAGGATTTGCTCCAGGCAAGGGTTTTAATTATGGTTTGTTTAATTATGTAATCAATATTTCTACCGGTTAAAATAAATACAGTTTGTTACGCTTAAAGGTTTTCTCTCACCATTTTAATAAATTACATGAATTTATTAAAATGCTTTCCTAAGTCTATTTTGATCAGACCAGGTGATAAATAGACAGGTTAATTAAGCCGTAAATCTGGAGAAAGCTTATTATGATTTAATAGGTTAGTATTTTCAGATGCAATTATAATTCCTCGAATTTAACATCCGTTTACATAGTGTTGCTCGAACCTTGATTAGACCGAGCATTTTCTGGTAAACGAGTTCTTAAGGGTCTATGACTTAGTCCTTAGGATAATTACAGGAATTTTGCCAAACTAATAAATTAAACCGGTAGAGATAGCATAATTAATCAGATTATATTAAACCTAAACCTGGAGTTCCATTTAATTCATCTGCACTCAGTTTTCTAATCTGCTTAATATTTTCTCTAAAACAAGTCAATTAACTCCCCCCCTTTTGTGACAAGCTTAGGAACTATTTTATCTCGCTATAAGTCCCACGGTTTGACCCCGGCCGCTTCTGTCTTCTATACTACTGCGACCGGGTTTTTATTTGCAGCCCGACGGATATTTTGAGTATTAATTTCTTTCTTTTATCAATTTCACCAGTACTAATCACTCACGATAAATCCATTCTACAACTGTGTACTTCCACGGGTCATTGGCCACTCTATACAGATCAATTCCCTCCTGCACAGCATAATCCTCCATCACCTCTCTGAATACATCTTCATTCAAGAACATTTGATTAGGTTCTAAGTTTATTGTGCCATCAAGCTGGTGCTCAAAAGGTTTACCATCTTAGAGCCATGAATTATCCCCGCCTACTCCCTCTTCATTATCACCAAAAAAATAACCATCTTCTTTAATCTTTTCCATTGCTTTAACATCATCCTCATCAGGTACCACATCAATATCTCCACCATTATTGTCACTCTCCTCTGATGATTTAACACTTTGTTCATTATCAGAATTGTGATCCCATGAGTCATCAGAAAAGATGGGATTGTGGTCTACATTTTGATCATCATTACCCTCATTTGTAAGATTAGGCAGTACCACATTGTTAGTAACACTGTTCACAGCAAAAGGGGTAGGGTTAGGCAGTGCCACATTGTTAGTAACACTATTGTGATTAGATGCTACCGTGGGACTATTAAATGAAGGTGTGGCTGACCCAATGGGTCCTGGGGAGTTAGATTGTCATTTTGCAATTTCGAGATTTGTAGACCTAGTACAATATGGTGGTAATATTGTGGGCTGGTTTAATGGTGGAGGTATATCACATTGTGCACTGGGCAGTGGGATGAGTAGGTTACTGCTTGAAAGTGCAGAGGTAACTAAGTTGAGTCCTCTTGGCTTTTTTTTCTTTTTCCCACTTTTCCCACTGTTGAGTTGGGGTTGGGGAGATTGGGAGTAAGGCATAATTGTTTGTGGAGGTTCATCTTGACAATGTTGGGTCTGAGGGATCATTGTTTGGGGTGGTTCATCTTGTGAAGTTTATGGTTGTTGTGTTTGTTGTGTTGTTTGTTGTTCTTCTTGTTGTTGATGGTCTTGAGAAGGTTGTGTTGGCGGTGGTGAGCTAAGATAGATTTCATCTTGATCAATTTCTACCAATTCATCATTATTGAACCCAACTTCATCTTCATTAACATCATCATGACTAGGTTGTTTACCTCAATCACGTTTGAAAGTTTCCATCAATTCAGAATCCTTCAATCCATCATCAACAGTTACCTCAATCACATTCTTACCCTCAAACAAACCCAACATATTCATCAACTGTCTATCACACCGTATTTGTATCTTCTTTCTACTTTTTGGGTGTTGGTAACAGAAAGTATGGTGCTTAGGTTCTCCAACATTGATTTTTTGTTTGATAAGGGTTAGGCAGTAATGAACCAGCTCTAATATTGAGTATCTGTCAGCCTCAAATGGTGCCTCTACTCAATACCGACAACCCTTATACTGGACGTCAAGGTAGACCTCCATTGTAAAAAGTAGATACTTTGTACGATTTGGTTGTAAACACCCAACACCCTAAAATATTAGTTGAAATACCCCTAAATTAATCTAAATTTATTTAGGAGATTTCTTTTATTAAACCCTAAATAATACTATTAAATATTAAATTATTATATGGTATTATGAATTTAATAATAGGATTTATAAGTCAATAAATATTGGAAAAATTTCGAGACACGCCAATTATATTATAAAGATTTTAGAAATATTTAGAGCAATGATTTGAATCATAAAAGTCAATATAAAATCATGGGAACCTTAATGCTCCTTAAGCCTTGCTAGGGTTGACTTTTTGATAATGGTCAAACCAGCCCATGAAACCTATACCAATAAAAAGGTTATGGAAAACCAAGAAAATTGATAACAAGAACGTTAAAAATGGATCATCCTAGCCAAAGTTATGATATAATGAAGTTTAGAGCCAAAATTTGGAAGCTTGCTGACGTGGCTAGGGCATTCTGACTCAGCTGCCACCTCGGGAGTCGCGCCCAAGCCAGTGTTCCACAAAAAATGCCTAAGTATTCTCAACAACTATCAGATCGTGTGCCCATCTTTAGACAACCATTAATTTCGTTTTATTCATCCAATTGTCATCAAACCTTCACCATTGTCTTCTCCTTTTAACCTAGTTTTTAACCATTACTCACACTTGACCTACCTCTTACTACCTTAATCACAAAATTGATCTGAAGTTTCCTCCCCGAGAATTTGTAACCTAGAATTTCCAGAAATCCATTTGATAAGGTAAACTTCGTCTTATATCTTCTTCATCCATGAATGAAAATTCACGTTCTATACCTCATTTTGTAGATCTTTAACTCCAATACAACTTTCCTTTTAATAACCAAGGTTGATTCTCAATCGTGTGGAAGATCGAGGCGTCTAAAGTTGCCAACTCGATCACGTCAGGTTTTTGCCCAGAATTTTTCCAGAAACAAAATGGTAAACTTAGATATTTCGGAATCTATAACTTATCCCTAGTTCATTGTTTTCAATGATTATTCCACCCATGTTTAGAGTTACATGCCTAGTTTAAAATGTGGTAGGTTTTGTGGATCGAATCCTTCTCAGTTGGTACGAGTTGACCCGTGAAGTACCCTACTTGGTCTGCACATAAAATATCAAGTTTTCCAGAAAACGAATTCGATTTGCCTTGCCGGCGCATCTCCGGTACGATAACGACCAAATTACACCGATAATGTTGTTCGTTTTTTTATTCTCGAACTTACCCAAATGTTAATTTGACACAATACGCATTATATAGAGAGAATTTATCGAAATTCAAATCAAAACCGGTAGAACCCTAGTCGAATGAACCCAGTATCGAACCTGTAAAGCACTGCATTATAGGTAACGATATTGGTACCATTGGATTCGTTTTTTGATTTCTAGTTGAATGGAACAAAAATCGTCGAATTCCATTCTGTAGATCGCGAGGAATCGATCGATTCCCATTTGCGGTGTTTAGGGATTTAGCTGAAGAACTCGTGAAAATTGGGCCGTCCGATCATAGGTTATAGGAATGGTTGGCCGAGATTAAAATGTGGAAAGATTATGACGTTTTAAGTTAGTTTAAATTACAAGAAAATACTCTAACTTGCTAGATTAATTTGAGGACCTTCCCTAATGTATTTTGACACGAAATTTTAACCATAGGTTCCTTATAAAATCTAGTTTATTTTCATGTAAAATAATATGGGTTTTGAGTTTTTAAACGTAAGTTATAAGTTTTGTAAGTTCTGAGTATTCTGGATTTATTTAGATAATTAACAAAGAGATTTTGATGAAAAAAAGATTTTAAAATATGTCTAAAATATCATAATTACTATATATTAAATTTGAGAATTTTTAGACAAGAGGAAATAGGTCTAAAAATTGTTTTTCTGAAACTTTCATAGTTACCTTATGATATATGGTTTTAATGTAATGAAAATTAAAGTACAGTGGAATAATAAACTTTATAGGTTGGAAATAATATAAGAATACTGAACTAACATTTAGATGCAGAATGTTAATAAATATTTTAGGTATAAAATTTTGTGTTGTAATAATGAAATAAAAGATTATCTTAGGTTAAATCAAGGAACTAAATTAACCTACTTTTATGTTAACTATATACTATAGAAGTTAATATACTAAATTGAAACTAAGAAAAATACTTAATATTATAAGTCATATATGGGAGGTAGAAGTGTGTACAAGTTAATGGGAATAATTAAATACAATAAGGCTACGTAAAGAATGTCTTAAATAAATCCTAATATATTGATAACAAAATAAATAAATAAATAAAAGAAATAAAATACCTCATAGAAAATAGAATATGAAGGAATTAATAAGTTAAACTAAACCTATACATAATACTATTAAAAAAGTATTATTTGAGGTGGTATTAACTTATGGTTATGAAATTAAGCTTAAAGAGTTACCTTTGAATTTCTAAGATTTTTATATAAACCATATTATAATACATGGATAATATTATTTGTCAACGACCAGAGTGTAAATCTATAATTGGGTTAAGTAATTAATAAGTTAAGACTTAGGAATATTTGTAATTAGATTTCATAAAATGTTACACAGATAGATCTTATTATATAATTAATAATAAAATAAATGAAATACTTTTACATCTAAATGTGAAGTGGATTAATAAGTCTAGATTTATTCATTTCATAAAATTTATAGTATTGAATAATTACTTAATGTTTTAAGATAAAATCATTAAACGGATTATGATATAAAACTATATTGAACTATGATTAGGGAATTAATCTAAATAATAATCCTTAAGTTCTTAGAATTAGATAAACCATATAAAATACATTTATTACCAATATTCAAAATGTGAGTTTATAATTAAGTGATGCATTTAGTAGTTAGAACTTATAAAAGGTTTGTAAATAGAAATCAAATACTTAAAATCCTTGAACCTTTAATTAGATGAAACTAAGTTACATAAGAGATTATATTGATCTACTTTACGATACTGAAAATCTTAATATGTCATTTGAATATAAGGTATGAGGATTTTTCCGAATAGATGATCTTATTAAATAATTGACAAATTCACTTATGAATGAGAATTTAATTCTTAGGTAAATTCTACCTTATGTCAAGATATAATGTCTATCCTAAAACATAATAGAGGAAATTAATTTATTGATTTATTTCTTTGAAACCATAGGTTTTGTAAATAATCTAGAATGTATTTAAGACATAAGTTTATTAAAATATAGTACAAAAGGATTATACATAGTCTATAGAGAGAATGTGTGTAAAAATAAAACAGTTATGGAATTAAGTGGAAGTAAGGACACATAAAAGGTTATCTTAAAACACCTTATTATATAGGTAATAATAAAGCAAATAATATACCTTGTGAATACTAAAGATAAGAGTTCGATAAGTCTAAGTTAATTAAAATATGGTTATTTCAAGATGAAAAGTAATTTAACATCTTATGACAAGATTATTAAATGGTTGTAATAAAAAGTCATTCTGAACTAAAGATAAGATAATTGAATTTAGTAGTTCAATTAAGTTATAATGAAATGCATCTACAACACTATGATTCCAATATACAGGATGTAGATATTAATTAAGTTAAAGGGAAGATTTAACTATAATGAATTAACTAGTAGATACGGATAAAAATATATAGTGATTACATTGTGAAATAATAGTATAGTATTCTAAGGTGAACCTATCATAGGTCATAATACGATGTTTATCCTAATGTAAGAATAAAAGTATTGAGCTTAAGAATTATAATTGAAATTCTAAGATTAATTGAATAATATAAATTGCACTTATGATATAAAGGTCTCAAAAGTCTTGGATGTGAGAATTATGGTTTAGTATTAGTAAAGTGGATAGAGTGGAACAATTAACAAGTGTTAATAAAATACATTCCTTGATCTAAGAACCTTGGGCTATACAACCCTCTAAAATAAGTCAAAGGTTATACAAAACATTTAAGTGAGGGCTTACAAGATAATTGAGATTTAAAAATAAGAGTGAGGAATTTACTTAAGTTTAACTTAGGATATAAGTTATTGATAGTAGACTATCTTTAATATTCCTCAGAGTATTATCGAATATGTGCTCGAGTCTACTGGAACTGCTATGGCATTAATCAGGTACGATTTCTCGTACTTAGATACTTTTGCTAACAGACTTAAGAGACGCTTTCGAAAAACGCTAATTGAGCTTAAATGGATTTCTAAAGGAAAACTGCTTGTGTGACTAACTCAGCTTGATGTGACTAACTGAGCCTTGAATGTACAACTTACATGGTTATTGGTTCTTCCTATCTAGTTGTTTCATTAGATATTAACTACCAAGGGTTTACGCCTCTGCACTCTATAGGACTAAGTCTTTTGGTATTGCACTTGTGCAGTTAATGATCTAGTGGGGTAGCTAGGAATATGGGAAAAGGTCAATCTTGGTAAATTCTTCCTTTGACTCTGGATATTGATCCATTCATAAGGCAAATGCGCGCGTCTTCACCGATGATTGAGAACGGGTCGGTAACAGCGAATGGCTATATATCCCTTGTCCAAAAGGATGTGTATGACAGCGGAGGGCTGTATATCCCTCGTCCATGTGGACATTTGACTGGCGGTGGGGGCCATCTCTCCCAATTGGTTTTATTCTACTCTTGAGTTGTTGGTTCTTGGATCTCTCTTTCATTCCTAGTCCTTGTGACTACTTGGGTCCTACTAATCCTACCTGGAATTGAATCTAACAGAATCAGTGAATGATCACTAACTCGTGATGTGGCTTTTTAATTGACTAACTTTACTTTTCTGTATTTATCTCTATCTTTGCTTTGATATCTTTGACTTAATTATTATGAAGTACCTTGTTCCTCTATTTGTTTTTAAGAGTTTTTTTTCATGTCACTGTTTTATTTGAAGAGTTATGTTTTAATTTATTGTTTTAGAGAATTGTACCTGTTCCATTCCAGGGAACTAACTCACCCCTCCTAGGGTGGGCTGCTTGGTTTCATCTTGCCAGTAGATTTTTATTCCACTGTATTTACTTTAAATAGGGGCGTTACATTAGTGATTAACCACATAACTCTAAAAATCTACGAAGCAATCAAATGAATACTTACAAAACCCTAAAAACCCCAAGCAAGTTGAATAGCAAAAACTTGAACGAATTAGCTCCCAAGTCTACAACCATAACCCAGAAGGTAATTGAAACCCACAAAATTTCAATCAAGTCGTACAACTGAAGATGGCAGCGAATGCAAGAAATTTGTCTTTGTACTACTATATTCACAATTTCAAAACTCAACCAAGTCGACAAACCCAAAAATCAGGGTAGAAACCATAATCCAGGAGGTAATTGAAACCCTAAACACATGAATCAAGTCGCAGGACAATAGTAGATGGCAGTGAATGCAAGGAATTTGTTTCCGCACTGAAATCGACAAAACCCTAAAATCGACAAAACCCTAAACCCTTAAATGGTAGAGATAGACTTACCAGACAAATTGGTTTGTTCTAGCTAGTCGAATCAACAATGTTGGCGAAACTTGTCGAGATTGAGTAATAGGGTGGAGAACAAAGCAAAGACGGAGGAGAGTATCGGGCGTGTAACACCCCAACTACAACAACACACTTAACAACAAATTGCAGCGGAAAAAACACAACTTAACAATTACTTAATTCCTTGGTGTTACACGCCGTTAACCACCCACGTGGCTAACAAGGCTAATACATATACATTGTATCGGTATGATGGACCAGATTCCTGAGCATCTACACAACACAATTCCGTTCCATTTCCAACAAACAATTTACATAACATTCCAACTGTACCGAGTATTACAAACTAATGCCGTTAACAGTTTCGGTCTTACTACACCTACAATACATACGTAATTAACTAACTACCCAAGTACAAACCATCATCCCATCCTACTCTCGAACGGCTCCAGCTCCTTGTACCTGAAATGGGAAAGGGGTGGCCCCGAGGGGCTCAGCACCTTTGCTGGTATGGTAATCATGCAGCTCGCATGCTACCAGGCCACTCACAACTATTTGTTGTCTAAGCATGCGGTTGATTATATTCAAATCATGCATGGAAAAACTATAAACACATAACACACATCCAAACAATAGGATCCAAACAACACAACCAACCATCAACTTGTTAGATCACATAACTGTGTTCTTTAACTCTTGAGGGTTTCTACCTTATTGGTGCAAACTCCTCACTAGACAACATCTACCAATTTAATCGGGTTATACTTAAATCCTCTTATTATAACCTGGGATTGATACCCATGATCCACTTACACATCACAACAACACACATCACTTATTAACATACATAGAACATAACTCGGGGAGAGTCACGTGAGGTCTCATATCCCAAGATGAGAGTTAGTTATCTCTTGGAGCCTAGAGAATCTTTCTATTCCCATGTTAAGCTCGTTACTCAATAAATTGTTGTTCTACTTAGAGAACGTATACTTACTTAAGATGTGTCGGATGTACTTAGTTCCGAACGCACCGTACACATTAACTCTACTGAGATGTGTCGGTCTCAATACAGTACCGAACACACCGTACATATCAACTTTTACTGAGATGTCTCGGTCTCAATATAGTACCGAACACACCGTACATATATGTCCCCCTAGCCCCGAACAATATTCAAGGAAGGTTAGCTTTGGGTTAAGCTTGCGGGTGAATGTAATCCAAGAAGGAATACAACCATAACATAACAGAGAGGAAGGAAAAGCAAATATGGATACCCACTCCCAAACAACGCGCGACCGGAACGACCGGATTCCCCACCCCCCATAATATATATATATATATATATATATATATATATTATATTTATAGTTAAGAGCTCCACTATGGAACCTATCACATCCTTACACCATACGGTGTTATAACTGGGTTAAACACACAAGGGAGGTAACATACATACACGCACAAACAACACACAACTAACTCACACATAGCCGTGGTTAGAACGTTCCCATGGTTTGGGTCGTTAAATCTGAATACTGATCTCTTATATGATCCTAGATTTAGTTAGCTAAGATTTAACACTTAATTGAGGTTACACGGTACCGGAGAATTGATACGCCACACAATGAATTACTGTAAACTCATTTCATGCTTATTCTTGCAAGGTGGCAAACACACAGAAAAACAGGTTGGCATACAAGCCGGTAATCCGGTAGGACACAGGTTGCATGAAAACCATACCTGTCACCTTGAGGATGGCTAGCCTTACATGGCGACCTCTTAGTCCCGACTGCCATCTCAACTAATTGTCGTCCCTACAATTCATTCGATCGAACTGTTAATTTCCGTTCTTACTGCCCGGTTAACCAATTTCCTCACATTACTAACTCGTTTTATTTTCACACTTAATTACAACTTCCAACTTTCTTAATTGTCATTATAACTCTCCAAACATGTTTCCCCATTTGAACTTACACTTGATTAGCCTCATTATACCCACCAGGGTTGTAACACCCCTACTACGCACTTAACAATAATTGAAATCGCAGCGGAAATAACAACTAAACAATACTAAACGGTTCGGTGCTACAACGCCATTAACCACCCACGTGGTTAACAAGGCAGAATAAATACAAGTGCACCGGTCTGATGATCAGACTCCCGAGCATTAGGTAATAACATCCATACATATATACATTACCAAACATATCGAGTATTTACATTACAACAAAACTGTAAGCTGTAAACTGTGAACTGCCACTGTAACTGTCAACAACCGCCACTGTCAAAGTTAACGGTACCAAAATATAACGCCACAGGAGCACAGGCGCATCCCGGGCTCAACATCCAAAATAACCAAAAGTACTTAAAACCTAAGATCTAAAGCCAGTCCGCTTCCTCGATCCTCATCCTGCAATATAAATATGGAGCCCCCGAGGGGGTCAGCAACCCTTGCCTGGTATGGTTAACGCGCAGCCCATTGGCTACCGGGATACGCGCAACTATTTGTCATGATAACATGACATTGATTTTAAGCAACAACATATATATACATAGCATAACAAGGAATATTGCATAGCACAACAAACACACAACATTACAAGAACGATTCCTTTTAGGAACGAACCAACATAGTTAGATCACATGGAGAGCCTAGAGAATGCTGCCAAACTCATGCTAAGCTCGTTACATAACTTGTTACCGTCCTGTTAAATTGAACGAATAACTTAACACACAGGTGCGTCGGATATAGTGATCCAAGCACACCGAACAAAACATAGTATGCCCCTGTGGCCCGACGTGATGAGTCTGTAAATTAGCCATGGATAAGCTAAAGGGAAGGTTGAAAACCAAAATGGAAAACAACCATTACATACAAAGAGAATCGAACCGGTTATGACATCGACTCCCATACTCACACGCGTGGCCGGAACTACCGGACTCCTCACTCCCCAGTTAGCATCTGTTAGAAGTTCAACATCGAACTCAATAAACAAATCACATACAAGTGGTTAAGTCTTGTTAGACACACACAAGGGAAATGAGTCACACCTTAACAACATAGTAATATTAACAACTGTAAACTCATTACATGACTTAAGTCTTACAAGGTCATACACACACAGAAAAACAAACAACACACATGCCGGTGTAAACCGGTAGGCAACAGACTGCAAGAAAACCATACCTTGGTCCTTGCTTCGACTTGTTTCCACCGTTGGAGAATCCTATACATATTTAGTAACGTCGGTTAATTAACGCACTAGTTCGTTGTTAGCTTATTACTTCACATAACTAGTTATTTTATTTTCACACTTGTTACAACTTTTCACCCTTTTAATTGCCATTATAACTCACCTAACATGTCTTAAACAACCTTATATCATCATTATTAACTAATCACCATTTTTAGACAATGTTTCCTAATCTTAAACAAAATTTTTGGTCTACACAGTGGTGTGTCCGAACTTGTGTCCGAGCTTCCCAAGTTCAGACGCAAGTCGAGACTCAAAGGGTGAACCCAGACGTATGTCCGAACTTGTGTCCGATCTTCCTAATTTCGGACATAGGTCGAGGAAAAATCAGGGAAAAGAGATGGCGGTGTCCGAACTTCAAGGGTTGGACAGAAGTTCGGACACTGGCCGAGACTCAGAAAACTTAAACGCAACAGGGCACGTCCAGACTTCCAAATTCGGACGGAAGTTCGGACGTGTAGGAAAGTTCATTTTCTATACTCTTAAACACTTGTTCATTTCTTACCAAAACTCTTAACACTTATAATGTTTTCTCCTTAGATTTCTAAGTGGTGTTCCATGACTATAATAACCATTATGCCAAAGTATTTTCCTCTCCATTACAACATCATCTTCCAAGCATCTTTTCTTACAAACCAAATTTCCTTATGTCATTCTTGAAATCCCTTTACAAGTTTATACCTTCTCCTTATTTACCAAAATTTGCAGAAATCTCTACACACTCCAAAATGACTTTGGTGCATTCCAAAACACTCATTTGATTTCTACAATCTCCAAGATAATGCCTAAGTTCTTTTTGCACTCTAAAAACACCTTAACACACTTTCTTTCCCTAGTAGTATACCTAGTCACTTCTAACACTTCCTAGTTCACCTAAACTCATTTAGACACTTAAAACTTCTTATATATTACCTAATTTTTGACATGGGTTCTACTAACATCTTGTTACACCAAAGCACATAGTTTTCACCATTAAACATCCAAGAACACTAAAATCCATCAAGAACATTCTTATACACAAAATTTCACCCCAAACTACACTACATCATAATATAGTACATAATTTAAATTGCTTGGCACTTAGGCCCTTAAATTGCATAAACCATAAACACTGAATTTCCCACATAATATTTGCCTTTGACCTGCAAATACACCCAACAATACATATGCCTTTTAATAGTCTCCTTGAGAGCATTTTACTAAGTCATTCACCATTGGCTCTTTAAGTAGTTTTAACAAGCAATATAAGCTCATTTCTTCTAAGACATTAAACTACATTAGGTTAGCACATTTACCTCTTTCCCTCACAACTTCTTTCTTGTTTCCTTGACTAAATCGGCAAGGCTTTTAGTTGTTTGTCAACTTCTAATCAATATACAAACAATGAAATGAGTATTCAAGCTTTATGCTTCATCTCATTGTAAACCCTAGATACATATATTGTCTTAGAACATTTAGATGATTGTTTTACCTTGGATATGAAATAGAGTTTGGATATGTAGCAAGAGAGGACTCCACCAAGCCCTTGGAAGATTCAAATGAAGCTAGAACAAGCAAGGTAAAGGCACCATTAATGGTGTTTTTCGGACAACATAAAAACATGAAGGAAATGGAGTTTTTCTTTGAGTTTCCTTACCTTGAAGCAAAGGAGAACAATAAAATGTAAAAAGATGAGCTCAAGCTCCTCCCATGGAGATTCCTCTTGGCACCGAAATGGAGCTCTTGGAGTTTTGAAAGGATGTAGTTGAAGAGCTTGGCAAGACAAAGAAGATGGTGGTCTTGGTTTTTGATTTGGCAAAGGGAGCTAGGAATTACAAGAGGTTGAAGATGATAAATGGTGGTGGTGCTGTGGCTTTACCGTGAAAGAGAGCAAGAAGGAAGGTAGAAGACAGTGGGAGTGTGAAAGAATGAGGAAGAATGAAGATAAGTTAAGTTTGTAAGATATTTATGCTTAAAGTAAATAGTGATTTGCTTTATCATTATTCCTTTACTTAATAAGCTAACATAAGTGGTGACTCATTACCATAAAAACTGGCCCCCTTTATGTTACTAAGGGTATTTTAGTCTTTGTTGACCATTTAACTTACTTATATTGACTTATGTTATCAACTAGCTTATTTTAGTTACTATTCATAAAACAAGGCACATAATTGTGAAATTTTTTATTTCCCATTGATTTAGACTTCCAAATGTGGTACTATGTAGTACACATGTTAATTAAAGAGTAATGATGGACATTTAGCCATTCTAAACCCATTTACAAGATAATTTTTCAAAAATGTGCTTTAAGACTCCTTAAAGCACATTTTATGTTTTAACTTGTTTTCAAGCTTGGTTTTCTTTGGTAATTGGTTTAATATGTTCATTAATATATAAATAAGGTCTTGGTAAGCTCATTAGGTCTTAACCAAGCTTATCCCAAGCTTAGAGCACATTTTAGCCCTTATTGACTTTAAGGTATTTATTTGTGTTTTCTATGGTTTAAATTGTTTACTAATGTTTCTAAGACTCTTTTTAGTCTTAACATACCATATTTTAATGTTTAAACAACATACTAAGGTTTGGGGTATTTCAAGGGTTTACTACATAAGCTACATTTCTTTTCTGTTTTTTTATAGGTATGGGCCGACTGGCCCACCGACCGACCCAACCCCCTGGGTCGGTCCATTCCAGTAACATTCGGGTTCACTGATTTTTTGCACGACCGACCCAACCTACTCCGACCGACCCAAAGCCCTCTGGGTCGGTCCATTCTAGAAGCATTTTTATTCTTTGTTTTTAGCCCGACCGACCCACCGATCGACCCAACCCCCTGGGTCGGTCGATTCCAGAAACATTCTCGTTGCCTTAATATAGTCTGACCGACCCAGCTAGGGTCGGTCCCCTGGGTCGATCGATTGTAGAAACATCCCAAACATTGTCAAACTTTCTCCAAGCTTTTCCTTAAGCCTCCTAATGTGTGTTAACACCATTTGGCACACTTAAACCTTCATATAACTTCCACCAAACTCATTTCCTAGCTCATTTCTAAAGTCCTTAGACACTTACACATTTCCTTACAAAATTCCTAACACTTTTAACATTTTTCCTTAGGTTTCTAAGTGGTAGTTTATAACCATTATGTCAACACACCAAAGTGTTCTCCACATCATGATAACCACTCTTAAAGCATTATTTTGCATCCCAAACATTCCCTTTACACAAGCTCCTCAAGTCCTTCCCACAAGTTCATGGCTAAGCCTTCACAAGGCATTATTTCTCCTTTGTTCATCAAACTTTGCACAAGTCTCAATAATACTCTTACCATGACCTTGGTGTATCAAACTCACCCATTCAAACACTAAATCCTTCAAGGCCATGCCCACGACATTTTAACACTTAAGAACACCTTAACTCACTTTCTTTCACCAGTTTAAACCTTAACCATTCCTAGCACAACCTAGGTCACTAAACTTCATTTAAGCACCTAGAACTCCTTATTTACTCAACAAATTTTGACATAGCTTCCCTTGTATCACCTTACACTAAAACACACAGTTTTTCACCTTTAAATCATCAAGAACACTTAAATCCTTTAATACTCATTCTTACACACAAACACATGGTTTCTCTTCCTTTAGCCATCAAATACATTTATCTTCACAAGGAAGGTTCTTTACACACAACTAAGCCTTAAATCACACTACATCAAAATATAGTGCATAAACTTAATTGCTTGGCACTTAGGCCCTTAAATTACATGGCTCTTTGGCCCTTAAATTGCATAATCCTTAAACACTGAATTTCCCACAAATTAATTGCCTTTGACCTGCAAATACACACAACATCACATATGCCCTTAATAACCACCTTGTGGATATTTTACTAACTCATTTCCCATTGGCTCCTTAGGTTATTTATTAAGCATTCTCAAAGCTCAATTTCCTAGGACACATAAATTTCATTAAGGTAGTTCATTTACCTTTTTTTCTTTAAAACTTCCTCACTTGTTTTCCTTGCTCCTCTTGATTAAAAATCGGCAAGGTTCTTTTGATTACTTGTCAAACTTCTAATCAATTTACAAGTAAAGATAATGAGCATTAAGCTTCATGCTTAAACTCACCAATAAACCTTAGGTTATATAATGTCTTAAAACACAAAAATGAGTGTTTTACCTTGGAATTGAATGGGAATCGGATTAAGTAGCAAGAGAGGACTCCACCTAGTCCTTTGAAGTTTGGAATGAAGCTAAGAATGAGCAAAAGAAAACACCATGAAGAGGTGATTTTCGGTCACTAACAAAACAAGAGGAAATATAGATTTTCTTTGATTTTCCTTACCTTGAAGCAAAGGAGAATGACAAGGCATGAAAATGTGAGCTCAAGCTCCTTCAATGGTGATTCTTCATGGCATCGAAGTGGAGCTCTTGATGATTTGAAAAGATGAAAGTGTAGAGCTTGGTCTAACTAGAAGAATGTTAGTCTTGAAATTGGATTTGGATCATGGAGCTAGGAGCTACAAGGATTTGAAGTTGGTGATGGTGAGGTTTGCTGTACCAAAACCGATTGGAGAAGGGAGGAGGAGGTTGAAGACGGTGGGAAAAAAAGAGAAAATAAGAGAATGAGGTGAGAGGTTATACTTGTGAGATATTTAAGTAAAAGTAAATAGTTCCTTCTTTAGTCTTCTTCTCTTTCTTAATAAGCTAGCAATTTGTGATGACTCACCACTTTGGAAACCGCCCCCCTTTAGTTAATAGGGCATGTTTATTGTATTTGTTGACCAATTAAACAACTTATATTGACTAATGTCTTAATATAACACTATTTGAGCACTATTCATAAACTAGTGCACATAATTGTGAAATTTTTGATTTCCCATTGATTTAAACTTCCTAATGTGATACTAAGTAGTACACATGTTGATTAAAGAGTGATGATGGACATTTAGCCACTCAAAACCCATTTACAAGACAATTTTCCAAAAATGTGCTTTAAGACTCCTTAAAGCACAATTTGTGTTTAAACTCGTTTTTGAGCTTGGTTTTCTTTGGTAATTGATTTAACATTTCAATTAGCATGTTAATAAGGCCTTGGTAAGCTCTTTGGGTCCTAATCAAGGTTATCCCAAGTTTAGAGCATGTTTTTGCTTATATTGTCTTAATGGTACTTTATTGTGTTTACTATGGTTTAAATTGCTTACTAACATTTATAAGGCACTTTTTAACCTTAAAATACCATATTTTAACATTTAAACAACATATTTAGTTTTGGGGTATTTCACACCAAGTCTAGAGCAAGTATTTGTTTAATTTTGACTTTATGGTGTTTTCTTGTGTTTTCATTGGTTTAAACTGTCTACCAATGTTTCTTAAGGACTTAATTAGCCTTAGAAGTCATGATTACATAATTAACTTAACACTTAAAGTTTTGGGGTATTTCAATCTACCCCCCTTAAAAGAACTTCGTCCTCGAAGTTCACAGTTTCCCTCGTATCCTTCCATTAGAATCCGGGGATTACTTGCCAGATAAAACTTCCATAACCAAACACACTTTACATCACAACCTCGGACTTAATGGTCTGGGTAACATAACAACATTTAGACATATAGGTCGGGATAATATTTATTACACATACCACACAACATGTCTTAGCATGTATAACAATCAAAAATTCCTTTTCCATCTCTTCATGGGCTCAAGTCCCATGTCGAGTACATATACACTGTGATCCCATAGAGCCCGGTCGCGATGGACACCTTTTGGTCCCCGTTCCTTTGGAAGATCAAAACAATCACTTAATTTTTTACATATATACTTTTCATGTCACCAGTCCGAAGACAAAGGCTCATACGTCCTCAGCTCGTGAGCAAGTACTACAAAAATATTCTTTAAGAGGTTAAATACAAGAGAATCCTTTATTCAAAATATCAATCGAAAGTTTTGGAAATACCAATTGAAAATCCTTTTTAAAAACGCAATGCAACTCCAAGTTCAATTTATGCCCTTTGCATCTTTCCTTAGTGTGGTTGTTTGTGACCACTTATAGGGAGCTTCAAGAGTCATCCAACCCTGATGTGATCAGCATCAGTGTTGAACTATCCTTCCACCCCAATTTGTGTTCGGCTTCCCTTGATCTCATGAAAATCAAGTTCCACCTCCTACTTCATTTTCAAGCATTAAATAGTACACTCATTTCCAATTTTCTATATTTTTAGTGATTCTAATCATAATCATTACATCTCCAAGGGATAGAACTTCGTCTATCAACCATTCTGCAATTCACCTTTAACCAAGTTACCTAGGGAATTTAATTCTCACTAAGTTCTATAATGATTTCTTACCACTTCATACATCACAATACTATATATATATATTATCAAAATACAATACACGGTTTTACATTTAGTATCATGTGAACACATACTATCGGGGTTTTAGTTCCCCGGGAGTTTCTTTACTCCCTTACACTTGTAGTCCCACACAACAGTTAACAAAGTAGACACACTTATCACAATGGTATTCGCATCTTCTGTGCGCAATTACCACAATTAAACCATGAATGAATGCGTATGTTCATATTACATACGCACCAATCATCAAACAAATTATTTTGTGCAATGCACACCATAGTTCACGTACACTTGCACGTCAAAACACATTAAGCGGTTTTAGGTTCTACCCCCCTTAAATGGGATTACGCCCACGTAATCAATCACTGAACATTGTTTTAAAATGTTCTACCATCGTGAAGTGTTTTAACTTCCACGCGGTCTGTTATACAATGCATTCTGGTTAGAGGATCTTAGTCATGTTGGCGGTTTAGTCCCTAAACCAATAATTCTCATTGGAGTTTATTTAACTCATAACCGGTTTCGGTTCTGGACTGTGAGGCTTCAAGGCATTAATAATTTGCCATTTACTCATATTCACTATGCACATTCAGTAGCTGAATCATTGGCTCACTAGTTACTACCTAATATATAGTGCTCCCTCGGTTATTTCCAACACTTGAGGTATATTGCATACCGGTATTTGGTATTCCGTGTTACTGTAGTCACTTATTCCTAATCATGCCTCCACACTTGGTTCTGTACAAGTATTCTTGCATTTGTACGACCTTGCATTTCCTATGCCTCGGTCCTTATAGCGTTATCAATGTCTTTTTCTACTTCTACCACAATTAACATTTCCCCAAATTCCTAGCTATCCCACTCGATCATTACTGCGCAAGTGCAATACCAAAACACTCAGTCATAGAGAGTGTAGAGGCGTAAACCCTTGGCAGTAAATCTCTTATGCTATTGTAAAAAGGAATGAACATTGTGTCCCAACGAGATCCTTATCTTATAATACTGGCTATTGGCTTACTGCCTTATTTATTTGTTATCACCTACCATTGTATCTCCACTGAGTTTAACTCATAACTCTGCTTATTTGCCATACTGTCGTTTAACAATACTTATACAACGGTCGCTTATTGTGCCCCGTATTCTTACTTCTCGTATGACACTAACTTACATGGCATCCAGTGCTCCCGCACATGTACTTTCATCATTCGTATTATAGTTCATCATTCATCTGTATGACTACTGAATACACTATTTTCCGAGTCTTTATGCTCCTTGAGCGTTGTTCACTCTACATTCAACATCACACACCTATGGTGGTTGCTATTAGACTTATTACTCTTCCGGTCTCCGCAACTGGTACAAACACTTCATTTTGTATCATTCTCATTCAAATCATCCTTGGGTAATAACAACATGGTCAATCCCTAACATATTTCTTGAACTACCACTTCCGCGGTTTCACAATATTGAGAGGTATCCCCACTCTTAACGCAGTGGTTCGTTCACTGCTCTATTTACTTGTATAACATAAACTCCTGCAATCGATCAAATTTACATAACACATTTTGTTTGCGGCTTATAAGCCTTATTGCCTCGAGCTTTTCTCATTGTAGGCTGTTCACACACATTTACTTCTCTATACAACATTACATGGTTTGAAGGTTGTACTGGGCTCCCCGACAAGGTCGTTGCATCACGCTTCCTTTCATGGGATGCCCCTTAGGAATGTCAGTCTGCCTCATGACGACTTATGTTTAAACTGAGTGTTAGTTTCAACTCTTATGTTTCAATCACTACATTTTGTTCAAAAGTTGTTAATCCGAACACCCTTCAAGGATAGCTCATGGGTGTTGCTAAGTTATGCCATCACATCTGGCTTGCACTCATTGGTATGTTCAGTTAACTACGCCGTTTTGCGTTCTTAGCTGGGTTTACTATCTTCTTCTGTGAAGATTGATATCCCCTGGTAGCCTAGGTGATCATTCCGGGAGTTCATCCCGTTCATTGCACATTAACGTGTCCATATTAGGCATTTTCCTTATCATGTATAGGCTGGGTATTCGTCGTTCCAGATATCATGTTTATCCCTAGGGATTCCTATGACATCCGTTATGTATTTACTTACTAGTCAGTACACTTCGCACTTTTTGACTCTTAAACATTTCCTTAAAATGGGTTCACTAATTTCTTTAGTCTTGTTTACTTAACTGAATTCTTTTACTTCAACCATTCACGGTAATCAGTTGCTTTGATTCGACCTTTACTGCTGACTGTAGTATGAAGTCGACTACTTCCCGTGTTCCAGACTCTACTCGCATACATATGTGGGGTACCCTACTGATACATCGCTACTTACCCGACTAACCCATGTGTAGGTCTGTCAGGCCCACAAGCTCCTATCGGAGTGCGGTCGTCCCACATTTCATTTTTGTACACTCGTAGTGTCTGTCACACGCCTAGGTGAAAGTATTCTGTTGTCGACTCCTCTTATATCGTCTCATCATACGTGCATTCAGTGCTTCCCGAACTTAATCAAGGGAAGGTTTACCCCCTGTTGTATTTGGTATGAACTCAATCCATTCCCTCGAGCTGACACCCTCGGGTCATCCGATTTCCGTCCGGTTGTTCAAAAGTGAATTGGGTGTAACTTACCTACTATGTGGCGCTGGGCCTCTGGTTTGGTTTAAAAGAAGGTTAGAAACAAATATGTGTTTGAAAGAAAATTTGGTTTTGGAAGAGAGTTTAAAATAAATCTGAGTTTGAAAGAAAAATCCTCGTGGTTTCACAATGTCTTCTTGTCTTAACCGAGTCCAGCTTCTTGCTAAGTGGTGTATTCCCAATTACAAATGTTAGGCTGTTAAGCTCTTCCACGGTTATGATTATCTCACTTAACTTCGTGGTACTTTAGTAAGTACTTTGTAGTTCTTAAAAAATTTCTCGAACATCCCTGTTATAGCTACACTTGCCATGGCAAGTGCGTCATGTTAACTGGCTTTCGGTTCAACATACACCGGTTGCGGTATTACTTTTACCCGCACTGTCATCAGTGGCCTTGTTGGCTTATACTTTGATGCTCTAATTTGATAATCAATCTTCTGCAAAACTCTTCATTGGCCTTGACATGGTAATCATTAACTAGGACGTTTCCCATTCCTGGAGACCCTTATTTACTTAGTACTGTATTTTCCTTATAGCCCGTTTCCACGCATTTTCGTGTTTCCAAGACTTGTAGTTCCTCAGGCGGTTGGTAAATCGTTGGCGACATTATTTAACAATCGTGGTCCCATAGACACGCGTCTCGGGTTTTATTACTTCACTCCCTTACTTTGTTGCACGGTTGGTGTGTGCCTTCTTGCTGGGCATGCTGGTTGTTCTCGACTGCTAGGCATGTCGACCCAGGTTGCCGGAAATTCCATTTTCCTGTATGTAGGATTCTTCATTCTTTGCTATTAAATGCGGTTAACATTGTTCAGATGGAAACCGTCTACGGGATTCCCACTTTTCGGAATCTACCGTATGACAAGTTCTCCATACTTACAGAGATACTAAATAACAGCCAGATCGGGTATTCCCGAGTAAGAGAGGACTTTCATCACCCTGGCGTTCTTTCCTGAGTTATAAAACATGGTTTGTGGAGGGAGGGAAGGATATTGTAGGTTTCCAGTACTCACTGGTAATTCCTAACTAGCGTATCTCTCACGCTATCACTCAACCCTTAACCTAAAGTATTAAACTCCTAACTCGGTACTTCCTAAGCTCGGTATTTCCAGTCATCAGAGCGATACTTCGCTCTGATACCACTTTTTGTAACACTCCAACTGCAACACACTTAATAACAAATTTCAGCGGAAAAAATACAACTTAACAATTACTTAATTCCTTGGTTTTACACGCCTTTAACCACCCATATGGCTAACAAGGCTAATACATATACAATTTATCGGTCTGATGGACCAGATTCCCGAGCATCTACACAACACAATTCCGTTCCATTTCCAACAAACAATTTACCTTTACATTCCAACTATACCGAGTATTAAAATCTAATGTCGTTAATAGTTTCGGTCTTACTACACCTACAATACATACGTAATTAACCAACTACCCAAGTACAAACCATCACCCCGTCCTACTCTTGAATGGCTCCAGCTCCTTGTACCTGAAATGGGAAAGGGGTGGCCCCGAGGGGCTCAACACCTTTGCTGGTATGGTAATCGTGCAGCCCGTATGCTACCGGGCCACTCACAACTATTTTTCGTCTAAGCATGCGGTTGATTATATTCAAATCATGCATGGAAAAACTATAAACACATAACACACATCCAAACAATAGGATCCAAACAACACAACCAACCATCAACTTGTAAGATCACATAACTGTGTTCTTTAACTCTTGAGGGTTTCTACCTTATTGGTGCAAACTCCTCACTTGATGACATTTACCAATTTAATCGGGTTATTCTTAAATCCTCTTATTATAACCTGGGATTGATACCCATGATCCACTTACACAACATAAAAATGCACATCACTTATTAACATACATAGAACATAACTCGGGGAGAGTCACGTGAGGGCTTATATCCCAAGATGAGAGTTAGTTGTCTCTTGGAGCCTAGAGAATCTTTCTATTCCCATGTTAAGCTCGTTACTCAATAAATTGTTGTTCTACTTAGAGAACGTATACTTACTTAAGATGCGTCGGATGTACTTAGTTCCGAATGCACCGTACACATTAACTCTACTGAGATGTGTCGATCTCAATATAGTACCAAACACACCGTACATATCAACTTTTGCTGAGATGTGTCGGTATCAATATAGTACCGAACACACCGTACATATATGTCCCCCTAGCCTCGTACAATAGTCAACGAAGGTTAGCTTTGGGTTAAGCTTGCGGGTGAATGTAATCCAAGAAGGAATACAACCATAACATAACAGAGAGGAAGGTAAAGCAAATATGGATACCCACTCTCAAACAACACGCGACCGGAACGACCGGATTCCTCACCCCCATAATATATATATATATATTTATAGTTAAGAGCTCCACTATGGAACCTATCACATCCTTACATCATACGGTGTTACAACTGCGTTAAACACACAAGGGAGGTAACATACATACACGCACAAAAAACACACAACTAACTCACGCATAGCCGTGGTTAGAACGTTCTCATGGTTTGGGTCGTTAAATCCGAATACCGATCTCTTATGTGATCCTAGATTTAGTTAGCTAAGGTTTAACACATAATTGAGGTTACACGGTATCAGAGAATTGATACGCCACACAATGAATTACTGTAAACTCATTTCATGCTTATTCTTGCAAGGTGGCAAACGCATAGAAAAACAGGTTGGCATACAAGCCGGTAATCCGGTAGGACACGGGATGCAAGAAAACCATACCTGTCACCTTGAGGACGGCTAGCCTTACATGGCGACCTCTTAGTCCCGGTTGCCATCTCGACTAATTGTCGTCCCAACAATTCATTCGATCGAACGGTTAATTACCGTTCTTACTTCCCGGTTAACCAATTTCCTCACATTACTAACTCGTTTTATTTTCACACTTAATTACAACTTCCAACTTTCTTAATTGTCATTATAACTCTCCAAACATGTTTCCCCATTTGAACTTACACTTGATTAGCCTCATTATACTCACCAGGGTTTACTACATAAGCTACATTTCTTTTCTGATTTTTTTTATAGGTATGGGCCGACCGACCCAACCCCCTGGGTCGGTCCATTCCAGTAACATTCGGGTTCACTAATTTTTTGCCCGACCGACCCAACCTACTCCGACCGACCCAAAGCCCTCTGGGTCGGTCCATTCCAGAAGCATTTTTATTCTTTGTTTTTAGCCCGACTGACCCACCGATCGACCCAACCCCCTGGGTCGGTCGATTCCAGAAACATTCCCGTTGCCTTAATATAGTCCGACCGACCCAGCCAGGGTCGGTCCCCTGGGTCGATCGATTGTAGAAACTTCCCAAACATTGTCAAACTTTCTCCAAACTTTTCCTTAAGCCTCCTAATGTGTGTTAACACCATTTGGCACACTTAAACCTTCATATAACATCCACCAAACTCATTTCCTAGCTCATATCTAAATTCCTTAGACACTTACACATTTCCTTACAAAATTCCTAACACTTTTAACATTTATCCTTAGGTTTCTAAGTGGTAGTTTATAACCATTATGTCGACCCACCAAAGTGTTCTGCACATCATGGTAACCACTCTTAAAGCATTATTTTGCATCCCATACATTCCCTTTACACGAGCTCCTCAAGTCCTTCCCACAAGTTCATGCTTAAGCCTTCATAAGGCATTATTACTCCTTTGTTCATCAAATTTTGCACAAGTCTTAATAATACTCTTACCATGACCTTGGTGTATCAAACTCGCCCATTCAAACACTAAATCCTTCAAGACCATGCCCACGAAATTTTAACACTTAAGAACACCTTAACTCACTTTCTTTCATCAGTTTAAACCTTAACCATTCCTAGCACAACCTAGGTCACTAAACTTCATTTAAGCACTTAGAACTCCTTATTTACTCACCAAATTTTGACATAGCTTCCCTTGTATCACCTTACACTAAAACACACAGTTTTTCACCTTTAAACCATCAAGAACACTTCAATCCCTTAATACACATTCTTACACACAAACACATGGTTTCTCTTCCTTTAGCCATCAAATACATTTATCTTCACAAGGAAGGTTCTTTACACACAACTAAGCCTTAAATCACACTACATCACAATATAGTGCATAAACTTAATTGCTTGGCACTTAGGCCCTTAAATAACATGGCTCTTTGGCCCTTAAATTGCATAAACCTTCGTAGGCACCAAAAATTCTCACCCTTATTATATTGAAACGAAGATAAAAAAAGAAAAAAGAAAGAAGAAGAATAAGCTTGTTTTTAGAAATAGGATGGTCGTCCCCGTTTTCAACTAAAGGAATTTCTTTTTCCCGACACTTAAACCTCACATTCCTATGGAAAGGGAGCACGAGCCTTTTATTGTAATCCGTTTTAATCTGCTCATTTTCGTTGCTGTTGTTTTAAAATGTTTCACGGTTTTGTTATTACCTAGCATTATTTTATGTACTCGATAGATTTATACTCTTACTATTATTTATTATTTTCTTTTTGATTTTCTCCGTTTTATCGCCACTATTCTTATTCCTTTGTGTGTCCTCTGCACTACCATCATTTTCCATTTATTTTAAATGTTTTATCTTCATTACGAGCATTAATTTTCATTATTTCATGTACATGTGCTATTCTTTTATTTTATATCTCATTACGTTTTTGATTCTTATTTTCAGTTATATTCCACACTTTCATGTCATTAGATTAATCATCTCATTTTATTGTATATACTTCCTTCTGGATTCGGCACGTTTTAGAGGAGTTATCCAGTCGAATTTAGAGCTCTTGTATTATTTCTCCCATCGATGTACTGAAATCCGACCCAGCATAATTGGTAATGTACTTGCCGTGCAATCCTCCTGGTCCCGAGTTCGATCCCCAGCAAGGAGCAGATAGCGTTTTAATTGTTTGTCTTTTGTCCTGGCTCGTAGTGGAGTTCTTGTTTCGCTAAGTCAGGGTAATATAACGAATTCCACTGTGGCTCAACTGGTAGAGCACGAGAGGGAGTAGGGCGGAGGTCTCTGGTTCGAGACTCAACACAGGCATTTTTTTTCATAGCATGTAATTTATTGGACCTGATGCAACCTGCTCCAGCTTGGAGGTCAACCTGGAGGAAGTGGAAAACTTTGGGCATATGGGTTTGAGCTTGCGCGATCTCCTCAACCAATAATACAGACCTTATATCTCCTATGAAACCCGAAGGCGTGTGCTGGATCTGTGTCTCATGGGCCTCTATCTCTTTAGACAGAGAGGCTTAAGAATGAATCCACGAGTAATATACTTATTAGAAGCCTTTGAGAAAGGTTGCAGTACTGGAACAGCAGTGGTGGCTGAGATAGTTCGGTCCCTAGACTGATGGAAAGAAACAGGAGTCGTAGAGACCTTCTTCGTGGGTAGTCCTTTACTCCTTCAGATATGGTTGTTTGATCACCTATGGGTGCTACCTTGGTCCTCTAAGTATGTGAAGGTCAATATGGACACATATATGACAGCACGAAAGCGGGAGTTGAAGCCAGATGAGGAATGGAGAGTCTTCTTCCGGGATATTACTAGTGATAAACAGATCAAGTGGGTCATCAAAGATTGGGATGTCCAAGGAGGGGCCGTCCAATCAGCAGGTAACAATGGTCTGATCCTCATAGGTCTTAATAGATTCATCACTATCTATCCACAGAGGGGGATGCGGCAATTTGGGCGTGAATAGACCATCCCAGGAGCAAGTACAGAGGGATTCAGAAACCACCGATACACAGATCCTGCAGCCAGATACCTTACCCAAGCCGACCGCTCCGGGATGAAATGGGCTGTCCTCGATATTGATCCATATTACATGAGCTTAGGTCCCAAATATTCAGTATGGTTGGAACGCAGAATTGATAGATTGATACCCCACGCCTATTCCTTGGAGCATTCGATGATCAAACATGATCCCCGCCTTCCGATCATTTAAAGCCTACAGCTTTCGGAATTTGACGTCTTGCAGAAGAAGAAAGAGAAAAAGAAACGACAGAGAAAGGAAAAAGAGAAACGACAAAAAAAGGAAAATAAGGAGATGAAGCGTCAGCAAGCCATGAGTTGACCTTCTAGATGGATATGGTGCCTCTTTTTCACTTTGGACCATGGTGTAGTGACTGGATGGATGTGGTTGGTGATGTAATCAAAGTTTGACTATTCGGATGTAGTTCTCCCCTCTTTTGAATTTGGATGTAACTCCCCTTACCCCTTATTATGGAGTTCGGCTATGTAATTAAAATTTGACTATTCAGATGTAGTTCTCCCCTCTTTTGAATTTGGATGTAACTCCCCTTCCCCCTTATTATGGAGTTCAACTATGTAATTAAAATTTGACTATTAGGATGTAGTTTTCCCCTCTTTTGAATTCGGATGTAACTCCCCTTCCCCCTTATTGTGGAGTTCTGCTATGTAATATTATCTAACGTTTGATTAATTAATATTATGTTTCCCCCTATGAACTCGGATGTAACCCCTATTTTCCCCGCTGTATGCAATTACAACTGCGCAATGAAATAGTACGGAGTTTATTCTTGGAAATGGAAACCGGCTAGTGCTCCTTTTCCACTTTATCATTTTGCAAAAGAATTTAATTGATAGAATACGCCGTTTCATAAAAATCGGGGACGACCACCTTTTTGCTTTAGCATTTTATGAAAAAGGTTTACGTTCATACGGACGCCTTCCATGTATTCCATATTCCCCGGTATCACAGAAACCAACCAGAGTAGAACAGAGTGTCAGGAGTTTTCTTCCAGTATCACCAACATTACTCGACTATGGAAAAGAGATTCCCGGGGCAGGCTGGCAAGTGACACCGCGACCGAAACTTCATCAGAAACCATGGACCAAAACCAGATCAATCCCACCGCCCCAGAAGGTGCCCCGACAACCACAGCTATTGATGCGAGTGCGAGTGCAGTTGTAGGAGCTAGCGGCAGTAGCTTACGTCTTCCTGATCCAAGTGTTCTCTATCGTATGCTAGAGCAGTCAACAAGGAATGAGAATATGCTGAAACAGACCGTTGAAAGGCTAGAAGAGCAACTGCGCCAAGAGAGGGCTGCCAAAGGAAAGGACCCAAACCTTACTGATGACCCTGAAGATGATTATATTGGGGATACCCCACACCACAACCGATGCTTGAGCAATCAAAACCCTATGTTCAACACCACCACACCACAACCGATCACAGGGAAAGAACGTACTGTCATCCACCCAATGACCGCCACATTCCAAACAGCTGACCTACTTTCCGGAGCACCTATGCCACCTCCGATCCTAACTACGGTTCCTACAGTACCAACCACATTTCCCAGACTACCACCGCTCCCTCCTGCTGGAGTCGCTGCCCCGACAGCCCATCTATATCAAGCCAAACAACCAGAACTCATTCATCTCAACTCACCACACCCTGACCCCATCCAACTCAATCCATATCAGTACACCGCCCCCGGACACGCTGTCCATTTCGAGGAAGCAATTCCCCATACCCAACTGCTACCACAGCCGTCTAACCAGTTGATTCATGGCTACAACCAAGCCCCACCTGCTGAGCACCTTCCAATTGACTTCGGTCAAATGAAGAAGTCCCTGAAGGAAGAGTTACTGGCAGAAATGCAGCTTGGAGAGCGAGCGAAGATGCTGGGTTTCCGTCATTTTCGATTGAAGCCAAGCTCCAAATTGCCTGAGAACCTAAAACTGCCAAAAATCTCCAAGTACGCTGGGAAAGCAGATCCTAGACACCATCTTGCCCAATTCGACAGAGTCAGGACTATGCACGGCCTTGACGATGACATGAAGATCATTTGTTTTCCCAGCTATCTTGAAGGAGCTGCTCAGACATGGGTGTCGAGGCTAGATTTCTCCGGAAAGAAACTAGAGGATGTTTATCAAGCATTTGTGGAACAGTACAGTTACAACTCCCATCTAGGAATCACTCGTAGAGATCTTGAGACAATGAGACAGAGAAGCGATGAAACTGTTATGGAATTTATCACCCGATGGAGGGAGGTAGCCGGTCAGATGATCGACCGTCCCACTGAAGACGAGCAGATCAGAATAATCACCTCATGTCTGGAAAACCCCTACGCAGATCATCTCAAGTCCCTTAGGATTTGCGACATCAAACATCTGAAAGTTGCTGCTTCAGCTGCCGAAGAGTTAGCACTGGCAGGAAGATTAAAAGGGTTGAACCTCCCTGGATCAGGACCCAGAACTTCGTACCATCAGAACCGTCAGAACCGTGATAACAACAACAATCACAACAACAACGACAATAATAGCAATAACGACAAGACTGTCCCAACACCACCGGTGAACCAAGTACAACCCCGAGTTCTCATCGATTACCCACCTCCTACCTCTCCTCGGGTATGTATTTACCAGGCACAGTGCTCAGGGTCAGGCCAGAGTTACAGGGCAACACCTCCCCCTCGTGATTACCAGACTCGACCCCAACGTCAGTACTCGGCCTTAGGAATGCCCCTGAGTAAAGCATACAAGAAGTTAAGAGAAAATGGCTTTCTCTTGAAGCATCCAAACCCTAAGCCTGGGGTCACCCAACTCGGGTCTGATTTAAACAACTTCTGTGACTATCACCAGATGAAGGGTCACAATGTAGATAATTGTAGAGCATTGCGTCATGCGGTACAAGATCTGATTGATGCAGGGGAAGTTCAATTCCCTAAGACCACTCCCAACACTCAGAATAACTCAATCCCATCACATCTGAACATGATAAGTCTGGTGAGGGAAAAAGAAGGAGAATCAAGCCGAGGAAGGATTGTGAAAATAAATGCCATCGGAAGTTCCTCTGAGCCGGCCACCCAAAGCACGCCTCCACCAATCATGTTGTCACCGGTACTCGATGCATTCCGAACCCCCCGTCCAGCCATTCGTTATGACATTCAACCCATGATGGGAGAATATCTATCTATGACGCATGAAATGTGAAACACAGTTGAGCGTCTGGTAGGGCAAGGAAGGGTGTCTATAGTCACTCTGCTCATAGTGAGTCGACATATAGAAAAGAATCTCGAGATACTGGTGGGACTAAACTTTGAAGCCCTGGAGCTGTATAAAGCCATGAAAGCGTTGGAGGTAGTAGAAGCATGGTGTCGGCAGAAGATTTTCGGAAGGCGAGGAAGGAGAATCTCTGAATGCAATGTCATCATGATTACTAACGAAGAAGAAGATCCACCGGCTATAACCCCTGCTAAGGCACCATTTCTGATAGTAGGCGAGGAAAAACAGGATAATGACTTTGAGAAAATAGTCACTTAACCCGCTCAGGAAGGCATTTCAAGCCCCCTGAGCTCGCAGAAGAGCCAGAAATGTTGCAGCAGAAAGTCCATGACCTTACTCTGAATGAGTCATAAAACAAGTTGGTGGGGGAAGAAGAACTGTTGAGAAAGCTGAAGACAACCAGCATACCCATCACAATCTGGTCCATGCTGACAATTTCAGAAGAACACAAAGATGCGGTAGCTCGGCACTTGAGAATGGATAAGAAGCGGCCGACATTGGTTGAAAACATCATAGCCCACCTATCCAGGACTCCGGACCTCTCCATAACATTCACCGACGATAAGATCCCTCGTCAGGCGGGAAAGGCCCTCTACATAACTGTGAAGGCTAGAGGATTCCAGGTCCCCAAGACTTTGATTGATGATAGGGCTGAGGTGAATGTCTGCCCGCTTCGAGTAGCCCGTCATATGGGACTCAATGACTTCAAGTCGGTGGACATGACGTTGAGTGCCTATGATAACAACCATAGAATGGTTTTAGGAACCCTCTCACTACCCATCATGATTGAAGACGTCTCCCTGACCATCGAAGCAATGGTCATAGAGATATCCTCCACTTTCAACCTTTTACTGGGGCGGGAATTCATCAATCAGATTAAAGGAGTCCCCTCAGTCATCAATCAGAAGCTAAAGTTCAAACACGGGGGACGAATCGTGGAGGTTTTGGGAGAGGCCAGGGCTGAGTCCCCACTATTTGAGATTAATGCACCGGGGGTCTAGAGTTGACGCTCGGGGGCTTTACAGTGATGAGGCCACATTCACAGGTAAGTCAAACTTCTTCCATCACTCCTCTCTTCTTCGACCCTAGTGTCTATAGCCCCGCATGGCAGCACATGATGTCTCGGATGGGCTATAAACAGGGGAGTGGGCTAGGCAAGGAGCTGCAGGGCACGACGGAGCCACTAACCGCATATATTGGAGGTCGAGGAGCCGGGTTAGGATTTACGGAATTGCCAGGTATGATGTTGACAGATTCACATGTAAAAATTCTCACAGATTCTTTCTTATCAGTTAACCTTGAACCATATGTATCTGTGAGTTGTGATAAGTAGAAAGCAGTTCAAGCTCAGGGAAATCAGGAGACCATGGAGTGGGAGAACTGGTGGACCACTTTATTCTCCCTCAACTCATGCCTTGAAGACCATGACGACAAGAGATGCGACCAAGGAACGCCCGAGGATGCAGCGGAGAGCAGTGTCTCGATCAAACCAGTCATCAAGGACCCCGCACCCTCAGTAGATGGCCATGGCGCGTGTCTTGTCATCTATCATAAGAGAGAGGAGCTGATTTTCCAGGAGCCATATTCAATCAGTCTAGCTAATAGTGATAGCAGTAGCAATAGTGATAGCAGTAGTTCTCGTAGTGCTGATGATGAGGATGATATCTGTCTTAATTTCGATGAAGGAGAAAGAGAGGGGGAGCCACCATTTATTTTTCACTGTAAAAATGGTGGCAATTTTCTAACAATCACTGAGTTACCTAGCTCTTCGAATATTAATGAAAGTTTAGTTTATTCAGAAGATTCATCTCTTTTGTCACTTGATTCAATGCAAAACTATGAGGCTGAAGTAGAGGAATATGACGTAGAGAATATGTCTCCCATAGAACAATATTCCACCCACACTCAGATTGTGAAGGACACTTTAGCAATAAATATCAGAACACCTGATAACCCCAAAACCTTGCAAGTTGGTTTAGGTCTGAGTGAAGCAGAGAAACGTGACTTGACTTCTCTACTAACTGAATATGTCGATGTTTTTGCTTGGAGTTACGCAGACATGCCTGGGATCGATCCTGACATTGTCCAACACCGAATACCATTGTATCCCAATGCCAAGCCTAAGAAACAACGTTTGAGATGAATGAAACCTGAGCACCAATTAAAAGTGAAAGAAGAAGTTGAGAAGTTGTTACGTGTTGGCTTTATTCGGATCGTCAATTACCCCGATTGGCTAGCCAATATCGTAGCCATCCCAAAGAAGAATGGAAAGGTGCGAGTGTGTATTGACTTTCGGGACTTAAACGAGGCCAGCCTCAAAGACAGCTTTCCCTTACCCCACATTGATATCCTTGTTGACAATACTGCCCAACATGCACTACTGTCATTCATGGATGGGTTTGCAGGTTACAATGAGATCCGAATGGCCGTAGAAGACCAGGAAAAAACATCCTTTATTACCCAATGGGGAACCTTTTGTTACGTGAACATGCCCTTTGGCTTGAAAAATGTCGGAGCCACGTATCAAAGGGCTGGCACTACTTTATTGCATGATATGATTCACAAGGAGGTGGAGGTATATGTAGACGACATGATCGTCAAAGCTGCCCAACGCGAGGACCACTTAACAAACCTGAGAAAGTTCTTTGATCGGATGCGAAAATATTAGATGAAGCTCAACCCGGAAAAATGCACATTCAGGGTAACCGGGGGAAAACTTCTAGGATTCATGATTACAACCCGAGGGATCAAGGTAGACCCGGATAAGATAAAAGCCATTCAAGAGATGTCTCCTCCAAAGACCGAAAAAGAAATCAGGGGTTTCTTAGGCAGAGTTCAGTACATCAGAAGATTCATCATGCAGCTAACCGAGACCAGTGAGCCTATCTTCCGTCCGTTGAAGAAAGATGCGTCTAAAGTCTGGAATGAACAGTGTCAAGAAGCATTTGAGAAGATAAAAACCTATTTGCAAAACCCACCAGTCTTGGTACTCCCCAAGAGGGTAAGCCAATGATTCTTTACCTGACAGCTCGGGAAACATCCATGGGCGCCATGCTAGCCCAAGAGCAAGGATCCCCACCGCGTGAAAAGTCGATTTACCATATCAGCAAGAAATGGGTCGATGCAGAAACACGATACTCTGACATCCACAAATTATGTGCTACTTTGGTCTGGGCTATGAAGAAGCTGAGGCACTACTTGTTAGGGCAGGAGGTTCATCTTATCGCACGCATGAACCCTATAAAGTACCTGCTGGAAAAGCCAATTCTTGACGGTCGCTTATCCAGATGGTCCCTATTGTTGTCTGAGTTTGATATCACTTTCAAAATTTAGAAGTCAATCAAAGGGAGTGCCGTAGCTGAACATCTAGCAGAATGCCCTGTAGCATCCGAGTTCTTCGGAAATGACGATTTCCCGGACGAACAAATCATGACATTTCAGAGAACTCGTTAGAGGTTGTACTTTGATGGTGTCGTCAACCACAAGGGAAAAGGGGCCGGAATCTTGTTGATCCATCTTGAGGGGGATTTGCTTCTAGCTGCGGTAAAGATCAATTACCCGGTCACTAATAACATGGCAGAATACGAAGCCTGCATCCTGGGACTTTAAATGGCGTTAAAATTGCAAGTGGGGGAGTTAGAGGTCTTTGGTGATTCTAATCTCGTTATTTCGCAAGTCAACCAGACTTGGGAGATCAGAGAAGAACGATTGATCCCCTACCATGACTACCTTTCACACCTAATTACCTGCTTTCGAAATATAACTTTCAAGCACGTAAATCGGTGCCAAAATATCTTTGCTGACTCTTTGGCTTCCTTGGCCTCAGTAATCCAAGTATCGAGTGGCTCATTATATTTTCCTTTGGATAACTATGGCTAATGTACCCTCATTCGAAATTGGAGCCATCGAAGCAGAAGAAACCAAAGATGAGTGGTTCGTGGACATTGAGAATTTCCTCAGAAAAGGAAAGTACCCGTCAGAAGCCACTAAACAGGACCGTATTGCTCTGAGAAGAATGTCAAATCAATATGTGCTCTGCGGAACCAGGGTCTACAAGAGAATGCCGAATGGAATTCAACACTTATGTGTGACCAGAAAAGAGGCTGATAAGATCATTGAGGATGTCCACGAGGGAGTATGTGAGACCCATGCTGGAGGACATTCCCTATCCCGGAAAATCCTCAGACTAGGGTACTACTGGACAACAATGGAAACCGACTGCCACGCATTAGTGAAAAAGTGTGCCAAGTGTCAGACCCATGCTAACTTGCAACACCTGCCTCCCCTACCCCTGACAGCCATGGCGGCTCCTCGGCCATTCTCTATATGGGGAATCGACATCATTGGAGAAATCCACCCTAAAGCTTCAAATGGACACCGCTACATCCTTGTGGCGATAGACTATTTCAGCAAATGGGTTGAGGCACGGTCGTTCGCGAACATCGGATCAAAACAAGTTGCCCAGTTCATCGAGCGAGATATCATATGCCGATACGGAGTTCCCTCAGAGTTTGTATCAGACAACGGTCCTCAATTCGGCGGAGACACTATCCGGGTCATGGAAAAATACAACATCCGTTACCACAGATCATCTCCATACAGACCTCAGACTATTGGAGCGGTCAAAGCCGCCAACAAAGCCGTGAAGAGTGCACTGTCAAAAATGGTCGAAACGTACAGAGATTGGCCGGAAAAGCTACACTACGCTCTCTGGGGTTACCGAACCACTGTCAGAACTGCAACCGGAGCCACCCCGTACTCCTTGGTGTATGGGTCAGAATGTGTCTTGCCAATCGAGCTTGAAATTCCAACTCTTCGGGTCACTAACGAACTGAAAATTGTTGAGAGTGACTGGTTGCAACAGCGCCATGACAGTCTTGCTCTTCTTGATGAGAAACGCCTACATGCATTATATCACATCCAAGGTTACCAGAAGAGATTGGCTAGAGCGTTCAACAAAAGGGTCAGAGAACGAAACATCCAAGTGGGCGACCTCGTCCTAAAAGAGCTGAGAAAGGACTTGCCAGACCCACGAGGGAAGTTTAAACCGAACTGGGTGGGCCCTTATCTGGTTAAGGAGATAACCCCTCATGGTGCTGTATTACTGACAGATTTGGACGGAGAAGAATTTCAAAGCCTGGTCAATCTTGACCGGCTGAAACGATATTATGTCTGAACCATCATAAAAATCCAAAAAAAACACACGTATCCATTCAAAAATCCAAAAAATGCATCCACAAAAATGCATCCATAAAAAAAACGCATCCATTCAAAAATCCAAAAAAATGCATCCATAAAAAAAACGCATCCATACAAAATATCTACAAAAATGCATCCACACAAAGGTTATCATTATCATCTACAGTAGGTTTAGCTTAATTGCATTTGCATTTGCATATCCCTAGTGTCGAGGCACATCTCAATCTTTAATTCTAGGAAAGTCACATAAGTCATCAAAACCGCCGAACTCTTGTATCATTTTCTCCGAAGAGGTCTTGAAAGGATTGCTAACCTTCCGTGAGAGTTGAGTGCATGAGAGAAACGTAGAGCGTTCAAAACACCATGTGAGGATCCTCCATCACAAAACCAAATATTGATGAGAAAAGCGCGTTACCATTCATGTCAAAATTTGGGAATAGTCGAGGAAACAATTATCTATAGATTGGGATGACGAGGCACCTAGGATCGAAGAAAACCTCCATAAGGCCAAAAGCCTTATTGACCTTGAAAACGATCCCTTAGTGAACCCCGGTGAGCCTTTCATTGAGAATCTTTTCGAAAACAGCTCCACGATATACCACCCCACATCACGTAACCTTTCACCCCTGCAAAAGATGATAAAAGAGCTGGAGCCATGGTTCCTTCCCCACCATTTAAAGCATGGAGGAAAGCTTGAAAGAGATACCCAAAGAGGATGAAAACGAGAGAAGCATAGCACAAAACGCTCAAAATAGCAAAGAGAGGAAATGAAAGTCTCACACCACCCGATGACTCCACACTTGATAAATAGACGAGACCAGAAATGTCAAACATGAAGAAATGCAAATAGACAACTAAAAGAAAGTAGCAAATAAAAAATGAGAGCACATAATAATCCGCGCAAATGCGAAAGGAGTCCAAAATCACTCCATCCATGGCAAAGGTAAGGCATGTCCTCCGTTGCACCAAAGCTCCACAATCCTCAAACGAATCCTCCAGTCCTATGTCACATGCCCTGCAGCCTCGTTATAACCCATCGAAAGACCTCCGACTTAGAGATGGTAGTTGCTTGATTTGAAAAGTACCAAATTTGAAACATGAATGGCCACAACGCGCCCGATCTTGTCAATACAATCGTGCACAAACGAGCGTCAAATAAATCAGGAAGGTAGAGAAAAAACGAGTGTTCATCACCCTGATTAAAGAAAGCCTAACTAACCTTAAGAAAGGAAACAGAAAGGTATAAGAGATCCCAAGAGACCTCTTTCGGGAAGGTTTTTCAAGAGAGAAGTGGCTCGGAAACGACTAATCAGACTTAACTAGAATTCTTGGTTGAGCTCACCTTAACACGACATCCTCTTTGCATACAATCATATCCAATTCCAAAAAATGCATGTAGAATAGATTTGCATCCATCGGTTCGGAAATAATATCCTACACCACGGAAAGAGAAAGATGAGTATGCTCTTTTTGAAAAGGAAGCCACAACACAGAGCCTGTCTCCTTCACCCATCGGCACGACAACCACTCTCAGAAACTACACAGCCATCAAAACAAAGCATCAAAATCTTCGGGCGCTGTTCAAAGAAAATGCCCCGCAAGACATCCCCCCTCACCACCAAACTCCTCGCTCGCCAAAAATCATGAACTACGTAAGGTCTGATCTCAACAGGGAGTTGAGTACGTAGGCAACCCTCTCAGGGTGCGACCCCGTCCCAAATAAAAACTCTCCTCCCCTCGAACCACGAGGTCATTGCCATCACTCTATGGAGGAATTCGCCTCAATCGAGAAAATCATCCCGGGGCTACACCGGAGCCATCTCAGGGCCGTATCGGAGCCAATCGAACACAATGGAGCCATCCGATCATACCCGAGCCCTCAGATCACATCGAAGCCAAACAATCAACCATTCTAGAGTTGTTGCTTACAAGGGAGTCGCATATTAGGCCGGAGCCATCTCAGGGTCGTACCGGAGCCAACCGACCACAATGGAGCCATCCGATCATACCGGAGCCCCCGGATCATATCGAAGCCCAACCCATCAATCATCCCAGAGTCGTTGCTCACAAGGGAATCACATATCACACCAGAGCCATCTCGAACTCTGGAGCCAAGAGTCCTACAGGATCCCGAAACTACAGTGCACATCGGGCGAGACTGTCAAAACAGAATCAAAACAAAAGTCCCACACTTGCAAAACCAAGGGCAACATCTATCACATCCCTCACAGGAGCAACTGAAAAGCATCCAATCCCAAATCAATCCACAACCAAAGTCATCCTCAAATCGACCACTCAAAATAACAAGTTTCGTACAACTCAATGAAAGTATTATAGGCCTGTCATAAGCCCTATAGCTAGATGTCAAGAGGTCCAGTTGAGGCCCGTCATAAGTCCTCATACTTTCAATTTCATTCTAGGCCCGTCATAAGTCCTAGAGCTAGACACCGAGTTCTAGTTGAGGCCCGTCATTAGTCCTCATGCATAACCTTTATTCCGATTGTATTCTAGGCCCGTCATTAGTCCTAGAGCTAGACACCAAGATCTAGTTGGGGCCCGTCATTAGTCCTCATACATTTCAAAGATGCATTATAGGCCCGTCATTAGTCCTAGAGCTAGACACCGAGTTCTAGTTGAGGCCCATCATTAGCCCTCATGCATAACCCTTATTCCGATTGTATTCTAGGCCCGTCATTAGTCCTAGAGCTAGACACCGAGATCTTGTTGGGGCCCGTCATTAGTCCTCATACATTTCGAAGATGCATTCTAGGCCCGTCATTAGTCCTAGAGCTAGACACCGAGTTCTAGTTGAGGCCCGTCATTAGTCCTCATGCATAAACCATATACCGATTGTATTTTAGGCCCGTCATTAGTCCTAGAGCTAGACACCGAGATCTAGTTGAGGCTCGTCATTAGTCCTCATACATTTCGAAGATGCATTCGAGGCCCGTCATAAGTCCTAGAGCTAGACACCGAGATCTAGTTGAGGCCCGTCATTAGTCCTCATGCATAGGTTGATTGATCGTATTCTAGGTCGGTCATTAGTGCTAGAGCTAGATACCGAGATCTAGTTGAGGCCTGTCATTAGTCATCATACTGAAATACCCCAAACTTAAATATAGGGATTTAAAATTAATCTAATACGTATTTGAGGGCCTAATGACGCCTAAGTAATATTGGTAAGGAGAAATAAATCCAAAAGAAATAAAGAAACGCTTAAAAAGCGAAAAACGCTAAATAAGCGTTAAATAACCATAGGAGGTATGAGACCTCGGTTAGCATATTATATGGATTCTTAAGGTTTAATAAGACCAAAGTAATATATGGGAACAACTCCCGAAGAAAACGGAACCAAATAATGTATTAAAACACTAATAGAGCTTTAGCGCACGTTTTTTGAGAAAACTTGAAAACGTGATTTTAAGTGGTCAAACGAAACCATAAAAACTATAAATCATTAAATAATAATTAATAAGCATTAACGGAAGCTTAATAATTAATAAAAGTAAAGAAATGAGAAAATTCCGGAAAACGGGTCCCGGGTAGTAAAAACCGTAACAACCGGGAAGTAGTGGGGCGAGAGTGTAATTAAATAAAACTAGTGTGTCCACTTTTGTAAATAAAAAGCAAAAAAGTGAGTGTGTGTGTGTGTTGGTCGACAGACCCCCTATCTCACGCACCCTCTTCATTTCCTAATATGCTAAAAGACAAATAAGAAAAATAAAAAGTAACCCCTACACTCTCTCACCTCACTCTCTCTTTTCTATTTCTCCTTTCTTCCTCACCCAGCGATTTCTCCCTCCTCTCTCTGCTGGTGGGCGATTTCTTGAGCTTCTCCAACAACAACAATGGCTTCCCTTCTTCATCCTCATGCTCCATCCTCATGTAAGCTCAAAATAAAAAACAAATTAAATATTTGTAATCCCCTCATCATTCTCTACACTTCTCTCTTTTCAAAATCCAAAAATGAGGAAGTTTATTTTCATGGGTATACCCTATTCAAAGAGAAAATAGCACTAATGGGTAGCTTGGACTCTCCTCTCTCTATTAAGGTAAAAATCTACATGAAAAACTCATGTTTTCTTCATCTTATTTTGTAGCCAATTTTTGCCCATTATAAAGCTCTATTTTTCTCTCTCTTTTGATCATCAATTCAACCTTGCAATGGTGGTGGAATCACCTTCTTGAACCAAGGGCTAAAACCCCTCTTAAAAGCTTTAAAAGGTAAACCCTAGAAATTTTGTTTTAAGCATTTCAATGAACTAGCATTAATCTAAGGGTTAGTATGTTAATTGGACTTGTTTGGTGTGAATTGGGTGATGGGAATGGAGTTTGGCAACTCCATTTCCCATGTGACCGATTTGTGCAAGAAAGAGAGGAGAAGAAGTGGAAAAGAAAAGAGGAAAAAAAGAGCTTAAGGTAAGAGCTCTTTCTTGAATGCTAAATTTAATGCATTAGAGTAATGGGAATGGGTAAACCAATTTAAAGAACCTAAAATATTGTACAAGTATTGTAGATAAGTAAGTTTGAGTATTTGTGAGCAAGTATGTGAATTGTAGGCCTTGGAGCCAAATATAATATGTATGTGTATTAGTATTGTGGATTGAGGAAGTATTGATGTATTGAGATGGATTTATATAGCTTTGTGTGCTGGTAGGACCCTTGTATGGGTATGGCTAGATTAGGAATGAATTTGATGAAAAAGTGTGTATGTGGAGAAGTTAGAATTGTAGGTAAACTATGGCAAAATTTTGGTAGGGATATGTGCATTTATGGATGACTTGGTGAATGGGAGAACCAAGGTGTGTATTGGAGTTAATAGAGATGTTTTGTAATTATGGAATGGTAGTTGTAGTATGAGAATTAAGATGGTAAAAATCTGTAGCAAAGAGTTGTTGAAATGGGTTGGAGAAACTAGGAGAACATATGTGCAAGACCTAGTAAAAAGAGTGTTGGACTTGAGGAGGTAAGGTAATGCATTGTAGGCCTTGGAAATGGCATTAGGAGATGAGAATATGCATGGGGGAAATAGAAACTAAAATCTGTAGCAAAACAAAACTAGGAAGGATGTGTATAAGTGTTGAAAGGGAAATGTAGAAAATGTATGTGTGAATTAGTATAAAAGGAAGTAAGAAGTTAGCAAAGGATTTGAGGATATTTAAGAGGCTAATTAGGTGCCTGAATATGTGGGATTAAGTGTAGGAACAATGGGGAATTAATTAGGCAAAGTATGGGATGTAACAAATTTTTAAAACTGCAAATCGGTAGAAAATGTAGCAGGATCCGGGACTTAAGTCCAGGACTAAGTCCCGGACCAGTGTAAAAATTCAGGCCGAGAGTTGTATGTGAAGGGTGGTCCGGAACTTAGGTCCTATACAATGACCCGGACCACCCCATTAAAACCAGCCGAGAATTTACAGAACTGGGGGTCCGGGACTTGATTAGGGTACAAGGACCCACACCACCTTGAAATTTCATTCGAGAGTGAAGGCTAGCTCTAGTACGGGACTTGACATATGTACGAGGACCCGGACCATGTGCAAAAACGACCCGAGAGTTCAGACCACAGGGTGGTCCGGGACTTAAGACCTGGACAAGGTCCCGGACCAGCCCAGAAAAGTAAGAATGAGTTTATAAAGTGGCTTTTAAGAAAGGATAAGGAATGGTAATGCTGGTATAAGATAATTAGCACTTAATCAATGATGTTTAAAGGTCATTGAAGGTATAAACAAGTTGGAAAATTAAGTAAGAGAGTAGTAAGAATATGAACATTAGGTTAAACCGAAACGACGAGACAACGGGGTAAGTACGGGAGTAGTAGTAATCTGTGTATTGTAATGCTTAGTATTAATTGAACCATTTGACATTTACTCATTGGTTCGTGGATAAGAATCAAGGAACAAGAGGGAACCAAAGGAATAAGGGAGCACTCAGGAAAGTAAATTCCAGTAAAAAGGTAAGATTTCTTCATGCCTTGTATCCTAATCTGGTTACCCCGATTTGTGTGCTTATTTGATCACCTAATAAGATAAATGCATGAATCAGACTATATTGCACTTACTTGTGCTTGTTTACATTGTTCTTGATATTTGTCTTGAACAATAGTTTGTATAATTCATGAAATATATGAATGATGATGAACTGTATTCGAATCTTGTATTATACTTAAGTATTGTATTGTATTTCGTATGAATGTGTATTGAGCAATGTATTTGTGTATGTGGCTTGAGTGAATGACTTCTACTAATTCCTAACCACCTATCTCCTAACAAAAGTACTAAGTAAATTGGAATGAGTAGAAGTCCGATATAGCTTCGGCCACGCGTGAGGATGAGGAGACACAAGAGGTTGGATCCGATTCCTGGTTCTTAAACTGGTCCACGGCCCAAATCCCTTAAATGGGTAGCATCCTGGATTGGTGAACCAAGTAAATCCCGGTGGTGGGACCGAGTAGTTCCCCGGGCCAGAGGTCCCGACGACTTGACTTCAGTAAGTAAGTATGTATGAGTATGAGTATGTATGCGTAAGTACTGTGGAACGAGTAAAAGAGTAATCTCCACCCGATTTACCCGGGTGGACCAATGAAGCTAACAAGTATGGATTATTGTGTATGTATTGCGTAAGTACTATGTATGTATCGTGTATGTGTAGCCCGGAAGAAGGTAAGTAGGAATTTGGTGGACTTGTATTGTCTTCCTTGTGTGTATGGTATTGTGTGTATGTATGTATGTCTTGTAAAATATTGTAATATTGTGTATAAGAGCATGTATGCATGTATGTTGAATGAAATCAATCGCATGTATTCGACCAAGTGGTCGGCGTACCCTCACTAGTACGCGGGGTATGCGGTTATCATGCTCAGCGAAAGCTGACCCCCTCGGGGGAACGTTTTTAGTGTGCATGTACCCGAAGAGGATATGGTCAAGGCACGAGACCGGTGACTACATTTGGATAGTTAGTAGTAGAATGTAGAGGTGTACTAAGTAGCACACCCCCTACACCTAGGGAGCAAGTAGGTTGTGAGGAATGGGTCGTAGTTAGACTCTTAATGAGCATGTATGGAATTGAAAGAGGTATTCTACTTGTATAAGGATCTTAGTAAACTCGGTATATTAACATGTATTGAACTTATGGAGTATTGTATTGAATGGGAAGTTGTAATACCTAATTGGTAATTGTAGTGAAGCTTGTATTTGTGTAGCACTCGTTATTCCGGTCCATCAGACCGATGCTGTATGTAGAAGTAGTAGCCTTGTTAGTCACGTGGGTGACTAACGGCATTGTATCACCCACTGTATGTAAGTAAGTATCCGCTGCGTGACTTGGAAGCACGAGGAGATTGGACGGTAATGATTGTATTAATGGTAGGGGTGTTACAAAAAGTGGTATAAGAGCGAAGTATCGCTCTGATGACTGGAAATACCGAGTTTAGGAAATACCGAGTTAGGAATTAGAAGCTTAGGGCTAAGGGCTGAGTGTTAGCATTAGAGATATGCTAGTTAGGAACTACCGGTGAGTACCGGATACCTACAATACCAGACCCGCCCTCCACAAACCCATTGTATAACTTGGGAAAGAACGCTAGAGAGAAGGAAGGTCCTCTCATACTCGGGAAAACCCGATCTGCCAGTTGTGAAACAACCACACGGTAAACAAGAACCGACATATGGTAGATTCCAAGAAATGGAAGTCTCAGAGATGGAACCCGGTTGAACAATAATACCCGCACTCAATAGCGGTGGAATAAGCACTCCAACCACAAGGAGGCTACAACTTACAACAGCATGGGGCGACATGCTTAGCAGACGCAGAACCTAGCTAAACAGGCAACAACAGGAAAAGAAGCACCGTGCAATGAAATGGAAAAGGAGCAGTAATGGAACCCGAGACACAAGTCTGCGGGGCAACAGTAATAGCCAAGCAACACCACCAACGGTATGCTAGCTAGCTAAGGACATAGTCGGGAGTGATTGACTCCAAAACTACAACGCCAAAAAGGTTACAAACCTGGCCAACATAGCTCAGACAGCTACAAGAACATTCACAAGATATAATCTGATGCAACTACAACTGTAGTGCCTAAACCAACTCAAGCTCAGTAACCACAACAAACGTGTGGGAACGAGCAACAAGGAAGAACACAACCAAATCAAAAGAGGAAACTCCAAGGATTAGAGAAGTACCCGGATCTACGACAGCCATGTCCAGATCACTGAGAAGCCACCCAAAGGATCGAGTATCCCAATCATAAATCAATAAGATCAAGTGAAGAGTCAACAAGACTATCAAATACAAGCGGAAACCATACCAAGATTGGTATAGGATTACCCAAAAACCACCAGTACCACGCACTTGCCACGGCAAGTGCTGTAAGGACAGAAATATGTGAAGGAACTCTAACACACCACAGGTACATAGTAATGTACCGTGACTACGATGAAGCAACTACAGGATCACAAATCCTGAAACTGAAGGAATGGAACCTTGGAAAGGCCTAACGGCCCGACCACTATATTTAGAACGTACCAGTCAGCGAGAAGCTAGACTTGGTAGAAACCTCAAACATGACTTAGGCCATGAGAGACTTCTTTTAACATCGAACCATAATTTTAAAACCCAAATCTTTTTTTGAAAACCACAATCTTTCTTTTAAAACCTTGGATTTTAAAAACCGAACCAACATAATTACGGTGAGTATCATAGAGTGATACAAGAGGAGTTGACAATAGAATACTTCACCTAGGCGTGTGACGAACACTACGAGTGTACCCAATTACGGGATGTGGGATGACCGCACTCCGAAGGGGCTTGCGGGCCTGACATACAGTAGGGTAAGTGGTAACGTATCAACAAGGTACCCCACGTATGTATACATGTAGTGTACGAAACACGGGAGGTAGTCAACTCCGTTCTACGGACCATCAGTGAGTTCAAACCAGAACAGCTGTACAATTCAGACGATCAAGTATAAAGGAACTCAGAGAATCCATCTGATGATAAGGAGTAAGAACCAGAAGGTGCAAAGAGCGCAGACTAGCAAGTATAGACATCGGATATGTCCTAAAGACTTCAAGCAAATGCATGGTAACTGGAGCAATTATCCAGCCCAGCATAGTAAGGCGAACGCCTAATGTGAACAACAATGCTCAACAAACGGGATGGAGTTCCCTAGGGCGATCACAAGATTACCATGACGTATAATCCATCATTAGAGGGGTACTAACCTAGTCTAAAACGCTAGGAGCAAGTACAAACAGCCTACCCAAGAACGGGAGACGTTCTAACCCAAAAGGAGATGACTCGAATACAATACCATAAGGTGGTATGGTAATAACACATCACAAACATTAGCCGGGTGTAACGGCATAACCCAACAACACCCAGGAGCAATCCTTGAAGGGTGTCTGAGATAACAACAGTTGAACAAGCGTCATGATAAGAGCACATGAGCTAGAATGAACACTCGGTTAGGACACCGAAGGGATTTCACTTTACAGGAAATACCCTAAACTACAAGAAGGCACTAATTAGCACCAGCTTGCCAAAAGGGCCTCCTATGAACGGAAGCATGATGTCACGACTTACCCTGGAGCCCAGCAATACCTCCAACCTATGGGGTATACAAAGAGTGGAAACGTGCATGAGCAGCTTGCGAGATCATAGCTTGCAGCAATAAGGCTCAAAAGCCATACACCGACTACGTTATGTAACTTAAACGGTTGCAAAACCCACACCATTTGATAACAAGACTTGCAAGAGATATTGCCTCATGCAACAAAGAAATCAACAACTGGATCAATTCAAACCCAACATCCTGAGTGGCTTGGAGTAATGGCCAACTCAGTGTCACTGTCACTAGAGCATCAGTCTAGTATACAGTTGACAAGCTTTTAATTACCTTCATGCCTTCTGTAGCAATGGTAGCACAGTGGCATAAGAATCGTGATGATGCCAACATTGGCCTAGTCCACATTTGGACACTATGGGAAACCCGAGGAAAAGTACCCCTCGTTAATCGAAGACCACCAAGGTGCTGAAGATGTGAACCCTTAGAAGAGGATTCCATCTACTATAACAATAGAGCCTACGCATATAGATATTGCCAAGAGGCGATGAAACAAGGAAAAGACATTCCAAACCATCGCGACTTAAAGGAGTAAGTGTACTCCATATGCAGTACATAAGCAGGTACTAACATAGTAACCTTGCTATGAGACGTATGAGTGGCGACAAACCCCTCAACAAGAACTTTCACCTATCAGTGATAAAATACTCTTCAATTAGAGAACGGGACCCGAAAGCCCTTGAAGTTTCTTGGGATGTCCCGGTGATCTACATACAAGGTAAAACCGCACAGCTAGAGCCTATAACCAATGCTCAGCACTGGGAGACAGAAATTGTCAAAAACAATCAATGTGAATACACATTGAACACCACGAATGACCAACGCTCAAGAGAGCTTATAACCCGATGAATTACCTCATCCTTGGTCAACCAAGATACTTGGTAAATTGTATCATAAATGATGATAGAATATGAGGTAAGCTAACCTACACATGAAACCTAAGTTGAAATGAAACATCTCCACACTGGGAAGATAATAAGATTACGGTATGCTACGACAACCGTCATACATATGAACTAGGAACCTCCTAGTGTAATCACATCATAAGGAAATGGTGCCAATGACAATGGCAATAAGTAAAGAGGAACTACCACAGTAACAGAAACAGTACAAACAATGTTGTACAATGAGTAAGAATACGGTGCGCAAAAGCGACCGTTACAAGGAAGTTGCAGATAATGACACGAAGTATAAGTATGAGATGACAGACAGGAATATTCTTTCCTATCACATAAGTGACTTACTGTCAAGCATTTACGCCTCTACACTCTTTATGACTGAGTGTTTTGGTATTGCACTTGTGCAGCTAATGATCTAATGGGATGGCTAGGGATATGGAAAATGTAAACCGTAGTAAACCCTTCTTTTCACCAACAAACATTGCATAAGCTAGTTAAGCAAGCTTAGCAACAAACCGTGCGGTCTAAGGCCAAAGAAGCACGAAGAGTGTACAACACATTAATAATCACAAATGTGAATTCCAATGGAATAAAGGGTGAAAAGAGACTTAAGAAAGTCACTAGGACCAACGCATAGAGAATGCAAGGTCAAACAAGCGAAGAACACTTGTACTGAACCAGAAGAACTGGAATAATTCAGAAGCTATTGACAACAGAGGAACCACTACAACTGAGCAGTGACTCAACCTCGCCCGACAATAAGTCGGCGGAACTTAGTGAATAATCGTGGAAGCAAGAATAGCATGTGCAGTAGATTACCAGAGAGCTGGTTACAATCTAAAACTAATTAAGTTCAAACACGATAAAAGAATACCGCAATTGTTTAGTAAACCTTATTCCCATAATAAACGGATAAAAAGGTGATGTATAGCGCATTAAGGATAACACAAAGGGTAAGTAACCCGAGTTATCAGGGTCGCGCAGCAGAAGCTAGTGGGCCCTAGCTAGGAGACAATATGCCTAGGAAGTATAGTAGAATGGCTATTAATGCCTTGAAGCCTAATAGGCTAGAACCAAATTGGCTATGAGTTAAATAAACTCATATAGGAATTCTTGGTGTAAGGACTAAACCATTAGTATGGTTAACACCCCTTTGACCAAAGTACATTATATAATAGACCGTAGTGAAGCTAGACGCTTCAGATTGCCCAATTAAGTAAACCAATGTTCAATAATAATAACATATGGTAGATTACGTGGGTATAATCCCTTTTAAAGGGGGTAGAGCGAAAACCGCTTAATGTAAGTTTCATGAATAAAACACATAAACTATAATGTGCATAGCACAAATGAGAATTGATTGGATGATTGGTACTATATTAAATAAACATAAGTATCTATTCATATTAAAATTATGGTAACTAGGAACGAGAGATGCAAATACCTTAGGGCGAATATACCCTCTGGTAACCCAGTGTAAGAGTATTGGTAAAGAAGAGTAATGAGTAGTGGACGGAGCTCCACAAGTATTGTAGCCTTTAAAGAAGTAGTACAAAACAATTGAGAGTAGTAGGCGAATGAAGCCCGTGAGTAGTGTGTTCGTAGGTAAGTCATTGGAAGTAAATTAAGGACGACTGGATTTCATAAGTATTAAAATTCTCAATTAGATAATTTGAAACGATGGAGAGTAATGGATGGAAGTAGTGAAGGTTGATGAAATGAGCACTTAGGTATTGAATTTCGAAGTAAAGTATTTGGGAAGTAGAGTGAGGATGATTGATGGATTAAATTCCATCCCTTAGAGTTGTATGAATTTGTATTTATGACTAGATGAGTAAAAGATAGAAAATGGACAAAATAAAATTATTTGTTGTTTGAAACTGATGTGGGAAGCCGAACTTGATCCTGATCAGATCAAGGGAAACCGAACACAAATTATGGTGGAAAGATAGTTCAACACTGATGCTGATCACATTAGGGTTGAATGATTCTTGAAGCTCCCCTCAAGTGGTCACAAGAATCACACATAGGATATAAGTAATGAATATAAATTGGAATTTGGAGTTGTATGCTTTAGAAGGATTTCTAATTAGCTGTTGGGAAGGATTTTCCTTAGACTTAGAATGAAGATTGGGTTAGAAGCTTGTATCGGGGAAGATAGTATGAGCATGTGGTATTATTCCAGGCGCGGGAAATAGAGGAGTCTTGTGTCGAGATGACCTAATGCCTGCGGGATGTAATGTGTATCGCATTGCTTTGGGGATAGCTCTGCACTGTATGTAGGTATAAAGTTTGTAATGAGGAACTGGATGGTGGTAGTAATGCGGATTGGAGTAATTATTGCACGTTGGTACGACATGGTATGTAGAAACCTTGAGTAATGGATTTGGGAATTAGTAAGGAGGAAATGGTAGACTTTTGGTATAGACACGTAAGAAGAGTAAGTGTAGTAACCCCAACTCGAACAACTTTGAGGACAAAGTTCTTAAGTGGGTAGATTGAAATACCCCGAACTAAATATAGGGATTTAAAATTATCTAATACATATTTAAGGGCCTAATGACGCCTAGTAATATGGTAAGGAGAAATCAATCCAAAAGAAGAAATGCTTAAAAAGCGAACGCTAAATAAGCATTAATAACCATAGGAGGTATGAGACCTCGGTTAGCGTATTATGGATTCTTAAGGTTTAAAAGACCAAATAATATGGGAACAACTCCCGAAGAAAACGGAACCAAATAATGTATTAAAACGCTAATAGAGCTTTAGCGCACGTTTTTTAGAAAACTCGAAACGTGATTTCGTGGTCAAACGAACAATAAAAACTATAATCATTAAATATAATTAATAAGCATTAACGGAAGCTTAATAATAATAAAAGTAAAGAAATGAGAAAATTCCGGAAAACGGTCCCGGTTAGTAAAACCGTAACAACCGGGAAGTAGTGGGGCAGAGTGTAATTAAATAAAACTAGTGTGTCCACTTTTGTAAATAAAAAGCAAAAAGTGAGTGGTGTGTGTGTTGGTCGCAGCCCCCCATTCTCCCACCCCTCTTCACCCTACACTACATTTCCTAATATGCTAAAGCAATAAGAAAAATAAAAGTAATCCCCACACTCTCTCTCACCTCACTCTCTCTTTTCTATTTCTCCTTTCTTCCTCACCCAGCGATTTCTCCCTCCTCTCTCTGCTGGTGGGCGATTTCTTGAGCTTCTCCAACAACAACAATGGCTTCCCTTCTTCATCCTCATGCTCCCTCCTCAGTAGCTCCCAATCAAAAACAAATTACATATTTGTAATCCCCCTCATCTCCTCTACACTTCTCTCTTTTCAAAATCCAAAAATGAGGAAGTTTATTTTTGTGGGTATACCCCATTCAAAGAGAAAATAGCACCAATGGGTACTTGGAGTCTTCTCTCTCCATTAAGGTAAAATCTACATGAAAACTCATGTTTTCTTCATCTTATATTGTAGCCGATTTTTTGCCCATTATAATGCTCTATTTTTCTCTCTCTTTTGAGCATCAATTCAACATTGCAATGGTGGTGGAATCACCTTCTTGAACCAAGGGCTAAAACCCCTCTTAAAAGTTTTAAAAGGTAAACCCTAGATTTTTTGTTTTAAGCATTTCAATGAACTAGCATTAATCTAAGGGTTAGTATGTTAATTGCACTTGTTTTGTGTGCATTGGTGATGGAATGGAGTTTGGCAACTCCATTTCCCATGTGACCGATTTGTGCAAAAGAGAGGAGAAGAAGTGGAAAAGAAAAGAGGAAAAAAAAAGAGCTTAAGGTAAGAGCTCTTTCTTGAATGCTAAATTTAATGCATTAGAGTAACGGGAATAGGTAAACCAATTTAAAGAACCCAAAATATTGTGCTAGTATTGTAGATAAGTAAGTTTGAGTATTTGTGAGCAAGTATGTGAATTGTAGGCCTTGGAGCCAAATGTAATATGTATGTGTATTAGTATTGTGGATTGAGGAAGTATTGATGTATTGAGATGGATTTATATAGCTTTGTGTGCTGGTAGGACCCTTGTATGGGTATGGCTAGATTAGGAATGAATTTGATGAAAAAGTGTGTATGTGGAGAAGTTAGAATTGTAGGTAGACTATGGCAAAATTTTGGTAGGGATATGTGCATTTATGGATGACTTGGTGAATGGGAGAACCAAGGTGTGTATTGGAGTTAATAGAGATGTTTGTAATTTGGAATGGTACTTTGTAGTATGATTAAGAAGGTAAAAATCTGTAGCAAAGAGTTGTTGAAATGGGTTGTTGAAAACTAGGAAACTTATGTGCAAGACCTAGTAAAAAGAGTGTTGGACTTGAGGAGGTAAGGTAATGCATTGTAGGCCTTGGAAATGGCATTAGGAGATGAGAATATGCATGGGGAAATAGAACTATAATCTGTAGCAAAACAAAACTAGGAAGGATGTGTATAAGTGTTGAAAGGAAATGTAGAAAATGTATGTTTTTAGTATGAAAGGAAGTAAGAGTTAGCAAAGGATTTGAGGATATTTAAGAGGCTAATTAGGTGCCTGAATATGTGAGATTAAGTGTAGAACAATGGGGAATTAATTAGGCAAAGTATGGATGTAACAGATTTTTAAAACTGCAAATCGGTAGAAAATGTAGCAGGATCCGGGACTTAAGTCCAGGACTAAGTCCCGGACCAGTGTAAAAATTCAGGGCGAGAGTTGTATGTGAAGGGTGGTCTGGGACTTAGGTCCTACACAATGACCCGGACCACCCCATTAAAACCAGCCGAGAATTTACAGAACTGGGGGTCCGGGACTTGATTAGGGTACAAGGACCCGGACCACCTTGAAATTTCGCTCGAGAGTGAAGGCTAGCTCTGGTCCGGGACTTGACATATGTACGAGGACCCGGACCATGTGCAAAAATGACCCGAGAGTTCAGACCACAGGGTGGTCCGGGACTTAAGACCTGGACAAGGTCCCGGACCAGCCCAGAAAAGTAAGAATGAGTTTATAAAGTGGATTTTAAGAAAGGGTAAGGAATGGTAATGCTGGTATAAGATAATTAGCACTTAATCAATGATGTTTAAAGGTCATTTAAGGTATAAACAAGTTGGAAAATTAAGTAAGAGAGTAGTAAGAATATGAACATTAGGTTAAACCGAAACGACGAGACAACGAGGTAAGTACGGGAGTAGTAGTAATCTGTGTATTGTAATGCTTAGTATTAATTGAACCATTTGACATGTACTCATTGGTTCGTGGATAAGAATCAAGGAACAAGAGGGAACCAAAGGAACAAGGGAGCACTCAGTAAAGTGAATTCCAGTAAAAAGGTATGATTTCTTCACGCCCTGTATCCTAATCTGGTTACCCCGATTTGTGTGCTTATTTGATCACCTAATAAGATAAATGCATGAATCGGACTATATTGCACTTACTTGTGCTTGTTTACATTGTTCTTGATATTTGTCTTGAACAATAGTTTGTATAATTCATGAAATATATGAATGATGATGAACTGTATTCGAATCTTGTATTGTACTTAGGTATTGTATTGTATTTCGTATTAATGTGTATTGAGCAATGTATTTGTGTATGTGGCTTGAGTGAATGACTTCTACTAATTCCTAACCACCTAACTCCTAACAAAAGTACTAAGTAAATTGGAATGAGTAGAAGTCCGATATAGCTTTGGCCACGCGTGAGGATGAGGAGACACAAGAGGTTGGATCCGATTCCTGGTTCTTAAACTGGTCACCGGCCCAAATCCCTTAAATGGGTAGCATCCTGGATTGGTGAACCAAGTAAATCCCGGTGGTGGGACCGAGTAGTTCCCCGGGCCGGAGGTCCCGATGACTTGACTTGAGTAAGTAACTATGTATGAGTATGAGTATGTATGCGTAAGTACTGTGGAACGAGTAAAAGAGTAATCTCCACCCGATTTACCCGGGTGGACCAATGAAGCTAACAAGTATGGATTATTGTGTATGTATTGCGTAAGTACTATGTATGTATCGTGTATGTGTAGCCCGGAAGAAGGTAAGTAGGAATTTGGTGGACTTGTATTGTCTTCCTCGTGTGTATGGTACTGTGTGTATGTATGTATGTCTTGTAAAATATTGTAATATTGTGTATAAGAGCATGTATGCATGTATGTTGAATGAAATCAATCGCATGTATTCGACCAAGTGGTCGGCGTACCCTCACTAGTACGCGGGGTATGCGGTTATCATGCTCAGCGAAAGCTGACCCCCTCGGGGGAACGTTTTTAGTGTGCAGGTACCCGAAGAGGATATGGTCAAGGCACGAGACCGGTGACTACATTTGGATAGTTAGTAGTAGAATGTAGAGGTGTACTAAGTAGCACACCCCCTACACCTAGGGAGCAAGTAGTTTGTGAGGAATGGGTAGTAGTTAGACTCTTAATGAGCATGTATGGAATTGAAAGAGGTATTCTACTTGTATAAGGATCTTAGTAAACTCAGTATATTAACATGTATTGAACTTATAGAGTATTGTATTGAATGGGAAGTTGTAATACCTAATTGGTAATTGTAGTGAAGCTTGTATTTGTGTAGCACTCGGATATTCCGGTCCATCAGACCGATGCTGTATGTAGAAGTAGTAGCCTTGTTAGTCACGTGGGTGACTAACGGCATTGTATCACCCACTGTATGTAAGTAAGTATCCGCTGCGTGACTCGGAAGCACGAGGAGATTGGACGGTAATGATTGTATTAATGGTAGGGGTGTTACACATACCATCAATCACCGCAATCTGGGGCCCGTCTTAAGTCCCCGTGCACCCGCGCCCATAAGAGCAAATCATAAGCCGCGGTGAGAATTTTTGGCACCCCGTCAACCTTGATCCAATTTTGCATGCCTTCTATTGCAGAATTGAATCAAGGGGAGCCATCTGTAGACACCAAAAATTCTCACCCTTCTTATATCGAAACGAAGATAAAAAAAATAGAAAAAAGAAAGAAGAAGAATATGCTTGTTTTTAGAAATAGGATGGTCGTCCCTGTTTTCAACTAAAGGAATTTCTTTTTCCCGACACTTAAACCACACATTCATATGGAAAGGGAGCACGAGCCTTTTATTGTAATCCGTTTTAATCTGCTCATTTTCGTTGCTGTTGTTTTAAAATGTTTCACGGTTTTGTTATTACCTTGAATTATTTTACGTACTCGATCGATTTAAACTCATACTATTATTTATTATTTTCTTTTTGATTTTCTCTGTTTTATCGCCACTATTCTTATTCCTTTGTGCGTCCTCTGCACTACCATCATTTTCCATTTATTTTAAATGTTTTATCTTCATTACGAGCATTAATTTTCATTATTTCATGTACATGTGCTATTCTTTTATTTTATATCTTACTACGTTTTTGAATCTTATTTTCAGTTATATTCCACACTTTCATGTCATTAGATTAATCATCTCATTTTATTGTATATACTTCCTTCTGGATTCGGCGAGTTTTAGAGGAGTTATCCAGTCGAATTTAGAGCTCTTGTATTATTTCTCCCATCGATGTACTTGTTATACCCAAAATTTCACCCCCCCCCCCCGGAGTAGTCTCTAAGGCATACGTGTTACAAAGGGCAAAAGGGGTCAAAAAGCACCAAGGCGAGATTTTCCAAGGACATTATCGGGATTTTCTATTTTCATATGACTTGTTCATTATCTCCAAACACTTCCAAATATCATGGTCATTATGAAAGGTATTTCATGATTCTCTGATAATATTTATTCTGGAAATTTAGCTTTTAATTCATATTATAAGCTAATTTCTTTAATAATTAACACATGAAATAGCCTCAAAATAGAAATTAAAAGGTTTCCAAAATTAAAATAAAATTGTCACATGGTTACCATGATTACATACAGTCATAAACCTGAAATTATTTTATTGGGAACCTTATCCCAAAATTTAAAAGAGAAATTCAATCATTTTTGCAATTTTCAATCTCCTCTGGAAAATACCGAAATCAAAACAATATGTCATGAAATTTAAACACAAGGTAGGGGATGATTATTAGAGACTAATGCCGTTGGAATTTCGTAATTTCGACTTTGCAATAATAAGTTATGAATTTTGGGAGATTCCAGATTGTGAGATTTTTATCGAATCGGTTATTTATCAAAATAACTCGATTCCAACTCTCAAAATTCCTAAAAATCATTCTTTACCTTCAGTTAAATTTTCATAATTTTTATCGGCTTGCAACATATTTTAAAAAATCAGATTCTCTTAGAGCACAAAATTAAGGTTTTAGATAAAAATTCTGTTCTATCAACTTGGCCATGCTCTTTCTATAAAAGGCCTTCCAAAAAACGACCTAGGGCAAGGTAGATGATCCCCATAGTCAGAGAACACAGCCGTCTACTTGCCTCCCACGTTTTCAACACTCCCAACACCGAAACTCTACCGAAATCATCCCAAAATCACCAAAAACACAATTCTTCTCTCATTGAACTTCCAAGCACCAAAACACCACAAATACAGAACCAAAACGCTTAACACACAAGGAAGAAGAGGTCAGAAGCTCGGGTCAAAGTCGAACCGGATCGGCCACCAACGAAGCTTTCAGAGATTCCCGACGTGAAGGAACAACAAGTTTTCGAAATCAAAATAGGGTAAAAACCAAATTCTCTAACCCTTCTGGTCAAAATACGATTCTGGTCGAAATTGCTAACCGAATTGATTTTTCCTTGCTTCTGAATTAAGGTTTGTTTGTGTTTCTACCTTCTAACTTGTTCGTTAAGTTTCACATTAAATTCGATTTCAAATTGAATACTTTCAATCACTAACGTGTTGTACATCTTTCAGGCTACACACCCATAAAATTTGAGCCAAAACACCTTCGGGAACAGCCTCAACGCCGCCGTCCGAGGGCGGTCCGCACCCACGGACGTCATGTCCGGGGTCCCGGACTCTCTGTCCGTAAGCCCGGACGCCCACGGACGGCGGCGGGATTTTTTAAAAATTCAAAATTTAGGTTTTCTAAAATAATGTCCGGGCCCCCGGACATCCTGTCCGTGGCTCCAGACCTTGCAAAATTGTGTTTTCTGTTTAATTCGACTTTTATGTTCACATAGGTTAACTAGGGTCCGTGGGTTCGGACATTAGGTCCGTAGCCACGGACGGAAACAAATTTGACCTAATTCTGCCTCTGAAACCCTAGTTTAGGAATCTTTATTTTATTTTAATTTTCTGTCAAAAAATGCTAAAAACAAAAAAAAAACAGAAGCTCGCGCACTTAAGTTAAAACGACTCGTAATAAGCCGTAATTAAACTAAGTAGAGGAAAAACGACTTCTAAGGGTAATAAAAGTAATTGAACCCTAATTAAGTCGAATATCAAGCCCCCGAACCCGAACTCTCCTTTCCTAATTTAATCTAGGTCAAAATTAGGTGGCGACTCATAATAGGTTCCAGTGAGCTAGCTTAGGTTTAATAATTATTGTTTATGACATAGTTATTAATCTTAGGTTATAAGTGGACCTAAAACCCGATTAGATCCTAATCAACTTAATCCACATAGGATAGGGTTTAAAATCGAGGCTCACAGACTGGCGATTCTGCTGGGGACAACTTCTTAATTTTAACTTGTTTAATTTTAAGAAAGAGGGCTTAACTCGAAAATTGTTTATTTATGGCTTTATTACTTTGTTTATTTACTTCTGTGCGCACTTTAATTTCGGCACCTTTGCATCATGTGAGAGCGAGGGTCCACGCAAACCAATTTCACCCCGGAACCCGTTTGAGGATCCCCTGTCAGGGACTCACACCTTTTAGGTGATGTGAATAAGCGGGGGAAAGAGGAGATGTCGTCTAACCACATCCCCTTAATACCTGGGCCTTAGCCCCAAGCGTTTTCCTGGCAGTGTCCTTACCTAGCCCATGTTTGGTCAGTCAAAGACCCGACCGTAGAACGCAACCTTTAGGTGATGTGAAAAAGTGGGGAAAACCCAAAGAGAATAGCGTGCAAGCCCTATTCCTTTGTGGCGACCTGGGCCCAAGCCCCAAGCACCTCTCCGGATCGATCCATACCCAAATTGATTTAACCGTCAAGTGAGGACATGTTGAATTTGTGTGGGCCTTGTTTGCTTGTATGATCGGCCCATTACCTAGCCTAGAGATTGATAGGAACTTCTCCTACATTAACCTAGCCCAACCGAATTGGCGGCTCTACTTGTTTGCGGCCCAGAGGCCCTGTTTGGTTTAACATGTGAGTCGTTCGGGCTTCGGCCCAAAAGCTTAGACTTAGGTGATTTCTCTTCTGGCCCAATTTGAATTATCCAATTAGTTCTAGGCCCAAAAAAAAGAAATCCACCTGAACTTGAAATAACCCACAAGTTCTGAAAAATAAAATGTTTTTCTGCTTAGCAACCATCTTCTCTGGCCCAAAGAAAGTTAGGCCCATTTGTGGTTTAGGGACCATTCCAGCCCATGTGCTTTACTCCAGGCCCAAACACATTCCGGCCCAAGGGCTCATTCTAAACTAGGTAAACTCCTTATTCGGGCCCTAGCCCCAAACCCTAGATCTAGGTGTCACCTCTCATGCCCAATCAAAGCCATCTGTCTAGGTTTCAGCCCAAGTTCCAGTTCATAAGATACTCCAGCCCAAACACCTCATTCTCTGGGTATCCTGGCCCACTTGCTTTCAGCCTAAGTCTGTTTCGATCTATCTTGTGAAGCATCATGTTTCAGCCCACTTCCTTTTGTTAGCTAATAATGGACACCTTGGAAACAGGGTAGACTCAAGTCCTAAGTACGGTCCAATCGACATGGAAGCCCAGCTCGCAATTTTGGAACAAAAGCACATGGCCACCATTGAAGCCATGGAGCAGAGGCATAGTGCTGCCATGGACGCCGTGGAATCTAACTACGTTGCTGTTATCGAAGAGTTGAAAGCAAAGGCTCTTTCCCTCGAGTCCGAACGTCAAGCTCGGGATGAGTTAGTGGACAGGCTTCTCAACACCCTTTATGACTGCATTGAAGTTGGCTCCATTAGGGTCCGAGGATCGGAGGGAATGTCAAAGAAATTGCTACAGAACTCAGGAAAGTGATCAGACAACCAGGAGCAGCAACTTGCATCCAAAGCTGCACCCGTAAGAGAACCAGGCAACATGAGGAAGACAGTGATCGACAGTCAAGAGGACCTGGTTGGAGCGTTAGGACAGTAGAACCATCCCGACGGAGTTCTCGACAGAGAGAGTTTACAGACATCGGCCGAACACCAAGACAAGCACTTGAAGAGCTTCGAGGAAGATATCCGATGCAACCGCTTGCCCTGAGGCCAGGAACTACTCATTTGGGGAAGGATCTTAATCAATTTTGTCACTTTCATCAGCTGCCCGGTCACGACACTGACCACTGCAGAGCCCTACAACACAGAATCCAGGATCTGATTGACCAAGGGTTCCAATTCTAAGAACATGGTGGAGAGCGCAGAGCACGCGTGCCCAGGCATCATCAGAAATGTTGTTTTTTTTAGTGTTTTTCTCATTAAATGCATTTCTTTTCTTGATTAGTTGTCTTTCAACTTTTGTAGTAGTTAGTTCCCTTGAATCATTTTCGGTAGTTTTCCTGAGTTTGTAATTTCCAACGTTATTCTTTTTGTTGAATAAAACATAGTTCCTTTTTCATAATTTTTGTACAAAGCATCATTCGTTTATTCGGAAAAACTTAAAAAAAAAGAGCACTCACGTCCTTCAAGGATCACGAAGTAATCATTTTCTGACTATGCAATGGAACGACTTGTCTCTTGTTTCTAAAAATTTGAACATGCCTAACCAAACACCACAACTCACCACATAATATCCAAACAACCCACAATGAGGTTCAAGGCCCACATCTATCAAACTGTTGTCACAAACCCCAAATCAATACTGGGGGCAATCTGAGTTTAGAATCATTGTCTTCGAATCTTTTGTTTAAACGTGTGAACTAGTCTCTGGGTGAAATTCACGAGAGTGTCTTGAGCGGAAAAACCATGAGCGAACGAGCGTGTCATTTTTACACGACTCTGGTGAGACCACATTCAAAGGTGAGGTAAATGGCATAACTCTGACCGAAGGAGATAATTTGTAAATTTACTCTTAGACCTGCGAAAAGTAACAAGGAACGGATACACAACTATCAGGAATGACGAAGCACCTAGGTACAGCACCACATAGCCAAAAGCTTGTAAACCCTATCATTAAACCCTAGGCACCCCCGTTGAGCCTTTCGTATATCCCTTTTCGATATTATGAGCTCCACAAAATAACCCAGCCAATGATGAATGTCCGACCCGGTGACCAAAGGAAGCGAGGATCCCGACTCTCAGATAACATTCTCATCAGTCCAAAGAAGCAATGCCGCAATCAGCATGACGAAGCGATCCGCAAATGGTCCCAGAATGACACAAGATCAATAGAGCACACATCAAAACAGCTCACGAAGCCCAAAACCGGGAAACACAAGAACCCCGAAGGCAAAGTCAAGAAAGGATAAAACAAAAAGGCAAACCCGAAGTGCCTCGAAGAAGTCCAAATGACAAAAAAAAAAGAGAAATGGTGTAAAGGACAACTCCAAAAGTCCAGGTCCAGAAGCTCGAAAACAACGTCAACATGAAGCAGCCAGACAACTTCAAGACAATGAAGATGAATCCGAGAGAAGACGCAAGTTGCAGCTTTGGTCACCCATTTAAGCTCCACATACCTCAAATATCCCTCCATGATCCCGTCGTCTTTCATCACACCCTATGGCCACGTTATAAGCTTTAAAGACTTCCGACTTGATAGTTGTGTGTCCAATCACGTGAAAGTAACAGATCAAATGCGTAAATCCATCAAATATCGAATTCAATGGTTTAGAAGTTATGACCATGAGCGAGAAATGAGTGCAAACACCGACCACATCGAGTGTAGGGTAGGAAGCACCACATCAAAGAATAAGCCTCAACCCTGTGAGGATGAAACTTGTTCACACGTTTAATCAAAGAAAATACTGGGGGCAATCGGTCGTTCCGATCGATTGCCATGAACTCTAGCTCGGATTGTCCTAAGGAAAAATACTGGGGGCAATTGTTGGTTCCAACATTTGCCATGTCAACACCAATTGAAACCCAAAGCTTGAGCACCACCATCCCACCACAGACACACATAAGCCCTTACCACCACACACACACTCTCAAGCCCATCATTGGCCTTACCTCCACAAAAACATTAGGCCCCATAACCCTGACCACCATCATAAATCACAACCCAATCCCAGGTCTGTCACAAATCCTGAACACCAGCAAAAGCCTTCAGCACCACAACAAACACCACACACTTCCACCAATGACATGTTCATTTTTCAAGAAACAAGTTGCAGATATGGAATTTTTAGTCAGGAAATGATCATTTCACTTTCCTTTTTCAGCAGAGTCTTTCTCAAGCATTGCCATGTTTGACACATTTTTCAACAGTTTCTTGTTTTGGCAAGCTTCCAACAAACACTTTAGTTGCGTTTTACAACTTTTTCATAACACCTCAACAATGCCAAGTTTGGCACCTTTTCCAACAGTTTCCTGTTTTGAACGAGTATCTTTCATATATTTTGATTGCATACATTGCCATGTTTGGCACTCCGGTAATCATTTTTCATCATTTGCATGAGACCATTATCTTTCTAACTCATTTTTAGTTCGAGACCCAAAATCAGTGCGAGACCCATCATTTTCAAGACTTTAGTACGAGACCTAGTATCATCTTCAGTGCGAGACAAGTACGAGACAGAGCGTGATATAAGTTGGCGGGGCAGAGGCAATAAGTCCCCATCTTCATGTCAACTTCTTGGGAGAAACAACTAGTGGGCAGTGGCAATAAGTCCCCTTGGTAATCTAGAAGTTATCCCAGCACCTCAGCTGGTGGGCAGAGGCAATAAGTCCCCATAGTATACCAGCAAGGAGCAATGGAACGGGTTTCGATCCCCAGAAGCATCCGGATATCATTTTCATATCATCCATATCATTTGCATCATTTTCATCATCTACATTTGCATTACTTTCATTTGCATCATTTTCATCATCTACATTTGCATCACTTTCATTTGCATCATCTTCATATCGTTCATCTGCATTATCCAGGCGCGTCACAAGACCTGGCGACAGAAAAGTTGGCGAGGTGATGGCAATAAATCCTCCTGTGCGATGTCAACTTATTTTGGAATCAACGAATGGTGGGCGATGGCAATAAGTCCCCAGGGTTTTTACCAGGAGTTATCCCTGCACACCGGCTTGGGGGGCGATGGCAATAAGTCCACATTGGGTCCAGCCAGGAGCATTAGCACGGGTTTCGGTCCCCAGAAGCATCCGAGCATCATCAGCATTCCTGCATCTACTTCATCTTTTAGGTTGTCAACGCCTTAGAATCGCTTGACATTTCTCAAGTAGTCAACGCCTTAGAATCGCTTGACATTATTCCATTTTCATCATTTTCAGGTAGTCAACGCCTTAGAATAGCTTGGCATCATTGACATCATTTCTCAGGTAGTCAACGCCTTAGAATAGATTGACAACATTTTCACCATCTTTAGGTAGTCAGCGCCTTAGAATAGCTCGACGGCGTTTTGTTGTTTAGGTAGTCAGCGCCTTAGAATAGCTCGACAACATTTTGTTTTTTAGGTAGTCAGCGCCTCCGAATAGCTAGACGCATTCAACGCGGTTTCGCACAACATGGAGAATTTCATGGAGTCCAAAATTTTGGGGCATCACTCAAACATCAACCAGACTTTTCGCATCCACTACAAAGTCTAGTTGATGGGGGGCAATCTGTTATACCCAAAATTTCACCCCCCCCCCCGGAGTAGTCTCTAAGGCATACGTGTTACAAAGGGCAAAAGGGGTCAAAAAGCACCAAGGCGGGATTTTCCAAGGACATTATCGGGATTTTCTATTTTCATATGACTTGTTCATTATCTCCAAACACTTCCAAATATCATGGTCATTATGAAAGGTATTTCATGATTCTCTGATAATATTTATTCTGGAAATTTAGCTTTTAATTCATATTATAAGCTAATTTCTTTAATAATTAACACATGAAATAGCCTCAAAATAGAAATTAAAAGGTTTGCAAAATTAAAATAAAATTGTCACATGGTTACCATGACTACATACAGTCATAAACCTGAAATTATTTTACTGGGAACCTTATCCCAAAATTTAAAAGAGAAATTCAATCATTTTTGCAATTTTCTCTCTCCTTTGGAAAATACCGAAATCAAAACAAAATGTCATGACATTTAAACACAAGGTAGGGGATGATTATTAGAGACTAATGCCGTTGGAATTTTGTAATTTCGACTTTCCAATAATAAGTTATGAATTTTGGGAGATTCCAACTCTCAAAATTCCTAAAAATCATTCTTTACCTTCAGTTAAATTTTCATAATTTTTATCGGCTTGCAACATATTTTAAAAAATCAGATCCTCTTAGAGCAAAAAATCAAGGTTTTAGATAAAAATTCTGTTCTATCAACTTGGCCATGCTCTTTCTATAAAAGGCCTTCCAAAAAACAACCTAGGGCAAGGTAGATGATCCCCATAGTCAGAGAACACAGCCGTCTACTTGCCTCCCACGTTTTCAACACTCCCAACACCGAAACTCTACCGAAATCATCCCAAAATCACCAAAAACACATTCTTTCTTCTCTCATTGAACTTCCAAGCACCAAAACACCACAAATACAGAACCAAAACGTGCTTAACAACACAAGGAAGAAGAGGTTAGAAGCTCGGGTCAAAGTCGAACCGGATCGGCCACCAACGAAGCTTTCAGAGATTCCCGACGTGAAGGAACAACAAGTTTTCGAAATCAAAACAGGGTAAAAACCAAATTCTCTAACCCTTCTGGTCAAAATACGATTCTGGTTGAAATTGCTAACCGAATTGATTTTTCCTTGCTTCTGAATTAAGGTTTGTTTGTGTTTCTGCCTTCTAACTTGTTCGTTAAGTTTCGCATTAAATTCGATTTCAAATTGAAAACTTTCAATCACTAACGTCTTGCACATCTTACAGGCTACACACCCATAAAATTTGAGCCAAAAACACCTTCGGGAACAGCCTCAACGCCGCCGTCCGAGGGCGGTCCGCAACCACGGACGTCATGTCCGGGGTCCCGGACTCTCTGTTCGTAAGCCCGGACGCCCACGGACGGCGGCAGGATTTTTTAAAAATTCAAAATTTAGGTTTTCTAAAATAATGTCCGGGCCCACGGACATCCTGTCCGTGGCCCCGAACCTTGCAAAATTGTGTTTTCTGTTTAATTCGACTTTTATGTTCACATAGGTTAACTAGGGTCCGTGGGTTCGGACATTAGGTCCGTAGCCATGGACGGAAACAAAATTTGACCTAATTCTGCCTCTGAAACCCTAGTTTAGGAATCTTTAATTTTATTTTAATTTTCTGTCAAAAATGCTAAAAAACACAAAAAACAGAAGCTCGCGCACTTAAGTTAAAACGACTCGTAATAAGCCGTAATTAAACTAAGTAGAGGAAAAACGACTTCTAAGGGTAGTGAAAGTAATTGAACCCTAATTAAGTCGAATATCAAGCCCCCGAACCCGAACTCTCCTTTCCTAATTTAATCTAGGTCAAAATTAGGTGGCGACTCATAATAGGTTCCAGTGAGCTAGCTTAGGTTTTAATAATTATTGTTATATGACATAGTTATTAATCTTAGGTTATAAGTGGACCTAAAACCCGATTAGATCCTAATCAACTTAATCCACATAGGATAGGGTTTAAAATCGAGGCTCACAGTACTGAAATTCGACCCAGCATAACTAGTAATGTACTTGCCGTGCAATCCTCCTGGTCCCGAGTTCGATCCCCAGCAAGGAGCAGATAGCGTTTTAATTGTTTGTCTTTTGTCCTGGCTCGCAGCGGAGTTCATGTTTCGCTAAGTCGCGGTAATAAAACGAATCCCACTGTGGCTCAACCGGTAGAGCACGAGAGGGAGTAAGGCGGAGGTCGCTGGTTCGAGACTCAACACAGTAATTTATTGGACCTGATGCAACCTGCTCCAACTTGGACCCGTTTTCAGCCCAAATAACTCAAACAAGCCCAACTTCATAGCTAGCCCATAGAATAATCAGATTCCCCTTAAGGAAAAAAACCCTAACTCCTCATTATAAAGAGTAGAACAGTAGCAAACTTCCAAAGAGGAGTAGGCTGGAACATTTTTTTATTCCCTGTCGATTTTGAAATCCCGATAAACCTTTGCTCCCTTCGTGTGCTCTCTGGGTTTGCCATTTCCCAGCATCGACTCCACACCCCATACGACTGAAGCTTGCCATCGCCATTAACCCCACCCCACGTCTGAAACTCGCAGCCATGGACAACTCCACGGCGGCCCGAGACTCCGATTATCGTCACCATTCCTCATCCTGAACCCACATCTTCCCCACCTCTCGCTCTCTACTCGAAACTAACGTTCATATCATTTCGTCCACCGGGAAACCAACTTCGATCCCGTCCCCTTCCCTATTTAGCAGAGTAAGTAATATCAACTTTTCGTTACGCACGGCTTTGATTTCACTTCCCTTCTGCCAATGCTCCTGTTACGCTTAATCTCATTTTGTTATTTCCTAATGATTTCCGCTCTTTTAACTGTCTAATTTCGTTAAACCCGGAACCATAACTTTGAACATCTATTTCGAGAGTTTCTGGTCTCAAAGGGGTGATTTCTCGCGGCCACCCGGTAGGCTCTTACTTAAAATCCTGGCATTTCGTTTTCGGGCACATGCATGGCGTTTTTCCTAGTGTCGGATTGTAAATGCGCGCCCATTTAGCCTTCTTTTGTATTTTTTTTGATGAACTGCAAATAATTCGGCCTGGTATGGACCTTGAAGTCCACGAATACGGCAAACCCGATTGCGAGTTTAAATTCTGGTTGTACTGGATATCTCCGTCTGATCTTCGATATACCCATGTCCTTGAGGCTTTGTTGAGTTGAATATTGTCCACTGTCAGCTTCTGTAATGAGGATCCTGCATATTCTCATTTTCTTTGTTCTCCGACAGACTGGTCCCTTATTCCAGTCATCGGTTCTGAGTTTTTTGTGTTACTGTATTCGAGTTGGAAAGACGGATGCACTGGTCATCTTCCAGTTTTGATTTTGTCCAGTTATGAAAATTTCATTTTGTTTTTGACGCACCTCTTTTGGAAATGTGTATTTGGAGGAAGGTATAACTCATTGTCATCAGATATGTCTTCCCTCTCTTCGTTCATCTTTTGGACTAACACTTTGTTCCAGTCTTCGGTGTGCCTTTTTTTTTTGAGATATCGTAGGAAACTACGTATGCCCTACACTCGGTATTGATTTCTAACTCTTGTATTTACCTTACTCCCTTGCGAACATCACTGCCTAGTTTGCGTGCTTGCTTCAGACCTCCATGCCTTCTGTTGTGTTTCGTTTCTGCTCCTCAAAATATATGCCAGTAATTTCCATTCATGTGATAATGTGGTCATCTGTTGTTGGTTAGCCTGCTACTTGAACTCAAACCATTGAACTTAGCTTCTGAAGTTTGTTTTTACCCATGCAAGTGTATAAAATCTGATAGAAACCCTTGGGTTTAAGCTTCCACTTCATTTGTCTGTAAGTTAGAGAGGTTTAATAAGAGCAACCCTCAATCTGTTACACCTTCCGTTTCCTTCAGCGATTCGGTTAATAGACCAGTGTATCAATGTAAAAAAAATGATGATTCAGAGCAGCTTTTGTCTGTTAAGTCCACATTTCTCACTGATTAGCGGTTAATTCATTAAGGAGCGAAAGCTTTGCTATGTTTGTATGCGGTGAGTTTAGGATGTTCTGTGTGCTGTTATGAAGCGTGTTTGTTAATCCCGATTGAGAATCTGAGTTAGGCTTTGAACTAGTTTTAGACTGCTCAATTTTCTTTGCATAACCCGGTAGGTCTTAGACAACTCAACATCGGCCTTTAAACGAGCATGGAGTAGGAAGGAATTAAAAATTGATCCGACTAATGTAGGTTTCTGTTTGTTTTGCCTGAAATAATCAATGATCTTCTCTGTAGTCAAGTTTCGATTTGTTTTACTATCTGTAATTCATGTACATAATCTGTTTATAGTTTTTCTACTTTGATCCATGTTCCTTGCCCTGCGCTTATATGTACACATTCTGACCTTTAAGTTTTGCAGTGTTTAATCCTTGTATATATTAATCTATTTACTAAGCCCTAGTTATTAGACCTTTAGGACCAAGCCTTAGGATAGAGGGTGAACCCTAAGATTTAGGCGAGCCATGGTCCCACCTAATAAGTTGGGTGACCCCTAAACCCAAACCACACTTTTTTAATAATTTTGTAAATAATAAAAGCATTCTCAAAACTCATCCTAATTGGATCCGTCATTCCTTCTAAATCCTTCTAAGCCAAAACCAAGCCCCAAATTGTCTCTCTAAGTTCATTCTTTATTTTCCAACTTTGATTAACTTTTTAAAAACCTACTCTGATTTCTTCAAACTGGTCCAGTTGCTTGACCCTGCCCAAGTCCCAATTCAAACCTGGCCCAATTGTCTAGACCCAGCCCAATGCCCACAATCGGCCCAAGAGTCTACAATCGGCCCAAGGTTCGAAGCCCAGACCCTCAAAGCCCGAAGGCCGAACCCACGAAACCAGGACTAAACTTGAAGCCCAAACTCACTCAAATCTGGCCCAAATGCTCAGCACAGTCCAAAACTCACTAGGGATGGCAATGGGTCCGCGGGTACCCATTTCATCCGGTCACCCGACCCGCTAAACCGGGTGAAAAACCCGCATAAAACGGGTGAAAAACGGGTGACGGGTGGAACGGGTACGGGTGCGGGTCGGGTGACGGGTGAACATTTTTCACCCATCACCCGACCCGCTCACCCGCATAGATTATATATATATATATTATATGTTAAATTGTTACTTATTATACATTCTCCTTCACTTATGATTTTTGTAACCCTAACTAGTGAACAAGGAACATTCATGCTCTGGGTGACTGCGCCATTCTTTATTCTCACCACTCTCGGTAATTTTACAGCCCTAGCATACTTGCTCTACGCAATTTTTAATTATCTTCACTGAAGGTAATTGCAACCCTAACTGGCAAACATGGAACAAAGATGCTCTGTGCCTCTATTTTCTTTCTTCACTCTCGGTAATTTTGAAACCCTAACTGAAAAACAAATAACTTACATGCTCTACGAAGTTTTTCATTCTCTTCACTGAAGGTAATTTCGCAATCCTAACAGGCGAACATTGATCATACATGCTCTGCGCCTCTATTTTCTCTCTTCACTCATGGTAATTTTGCAATCATAATTGGCGAACATGGAACGTACATGCTCTGTGCAATATTTCATTATTTTCTCTGAAGTAAATTTCGCAATCCTAACCGGCGAACATAGAACATACATGCTTTGTATCTCTATTTTCTCTCCACTCACAATAATTTGCAAACCTTAGTGGAGAACAAGGAAAAAGAAAAACAAACAGGTAAATGGGTAAACGGGTTCACCCGCTTCACCCGCGGGTGACGGGTGAAACGGGTGGTGGGTGATACATAACGGGTGATGGGTCGGGTACGGGTGGAGCAAGTGAAGTCGGGTGACGGGTGCGGGTGATGGTCCACCCGACCCATTGCCATCCCTAAAACTCACTCAACCGCGGCCCAAAACCATCTCAGCCCAACAACCTAATCTCGGCCCAAGTCCAAACCTCGGCCCAAACCAACTCAGCCCACGTCCCACAACCCAAGTCCAAAACCCATGGCCTGTGCCCAAAATCCAAGATCAAGCCCAAGGCCCAAACCCGAAGCCCAAGCCCAGAAAGCCCAAGGCCTAAGCCCAAAAAGCCCATGACCCAAAACCTAGAAAGCCCAAGGCCCAAACCCGAAGCCCATGGTCCAACCCTACATGATCCAAACCAATGGCCTAATCCTACATGATCCAAACCCACAACTCAATACTACATGATCCGAACCCATGGCCCCATACTACATGATCCAAACCCATGGCCCCATACTACATGATCCAAACCCATGGCCTAAGCCAAAAAGCCCACAACTCAATCCTACATGAACCGGCCCATGTCCAATTCGAATAAACCGGCCCAAGTTCCATTCTTAACTAGGCCCAAATTGACCTCAATCGACCCAAACCCCAATCCACAAAATAATCCAAAAGTCCAAGAGTTGACCTGAGTTGTTGACCATCCGACCTTGACCGACTTTGACCAGTTTTGACCAACTTTGACCGACCTTGACCGACTATGACCAGTTTTGACCAACTTTGACCGACCTTGACCGACTATGACCAGTTTCGACCAACTTTGACCATCCTTGACCGACTTTGACCAGTTTCGACCAACTTTGACCGACCTTGACCGACTTTGACCAGTTTCAACCAACTTTGACCAACCTTGACCAACTTTGACCAGTTTCGACCAACTTTGACTGACTTTTACCAGTTTCGACCAACTTTGACTGACCTTGACCAACTTTGACCAACCTTGACCTTGACCAGAAAACCTTGACCTTTACTAGAAAACCTTGACCTTGATCAGAAAAACTTGACCTTGACCAAAAACCTTGACCCAATCATTAACCAAACCCGAACGTTGACCTGTCTCATCTTCCAATACGAGTCAAACCAAATGAAATCAATTCCAACACATTTTTTTCAAACCCGATTCCTTTCAATCCACTTTCAATTTGTAAATTCCTTTCAAAATCCAAAAACCAAAATGAGTCTCAAACCATCATTTTATTCAAGTTTCATCAAGTTTTCAAAGAAACCATTTTGTGGAATTTTAAAGGAAAAAACTCTTCTCACATCATAGAAAAATCTTCTCAAAACGCAGAAAGTTCTTCTCGCATATACAGAAAGTTTTCTCCTAAGAACATTTCTCAAAATCAGTGTTTCTTCATCGAGAATTCCGAACAACTTCAAAAGCTTTCCATCTCAGTTTTCAAACTCAAAACTAAACCGGTTTTGGGGAACATGTGATGTCTAACACCTTCAAAGAACGTTTTCTTCCTAGTTAGGCATCACTTGTCTCCCTTCCAAAATAAAAATCCGAGGCGGGGCACTGGGGTCATAACCTCCCTTGTCACAGTCTGGATTTCTTTAGGCGGGGCATTAGGGTGACAAACCTCCTCTAATTGCAGCCTAGATTTTTACAAGGCGAGGTGCTAGGGAAGTAATGACCTTCCTAGTTGCAGCCGGGATTTTAGAATCTTCTAACTCACTTCCGCTCGATTTCGATGTTTTCTGTTTTTAATGTTTCAAAACCCGGGAGTTAGAGACGTTATTAGGGTTCGACCTAGAACATTTCATTCATAGTGTTTCTCTCTGAATCCTATTTTTCGACATAAATTCATTGCCCCATCTTTCGAGCCTCGACACTTACCATTAATTAAGTGTCGTGTTCGAGGGGGTACATAGGGTAATCCCTCGGGATTATCCGCCCGTTTTTACAAACAAAACAATTTTTCGGTTTTAAAAACTTTAAGAGAGACAATTCAGAATAAATCAATCCAACCCTTCCATTAGAGCTTCAAGACACAAAAACACGTCTTAATCCCTCCCTGAATTAACTCCAAGTCGTCTAGAACCTCCAATTCCCGAATACTCCCGCACAACCTTAGTCATTTGAAACCCGAAACATCTTCAAAACCCGAACACCCGTATACCGAATATCCTCTCTCATACTCAATCGCCTGAAAACCTGAATTCCTCTTCAATACCCTCAACTTCTTAAAACATCTCAAATTTGACCACTCCAAGATTCTAACTTCACAAACCTGGAAAACCCTTCAGAGTAACCCGAACACCCTTCAACTCTATCAAAACGACTCGAATACACTTCAATTTCACAAAATGTCCCAAAAACTCATCAAATCAACCAAATGACCCGAATACCCCTTAACCTCACAAAACGACTAGAACACCTAGCAAACTTCCTCAAGACCAGCCTATTTTTCAAAGCTCCTCAGAATCATCTACTCCTCAATCCATACTCAACCCGATCCTTTGGCTTTGATTAAATCTCTCTAAATAAGGTTTCGGAAGAAGGCAATCCCGACAATTGGAGACCGAGGTTTCCTCGGGCACCAATCCGAAGTCGTGGTCATTGCCACTTCCAAGGGGTATAACCCAGTGCGAACCCACAAAGAATCTCTAGTATGATCAGATAAGTCTTATCCATAGGCAATAAATCATCAGAGTCAATTAACGGTTCTTAGAACCCTTCTCCTCCCTTCCTAGTTCTTTAGGTCAAACTAGGTGGCGACTCTAGTCATTTCCGCCCTTAGGGCATAAGTCCGCGTGGAGCCCATCGAGAGCGGGTGTAGTGCTCACTAGCATTCCCCATAAGCTTTCTAGGAAAGACGGACGATGTAGTAGGTATTTGAGGGATGCCAGAATAACGGGTTTTCACCCTCCACAGAATGGCAATTTCTAGGATCTAGGCTTCTCAGCTAGTTCATATTTAGATAGACCCCCTCATACCGAAAATCACCCTCCACAAGCTTAAACACTGAATTTCCCACAAATTAATTACCTTTGACATGCAAATACACACAACATCATATATGCCCTTAATAACCACCTTGTGGGTATTTTACTAACTCATTTCTCATTGGCTCCTTAGGTTATTTATTAAGTATTCTCAAAGCTCAATTTCCTAGGACACATAAACTTCATTAAGGTAGTTCATTTACCTCTTTTTCTTCAAAACTTCCTCACTTGTTTTTCCTTGCTCCTCTTGATTAAAAATCGGGCAAGGTGTTTTTGATTACTTGTCAAACTTCTAATCAATGTACAAGTCAAGATAATGAGCATTAAGCTTCATGCTTAAACTCACTAATAACCCTTAGGTTATATAATGTCTTCAAACATAAAAATGAGTGTTTTAGCTTGGAATTGAATGGAAATCAGATTAAGTAGCAAGAGAGGACTGCACTTAGTCCTTTGAAGTTTGGAATGATGCTAAGAATGAGCAAAAGAAAACACCATGAAGAGGTGATTTTCGGTCACTAACAAAACAAGAGGAAATATAGATTTTCTTTGATTTTCCTTACCTTGAAGCAAAGGAGAATGACAAGGCATGAAAATGTGAGCTCAAGCTCCTTCAATGGTGATTCTTCATGGCATCAAAATGGAGCTCTTGAAGATTTGAAAAGATGAAAGTATAGAGCTTGGTCTAACTTGCAGAATTGTAGTCTTGAAATTGGATTTGGATCATGGAGGTAGGAGCTACAAGGATTTGAAGCTGGTGTTGGTGAGGTTTTCTGTAGCAAAACCGATTGGAGAAGGGAGGAGGAGGTTGAAGACGGTGTGAAACAAAGAGAAAAGAAGAGAATGAGGTGAGAGGTTATATTTGTGAGATGTTTAAGTAAAAGTAAATAGTTCCTTCTTTAGTCTTCTTCTCTTTCTTAATAAGCTAGCAATTTGTGATGACTCACCACTTTGGAAACCGGCCCCCTTTAGTTATTAGGGCATGTTTATGGTCTTTGTTGACCAATTAAATAACTTATATTGACTAATGTCTTAATATAACACTATTTGAGCACTATTCATAAACTAGTGCACATAATTGTGAAATTTTTGATTTCCCATTGTTTTAAACTTCCTAATGTGATACTAAGTAGTTCACATGTTGATTAAAGAGTGATGATGGACATTTAGCCACTCAAAACCCATTTATAAGACAATTTTTCAAAAATGTTTTTTAAGACTTCTTAAAGCACAATTTGTGTTTAAACTCATTTTTTAGCTTTGTTTTCTTTGGTAATTGATTTAACACGTCCATTAGCATGTTAATAAGGCCTTGGTAAGCTCTTTGGGTCCTAATCAAGGTTATCCCAAGTTTAGAGCATGTTTTTGCTCAAATTGTCTTAATGGTACTTTATTGTGTGTACTATGGTTTAAATTGCTTACCAACATTTCTAAGGCACTTTTTAGCCTTAACATACCATAGTTTAACATTTAAATAACATATTTAGTTTTGGGGTATTTCACACCAAGTCTAGAGCAAGTATTTGTTTAATTATGACTTTATGGTGTTTTCATTGGTTTAAACTATCTACCAATGTTTTGTAAGGACTTAATTAGCCTTAGAAGTCATGATTACATAATTAACTTAACACTTAAAGGTTTGGGGTATTTCAGGGCGGGAGTGGGAAAGCAGACGAGAGGGAGAATGAAAAATGACGAATTAGATTTATAATTTAGTGGGGCGGTTCAATTCTGGGTGGGGGTTTTTTCCGGTTCGAGACCGGGTTTAAGGAGGGAAAATAAGAGGTTGCCACATGGATAGGACAGACGGAAATGGGATAAATATTGACGGATTCAAAACGGTGTATAGTTGTTAGGTGCGCAAAGTAACTAAGCAAACCACAAGGGTGAATGATGTAAATACGCCAAACCTGATGGGTGGGGGATGCAATTTTCCCTAAATACTTTAAACATATGGTAGTCACACTAATCCCCCAACTTCTGATTTTAATTTTCAAATTTTTGGCTGCATGCATATATAGTTAAAGATGGCTACATTTATTGTACCACCCATAATAAAAACATGTACATTGAATAAGAAAAAATTGTACCATAAACAATTCTACTAAAAGTACTATTTTTATGTATAATATTTGTTATATAAGTAATATACAGTTCTTATATGCGTAATGTACAGTTTCTTCTATTAAATGTATAGAAAATGTAGCTATCTTGGACTACATATAGGTGTAACCCAAACTTATGAGGAAAGTAGAACTTAAGTTGTCTATAATAGACACACGCTGAATTAATTAGATGAGTTCACCGTAGGTGGCCATCTCCATTTATATTAACAACATTTGTTCCCCACCATCCAGACCAATTTGGTCTTTCCCTCATGGCGAAGTCCTATTCCTTGCACGTTCTAAAATGCTATCATTAAGTCAATGTGGTTGCGTTTGATCTCACTTTCTACTCTTTCTAAGAATGCGCTCAATATTTGTTGTGATTTCCTTGGATAGGGGTGTTCTCATTCTTGTCCCGTACTTGAATTATTGTCGTACTTCAATAGAGATTACCAAGTGTTTGCTCATTTTCACCGGACAACTGCGCCGAATATTTTTTGCGGTTGAGAGTTTTCCAGGGAAACAACAACGTGTAAGTTAATACTTGGAAGCAAGTCAGCATCCACTGGGGTAGGCCACCCATTGTTTGGGCTCATTGTTGTACCGATACTTATTCTCTAAGCGCTATCCTCATTCTGGTTTAAGACTGTGTTTTCTATGCTAGACGGTTCCCCTTGGGTTGACTTGAAAACACTAGAATTATTTTCTTGGGCTAGAGATATTTCCTCACCTTGGCCCTAGTTAAATGCGGTGCGGAGATCCTGGCCCTTGCGGTAGGGTACAATATGGAGAATGCCACTTGTCATGTTGTGGTTGGGGAAATAAGTGAGAAAGAAAAATGAAGGGAAAAAAAGTGGAGATACGTCTGTGTCTACGGGAGTTTTGTGGGGGGGGGGGCGAATGTGGTTTTATTAGCAGGAGAGAGAAATATTTTTTTCAAAATGTTATAACTTACAAAATAAAAGTGAAAAAAAAATTATACCATTGTTCATCATTTTTCGTGCTCTTCAAAACAAGATGCATCATGGTTATGTTTTGGTAAACTTAAAATTTTATGTTTTAGAATGAGTATATACTAGGTATTTTTAAAGTGAATCTTATTCATTAGTAAAATGAATCTTCTTTAATAATAAAATGAACCATATTCATTAGCAAAATGAATCTTACCCCAAACACCCTAAAAACCACCATAAGAATGCTAAAAACGTCTAAGGCATTTTTACGGTTTGTAGTGTAGGGTTTAGGGTCTAACGACCCTAAACCCTGCACTACAAACCCTAAAAAACTGTCGAGTCAGTGATGACAATATAAAGTGTAGAACTAATTCCAAAAAGATTACCCTACCCCCCATAAACACCCTAAAAACCACCCTAAGAATGCTAAAAACATCGAAGACATTTTTATGATTTGTAGTGCAGGGTTTATGGTCTAATTACCCTAAACCATAAACCCTAAAAAACTATTGAGTCAGTAACGATAATATAAAGTGTAGAACTAATGCCAAAAAGACTACCCTACCCCCAAAACACCCTAAAAACCACCCTAGGAATGCTAAAAAAGTTGAAGGCACTTTTATGGTTTGTAATGCAGTGTTTAGGGTCTAATGACCTCTGATTCACTTTTTGACAATCTTGTTTCCCTTTTTAACAACCTTTGATTCACTGTTCCAAACTTAAGATTCACAATGAATCTTAAAACATGTGGAATTTTCACCAGATACCCCTGAGGTTTGACCAAATTTCACCAAATACCCCTACCTTTTCAGAATTACTATGAGATACCCCTACATATTTGTAGCGGCTGCTTTCATCAGATACCGTTGCATGTTTCAAACGGCTAGTTTCACCAGATACCCCTGTAACGGATAATTTTACCAGCTACCCCTGCAACATAAAACAACTAGTTTTGGCCTATAAATTCATAAAAAGACATCATTTTGACATTGTAGTATTCATAATAAGACAATGTCTTCCTCACAATCAAGTTACTCGGTCACTACTGCTGTTGAAGGTAGAAGAAGCAATTGTGGAAGAGAAGCTGAAGTGCTTGTTCAAAGAAAAAAGACTTCATCTGGAATAATTTACTACAAATGCTTAGATTACAATAGATGGATAAATTGGGCAACTGTAACCTATTGGTAATTGTCATTTTCAAATTATCAATCTGGTTGACAAGGATAAGAAGAACGATCATGATTATGCACTCTAAGTGATAACAATAAGCATGTAACTTGTCAGAGGATGACATCTGCCCTAGTGTAAAGAAGAAATTGCATAAGATTATGAGAATGAGTAGGTTTTATATCTCTCGTCCATCTGGTAGAGGAATGTTTGAGGTGAAAGACTATGATGATGTAGTGACGGTGGATTTGAATCGAAAAGAGTGTCTTTGTGGAGCATGGCAAATATCTTGCATCCCTTGTAAGCATGGGGTAAGGGCCATTCTAGATTCGGATGAGGAGCCTAGGGAATATGTGGATGAGATTTATTCTGTCAAGAACTATAGGATAATGTACACTTTTAACTTGGAGCTGGTACCTGATCAACGGTATTGGGCGGTTGGAGATTATCCTAAAGTTCTACCTCCAGTGCTGAAAAGGTGAATCGGAAGGCCTTCGAGAAATAGAAGGGAAGAATGGGAGGGACCAGCAAGCAAGAGGTCAAGTATGTCAAGATGCACAACTTGTTTGCAATTTGGTTATAACAAGAGGACATGTAAGGGAGGACCAACTGCTAGGGAGCAAATAGAGCAAGCTCGTGGAGCTATCCCTAACGTAGAGACTTCATCATCAGCTGCTGCACCACGTCAGCCATAAATTCACACAAGTTCCCCTTCTTTTTGGTTTTTGACATTTTGGATTCTGATAGATACTACAATGTTGCTGCATTTTGGTGGGAAAATAGTCTCTTTTTGGATGAAGTGTGAAGTGGGATAGTAGTTTCTTTTTGGACATACTGTAAAGTGGGGAAGGTACTTGTTTCTTTTTTTATATAGTGTGAAATGAAGAAAGTAGTATCTTTTTTTATATAGTGCAAGTGCAAGCTGAAATATTAGTTGTTGGAACTATGTAAATGCACTAGCTTAATGTGTAAGTTGCTACAACTTTGTGAAATAATAAAGCTGAAAAGTAACTGCTTTATTATACTTCTGATTTTTGTTACATTTATAGCATTTGGTTCACATTTTCAGCAGCAACAATACATAGAATATGCATATAATTACTCCTACCCTTATCCCCCATTGAACTTGCATCTTCAAGTCCTTCACTTCCTCCTTGATCTTCATCATCTCAAGTTGCACTTCTTATAAGCTCTACTGGTTGGGGATATAATGTTGTTGTGCTACTGGATTCTGTTGATCAGTTGTGGTTTTGCCCAATCAATCAATCTATTGCAACGTAAGCATTTATAGTACATTCTTCCGGATGAATTGTTTTTTCTTGAAACAAGGACTTCAGCTTCTCTTCCATAATTGCATCTTCTACCTTCAACAGTAGTAGTGACCGAGTAACTTGATTGTGAGGAAGACATTGTCTTATTATGAAAACTATAATGTTAAAATGTTGTGTTTTTTCTGATTTTATAGGCCAAAACTAGCTATTTTATGTTATAGGGGTATCTGGTAAAAGTATCAGTTACTGGGGTATCTAGTGAAACTAGTCGTTTGAAACATGTAGGGGTATCTGGTGAAAGTAGTCGTTACAATTATGCAAGGGCATCTCGTGAAAAATTGGGTTAAGGGTAAAATGGGAAGAAATTGTAAAATTTAACGGACGTTTACTGAGGAAATATACCGAAGGGTATCTTGTATTAAAAACCAAATCTCAGCGGTATCTCATAGTATTTCTGAAAAGGTAGGGGTATTTGGTGAAATTCAGTCAAACCTTAGGGGTATCTCATAGTAATGAAATACCCCAGACTTAAAAACGGTGATTAATTATTATAATATTAGATTTAAAGGCCTAATGATGCCTAAATAATTTTGGTGAAGAAAGTAAGACCAAAAGAAAAGAGAAAATGCGTAAAAGGCACAAAACATAAAAACATGCGTTACGCAACCATAGGAGGCGTATAACCTCGAATAGGGTCCTAGATGGATTCCTAAGACTTAATTATATCCTAAGAACATGTGGAAACAATTCTTGAAGAAAACGAATCCATATAGTGGGTTAAAAACACAAACGAAGTCCTAAAGCACGTTTTTCTAGAAAACCCGGAAACGTGACTTTGAGCAGTTTAAAGGACTTGTAAAAGTTATATTTGACCATATAACTATAATGGAACCTTAATGAACGTCTAAGAATCATTAAAAATTAAATAAACAGAAAAAATCCAGAAAAATGAGCCAGGTTGATGAATAGTTCCAAACCGAGAAATTTATGGGTGTTTCTTGCTAAAAGACTAAACTACCCCTGCTGTATACAATGGGGGCCGGTTTTGGGTGCTGACTCACCCTCCCCTTTTCAACTTAATTGACTCCCATTGTGAGAGAAGAAACTAATAAAGTCAAAATGGGAAAAGTGAAAAGATAAATACCTTACTTTCCCTCTCTCTCCTCTCATTTTCTTTTCTCCAGTTGTATTTCTCCCCTCTCCCAGCCGATTTTCTCTCCTCCCTTCTTCTTCCTTGTGACCAGCTCCATCCCTCCCATGGCAGCTCACAATCTTTTGCTTACCCAAGCTACACCAATACTCCAACCTCAAAACAAGTTACTTATTCTTCTTAGTTGGAGCAAGGGATATCTTTTGCTCCTTTCAAAATCTCCAAAGGATGAATATGACCTCCATGGCTTCATTTTCTGGAGCTAGTTCATCTCCTCTTTGATTTAAGGTAAGAAAAATCTCAAAAGCTCCCTGTTTCCTCTACTTTTCTACTCAGCCGATTTTGGCTCCTTGTGGTGGTTTGTTCCTTGTTTTGTGTGAGCAATTATCCAAGCTACAAAAGCTTAGTGGAAGTTCTCCTTTGATTCATGACCAAAATCCCATTCTAGGATTCCAAACGTAATTCTCCATTTTTGTGCTTTAAGCACCTTCTCTTGTATCCTAGCTTAATTAATAAGTCTAACTATGTTTCTTAGTCCTTAATTCCCCCATTTGGGTATTGATTTAGAGTTGGGAAATCACATTGCCCCTTGGCCGATTTTGAATCAAGAGAAGAGAAAGAAGAGAAGTAAAAGAGGAACCTATGAGCTTAAGGTAAATAATCTACCTTGATAACTATTATAAATGCTTTTACAATTTTAGGATGGGTGATTAAAACAATGAATCAAACTTGTGCTGAAAATGTGCTTGGTAGTTACAAGAGAGAATTGTGAATTGATGTTTGATTTAAGGGCCATGAAGCCAAGTTATTTAAGGTTATTGTAATATATTGTGATTGATGAATTTTGGATAAGATTGTGTGCTGGTAGAATCCACTAAGGATTTGGTTAGCTTGTGTTGAATTGTGAATGTTTTTGGATTAGGTGTTGAAGACAATGGAAATTTGGATAAGCTAGTGTAGTAATGAAGTTATGGCAAAATTTCTGTAGAAACCTAAGGAGTATGGGTGACATTATGAGTTGAAGAACCTAGGGAAAACTAGGAGTGGATAGGGATGAATTGGGTTGGTTAATCACCCTAGAAGGCTTGTTGAAGGATTGTGTAAGTGGTGCAAAAATCTGTAGCCAATGTGGAGTAAAACTGTCATGAGAATGGCTAGTAATGCACTAGTGTGCATAATGTTGGAAATGATGAGTAGAAAAGGTAAAGGAAGAGAACTAAGTTGTAAAGGGGTTAGAATAACCAAGATGTGTAGGTATTGATGTGTGTAAGCAATGGTAAGTGAAATAATTGGGTTAGTAAAGGTTGTGAGGAAAATCTGAACCTTAGAGAACTAGAAATTAAGTTGCAAGTGCAGAAATGAAAATGGGAATTTGAGTGATTGATCAAGAATTATGTAATAGGTTTGATCAATGGTTTAGAAAGGTTTAAGGTGTTATTATGGTGTTAGAACATGTGGTAAGATTAGAAAAGAATTGGGCAAGAATTTAGGTTGGAATGGAAATTCAAACTGTCAAAATGCTACAGGTTGTAGCAGGGTCTGGGACCTAGTCCTTGGATAAGGTCCTGGACCACACAAGAAAAAGGGTTGAGAATTGGCCAGAAAAGTTGGTCCGAGACTTGGTCCTTGTAACAAGTCCCAGACCACTTGTTAAAATGAGCCGAGAGTAAGTGCAGTATACTGGTATGGGACTTAGGACCAGCTTGAAGTCCCGGACCAAGGTGCATTTCTTCCAGAGGATTGCTGCAGTGTGTTGGTCTGGGACTTAATGGCCGGACCAAGTCCCGGACCCCACCAAAAATATTACCGTGAGTGTTTAAATGTTACCAAATGAATGGGAATGGATGGGTAATGATATTAGAAGATGTTTATGACTTGTTTGGTGACATGTGAAGGTCCTTAGAAGTTGTTATACCCAAAATTTCAACCCCCCCAGAAGAGAGTCTCTACTAATAGGCTAGTTTGGTCAAGTAGCGAGGGTTCCCAGTTCGATCGACACATTTCAGAGTACTAGGGACAGCTTAATCATCTCCAAGGGCACTTTCGTAATTTTTCTAGGCTCCTAAGCCCCCTATAGGCTTTCTCTCTCCTACAAAGAAGGGTCAAATCAATTCATAATGCTTTGAAATTTTAACCCATGATAGAGGATGACATTTTAAGCATAATGGCGTTGGAATTTTGATTTTTCGAATTTCCAATAATTTTCTAGCAATTTCTGACTGAATCTGATGAGAAATTGAATTTAAAAATATTCCAATATCCAAAAAAATTCAATTCCACTTTAGAAAATTCTGAAATATCATCCTTTACCCATGTGTAAAATTTCATAATCAAATTCCTTTTGGAAGCCCTTGACCTAAAACGTCGGTAAATCTCGGTTTTTACCGGATTTTTCTATCTTTAAGGAAGCCTATATAAGGAACCTTATCCCATGATCAAAGGAGAACCTCAAGAACCCTAGACTCTCAAAGAAGGCAGCCGTCTCTCTCCCTTCACGTTTTGAACTCCAGAGCCACAATCAAACACCGAAATCTCACCAAAATCAACACCAAAACTTATTTTTCAACTCCCACAACACCGTCCATCATCAAACCCTCACCAAAACAGCACCAAAACGTGAAGAACATCAAGAACAACAAGGAGTCAGAAGCTGGGTTCGAAGTTCTTCCGGATCCGCCATCAACGAGGCCTCCGAAGAATCCCGACGTGAAGAAACACCACGAATCTGAAGGTAAAACAGGTTATAACTCTACTTCTCTAATTCCCCACAACCTCATTGACTCTCTGTTAAATTTTGGACTCAAACCACCCCTTTTCGGCTTCTGTATAGCTAATTACTTTTGCTTCTGCCTTGTTACTTGTTTATCAAGTTTCGTACATAATTCGACTTCAAACTGCAAACTTTCAATTACTAACATATTGTACATCTTTCAGGCTACACGTGCATAATTTTTTAGCTGAAAACACCTTCGGGAACCACCAGAAAACCCCTGTCCGTGGGTGGTCCGGGACGTCGGACCTATGGCCCGGGACCACGGACACCCACGGACGGCAGCAGGATTTTAAATTTTTCAAATTTTAGGTTTTCTTTAAACAATGTCCGGGCCCACGAACTTCTCAAATTTTCGTTTTCTGTTTAATTCGACTTTTATTACCACATAGAATAACTAGGGTCCGTGGGTACGGACATTAGGTCCGTAGTCACGGACATAAACAAAATTTGACCTAATTCTGCCTCCAAAACCCTAGTTTAGGTAATTTCAACTTTCACTGTAACACCCCAACTCAATCCGAATGTGGTCTCGCAACTTAACATCATACATATAAACATGTCACAGCGGAATTCTTTACACTCCAGGACCTTGCCACAGTCTGACTACAGAATATACCGAACATTAGTACAACAAACTTAACCAATTACATTTGCTTCTTACAATCCCCTCATATCCTATACATCTTACTAACTCAATTGCCATACGAGTGTACATGCACAACTCGTAGGCCACACTTAACCTACAGCACTTGTACCCCTTCTTACTCTCGCCACGGCCACCTCCTGATGTTCACCTGTGTAGTAAAAACAGCCCCCAAAGGGGGTCAGCACGAATGCTGGTACGATCCTCTCATGGCCCCCAAGCTAACGTGGCTATGACGACTAATTGTCGATAGCATGGAGGTTGATTAGATGCACAACATAATAGTAAATGCTGTAAACAACAATCCAATATGAACACTTAAAGTTCACACACAATGAACGACTTAAATGCGTTCTCTCAATTAGAGAGTTAATTGTTTAACTTCTTAAGTTATATATCCTCTTAATCTTAGTCCATCCTTATCTCACCTCAATCTTAATCTTATCTTAATCTTAGAAACAACCACCCTTTAATAAGGAGTGGATGTAGCTTATCTTAGCCTTAATAATACAAACCATCCTTTAATAAGGAATGGTTGGAACTTATCTTAACCTTACCTTATGTATGCCAACCGTTCTCTCATTGGGAACAGGTTAGCCCTTAATTCGTTGTTTATTTTTATAGGGCTTGGTTAACCCTAGCCAGCAGCAGGACACTTACCGGCAATAAACAACATTCATAAATTGTTGGGGATGTAGGCTTGATCCCCCACGCCATCTTAAAGCCACCTACCTTGGACTGGATGTCCAATGTAGCCGAGCCGGCCAACCAACCCAAGGCTACTAGTCCGAGGACTAGTCCTTTATCGGAAGTCGAATCTGCTATAGATACCGACCCCCCTTTCCTTAGCATGCATGACCGGAGATCGGTCCCGGGCTTCCTCACTCAAGTTCCAGTTAGTAGTAGTCTCAAGACCATGTTTGTTAGTTAACCTCTTTCGGTTTATATCGTCCCATATTAGGGAGCGTTCCTTAGTCTCACTCATTTCCTTACTAAACGTTGGTTAGTAAGTTCTCACGGTATGTTGTGTTAGTTTTCAAACATCACACAACAATACAATAAATATAATATTCCGGTTGCATGCTTTATCTTGTTTAGTGAGCACACAAAAACAAATAGCACACAAGCCGAGGGACACCTCGTTAGCAAGCAGGTCACAAGAAGAACTGCACCGTTCACCGTTGGCCATTCGGTTGCTTACTCTCTTCCGGAGTCCAAATTCTAAGTCCTAAAACATTCATTCAGTTTTAAGTTGTTAATCACTTAACTCAATTCAACTTACTTATCTTACTTAACTTACTTAACCCTTAATGATTCCCACCTAACACCTCTTAAGTCTTACAACTTAATCTTACAACTTAACCTTAAACTTTTAAGTTTATACTTATCTTAATCTCATAGGTCTACACCTCTAATCATCAATGCCCTCTTAAAGGGGTACCATTAATACCACTAAACTTCCTTAGGGTTTCTCTTTTTTTTTTCATTTTTAGGGTCGACCGACCTTACCGACCGACCTTACCCGAGGTCGGTCCATTCCAAAACTCATTACCATTTGAAAATTTTACTCCGACCGACCTTGCAAGTCCGGTCCCCAAGGTCGGTCCATTCCCGAGAGTTTCCCCGTGGGATATAAGTTCGGTCGATTCCAGAGACTCAATTCGTACATAAAATACAAGCCCGACCGAACTTGCAAGTCCGGTCCCCAAGTTCGGTCGGTTCCAGAAACCCCCTTCCGGTAGTGTAAACTGAGCTCGACCGACCTTGCAGGTCCGGTCCCAAGGTCGGTCGGCTCCAGAACCTTGTTTCTAAATTCCCATTTGACTCCAAACTTCTCCACAAGTTCCCCCATGTGTCCTAATACCATTTAGGCACTTAAACTCACCTTAGAACTTCCACCAAACTCTCTAAAACAACTTCCAAAGATCTTCTCAAACATTTACTAAATTCTTACAAACACTTCTAACACTTGTCATATGATTCCTTACATTTCCAACTTGTAACCTTACCAAAACTTCAACCAACCCAAGTGTTCCCTCCTTAACAGTTTGAGCACTTCACAAACATCATCTTCCATCTTCAATTCATTTACCAAGACTTTTTCAAGTCACCTTGCATATCAATGCACAAATTCTTCTCCTTTCCTTTGGTTACTCATCACTCTTAAACTCTTGAGCTTACCCATACATTTCTTTTCATCACCTTATCACCTTGACCTTGTTCTTCATTTACCTTAACCATGCAACACCCTCCTTAGACTTTTCCCACTTCTTTTATGCAGCTTACTCACTATTCTCATGATCATACCCTCCTATACGTTCATAGCCAATCTACAACCTTCTCCTTCAATCTTCACTCCCATCACCTAAGTCCACTTATTACCATCTAAACAAAAACCTTATTGTTCCACTACTAGCATCATCACTACTTAGACAAGCTTCCCAAGACTTCCTGTTATACCCAAAATTTTGACCCCCTGGGGTAGGGTCTACGGGGTGCTGGTGTTGTGAGAGGCATTTTAATCAAGTAGTGAGGGATTCCGGCTCGATCGGCGCGTTCCATGGCATGGGGAGCAGCTTCGTCATTTTCAGGGGCGTTTTGGTAATCTTTAAAGGCTCCTGAGACCTCCTATAAGCTTTCTCTCTCCTCCAAAGGATGCCCAAATCAGCTTGAAATGCTTTAATATTTTAACCCATGATAGAGGATGACATTCAAAGCATAATGGCGTTGGAATTTTGATTTTTCGAGTTTCCAATAATTTTCTAGTAATTTCTGACTGAATCTGACAAGAAATTCAATTTAAAAATATTCCAACATTTAAAAAATTCGGTTCCACCTTAGAAAATTCATAATATCCATCCTTGACATGTGGTTAAAATTTCACAGCAAAATTCCTTTGGGAAGTCTTTTAATTAAAATACCAAAAAAATCTTACTTTTACTAGATTTTCTTTATCTTTAAGAAAGTCTATATAAGGGGATAGATTTTTGGATAAAATCAGAACCTCATATGCTAAAGAACCCTAGATAGTCAGAAAACACAGCCTCCTCTCTCTCTCTCACGTTTTCCAATACCCTGCCACCCAAATCATACCGAAAATCCCCCGAAATCACCATCAAAACACGTTTTCCAATCCCCAAAGCACCAATAATCATCAAAACCCCACAAAACACCACCAAAACGTGAAGAACAGCAAGAACAACCAACAACCAGAAGCTTGGTTCGAAAACCTTTCGGGTCTGCCATCAATGGAGCACTCGACGAGTCCCGGATTGAAGAATCGTTGTGAATCCGAAGGTAAAACAGGTAGACACTCCACTTCCCTAATTCTCTATGGTATTATCTGTCTTGCCTCAAAATTTGGGCTTAAACTAACCCTTCTACGCTTCTGTATTGCTACTTGTTTAAGCTTCTGTCCAATAACTTGTTTATTAAGTTTCGTGTTTAATTCGAATTCAAATTGAAAACTTTCAATCACTAACGTCTTGTACATCTTTCGGGCTAGACACCCATAAAATTTGAGCGAAAAACACCTTCGGGAACGGCCTCAACGCCGCCGTCCGAGGGCGGTCCGCACCCACGGACGTCATGTCCGGGGTCCCGGACTCCCTGTCCGTAAGCCCGGACGCCCACGGACGGCGGCGGGATTTTTAAAAATTCAAAATTTAGGTTTTCTAATAAGTCCGGGCCCACGGACAGCCTGTCCGTGGCCCGGACTTCGCATTTTTTGTTTTCCTTTAATTTCGACTCTTCTGTATAATTAGGTGAACTGGGGTCTGTGGTCTCGGACATGGGGTCCGTGGCTACGGACGTAAGCAAAATTCGACCTAATTCTGCCTCCGAAACCCTAGTTTAGATAGCTTTTAATTTTACTTTAATTTTCTGTCAAAAAATGCTAAAAAACACAAAAAAACAGAAGCTCGCGCACTTAGGTTAAAACGACTCGTAATAAGCCGTAATTAAACTAAGTAGAGGAAAAACAACTTCTAGGGGTAATGAAAGTAATTTGAACCCTAAATAAGTCGAATATCAAGCCCCCGAACCCGAACTCTCCTTTTCTAATTTAATCTAGGTCAAAATTAGGTGGCGACTCATAATAGGTTCCAGTGAGCTAGCTTAGGTTTTAATAATTATTGTTATATGACATAGTTATTAATCTTAGGTTATAAGTGGACCTAAAACCCGTTTAGATCATAATCAACTTTAATCAACATAGGATAGGGTTTTAAAATCGAGGCTCACGGACTGGCGACTCATGACGGGACAAGATTCTTAATATGAGTTGTTTAATTTTAAGAAAGAGGGCTTAACTCGAAAATGTTTATTTATGGATTTATTACATTGTTGTTTACTTTTGTGCGCAATTTAAATTTCTGTACTTTGCATCATATGAGAGCGGAGGGTCCACATAAAACCGATTTCACCGGGACCCAGTTTGAGGGTCCCCTGTCAGGGACTCACACCTTTTAGGTGATGTGAATAAGTGGGGGAAAAGAGGAGGGTGTCGTCTACCACACCCCCTTAATACCTGGGCCTTAGCCCCAAGCATTTTCCTGGCAGTACCATTACCTAACCCATTGTTTGGTCAGTCAAAGACTCGACCGTAGACGCACACCTTTAGGTGATGTGAAAAAAGTGGGGAAGCCCAAAGAGGATAGCGTGCAAGCCCTATTCCTTTGTGGTGACCTGGGCCAGCGCCCCAAGCACCTCTCCGGATTGATCCATACCCATTAATCAAGGCCGTCGGGTGAGGGCATTTTGAATTTGTGTGGAACCTTGATTGCTCTTGTGATTGGCCCATGACCAGACTTAGAACGGATAGGGAATTACCCCCACAGTCGGCCCAACCCAGTTCGAAGTCCCAGTCGTTTGAGGCCCATAAGCAAGGTTGAGTGCTGATTGATACCCTGTGTGTGTTCTTTTCTTGGTAAAAACAGGAAAAAGTCCATGGCCCACCGCTTCGAATTCAACAAGTCCTGTGACAGAACTATGAAAGACGTATTCAACTGGTCAAAGAAGGTCAATAAGTTGTCTATCCTCCACACTCTGGCATATTTATCCCAGACACGATTGCACGAAGATTTCCTGAGAGCGGCTATTAACCATTGGGACCCGGTTGAACATCTTTTCAAGTTTGGAGACAATGAGCTGACTTTACTGCCTGAGGAATTTGACGCACTTCTAGGGGCCAATACCCTAGCTAGCCCGGTAGTACCGAACTTGACACCCTCACCGGTCGAGGCCCATTCCCACTTACTTGGGCTAAGTCCGACCCAGTTGCTAGGAATGGTAGGGCCCGAGGGATTGCCGGTGGAAACTCTTTCAGACTTTGTTACCTCTGAGATTTCTTTAGAGCACAAGAGGAACTTTCCCGACCTCGCATTGCTGGCAATCTACCTCTTTAGAACCCCATACATGGCTATACACCAAAGAGTTTTCCCTTTGCTTCTACAGGTTCGAGCTGGTTTCGCCTTGGGACCATTGATAGTCGCACAGATTATTCAGAGTCTGGATTCATGGCCTAAGTCGAAGGATACCCCTTACTTCTTTGAAGGAAGCATTTATCTTCTGCAAGTCTGGCTTCTCGAGCGGCTCAAGCTGATTCCTGAGTATAACCAAACGTTCACGATTCAGCATCTCCCTAGAAGGCGAGCCCCCGAGGAGCCGGTTGATGGATGGCCGGCCCTTTTGAACTCCATACGGCAGGGACATCAAGTCCGATGGACGGTCTCAGCTTGGAAAATTGAAGGAGTTCGAATGTGTGGAGGTTACTACGGAGGGATCTCGTTACCCGGTTTTGAGAACTTTTATGTCATCCACCCGTGGCGTTCAAGCCGTCAGATTGGGCGAGCCCAGAGCCGACCCAAGGGTTCGTTATATGAAGCGCCAAGGAAAGCATACGATCATGAAGCTCTTCATGCGATCATGATGGATCGACTCGAAGGGGAGGTTCAAGTGGTGAAGTCCCTGGCACCTGAAGACTTGGAGCTCTCAGCAAGTTATCGGAAATGGCTATACGGTCGAAAGGAGGAGGTAGATGCATTCAAACGAAAAAAGGAGGGGGTAGCCGAGCCAAGAGTTGTCAAGAGGAAGCTTGCATTTTAGACATTTAGTCCTAGGCATTTTCTGTTTTCTTAGAACTCTATAAATTGTACTTCTTTTAATTTCGAGATGAATAAAGAGAATATTTTGTTTTGTTTAGCCTCTTTTAATTTAATCAATCAATTTTCGGAAAAAAGAGGAAGAGAAATGGGCGTCCGTGACCCCGGACGCGACGTCCGTGGCCCCGGACGTTGACTCAGACGCGCCCGTTTGACCTCCAAACGACGCCGTTCCACTTAGTGCCTTCCCCCAGCCGATTCAAATCGGGAATTCGTCCCAAAAGCTCCATTTTCATCCCAACACTCACCATTTCCAAAACCCTAACTTCTCTCCTCCATATCTCACTCGTTTCTTGACCAAATCACTCCATTCCACCGCCATTTTGCTCACAAAACATCCCTCTTTCAATTCTGAGCATTTCCATACCAAGATTCCCTGTTTCGGCACTTACGAGGCGGAAACTCGCGTCCGAAGTCCAGTCAGAGGCGGACCTTCGAGGGCCAGATTTGCGTAGCTCTTAACTTCCAATCAGAAATCTTCTTCCACCGTTGCATTTGGGTAAATTTGCTCTACATTTTGACCACTCATTTGTCTATTTTGGTGAAGAAACGAAGAAAAATGAAATTTGGAGCTAGGAAGAAGACGACAATGGTGGTTCTCGGGTCAAATTTTCGAAGTTTGATTTTTTATGTTTTAAATGGCCAACTAGCTTTAAAAGGACATTTTAAAACGTGAAAAGTTCGTTTGGAAGGCCGAAACCGCTTGTAATGGCCGAGGGTCGCCCGTTTTAGTTTAGTGCGTTTTAAGTGCGAAATGAGGTTTCTCGCGTTTCTAGCTCGTGGAATGTTTAAAGTTTGCATGAATGATAGATCCTAGGACTGATTATATGGTGTGGAGTGCATTTGAGAGCACGGGATTCATGAAAAATCTAGGGGAAACTCTGTCAAAATTCCTGCAGAATTATATGTCTTTTGTCTCGTTGAATCCACAGGCATACCATGGAGGGTCGTAGGAGTTCCCGTGGGGTAGCTGGGGCTGGGGCATCAGGCTCTCAGCCACGTCGCAGGCGCCGCAGAGAGACATCCCCTACCTATGACCATACCCGTTTCAGAGGAGCTCACCAGGAGCGTTGGTTTTATGAGAATCAGGATATTTCCATCCAGCAGGAGCGTCTCTTCAGCGACGAGGTGATCGCCACCTTTGATCTCGATCACCTACTTCAGCACCTTCACTGGGTGGGGTTGCTTACTTGCCCGAAGAGCTACGTTAGGGAGTTAGTCATAGAGTTCTATGCTAACTTGGACCAAGACGATACTGGGGCTGTGGTATCCTATGTACGTGGTCAGCCCATTACGGTGGGCCTAGATGATTTTGTGCATTTTTACGGCTTGCATCCTAGTGACCCTGAGCACAGGGGACTAGAGACGATTGCAGCCTTGGAGAGCGAGGCACGCCAGTTCTATCTGCAGCACTCTACTCTTCGGAGCGTGTTCGTTCTTCCACGAGGGATCAGCCAAGGAAGCAGGTGATCCTCCCCTCCGCTTTACCTACTGCTCTTGACAGGGTGTTATTGGAGGTCTTGTCCCGTAACGTGCTACCGAAAGCGCGTAATGACGTCCTCTCGCTACTGCTTCCTTATGAGGTACATTCAGCATCCACCTGACTCAGAGGAGGGCTTGATCCCGTTGTCGGTTTTGATGAGAGACCACCTGATGGTAGCAGCCCGGGCCGGTCGTCATGCCTTAGTTTACCCGAGTTTCATCCAGTGGCTATGTGAGTGCGCACAGGTCCCGATGGGGGATGACGATTGGGAGCCTCTATATCCTACCTACACCATGGAGATGCTGAGGTCCCTTGGCTACTCAGCCGATCAGGGTTGGGCCTTCCCACAGCAGGCCAGAGTCTTTTCTCAGAGACCAGTCCGGCCCAGGCAGAGGCAGCAGGCACCGGAGCCCGAGGACATCCCGCACCACGAGGACCCGTCAGGAGGATACACCTACCAGGGTGAGGGGTCGAGCTACATGGGCACCGAGTACCCTATACCACTCTCCTCCTACTACGCCCTACCGCCTCCACCACCACAGCCGGCTACGCTTGAGAGCTTACAGAGGGATATCAGATCTCTTCACATTACTCAGGGGCGTATGGAGCGTAGGCAGATACGCATGGAGGGCCGTATGGACGATTTCATGACTCATATGTACTCGGCCTTTCCACGTCCACCTCCTCCACAGCCGTAGTTTTAGGACTTCATATTTTCTCTATGTATTTTATGATTAGGATGCTGTCTTTTCTTTTAGCTGTACTGCCTGACATGAGCTCTCTTTCGATGTTTTTGTGCTTTGACATTTGTTGCATGTTTCGTTTAGTGTTATTCGAAAAATCTCTTGCATGTAGAAAATCATTGTCCGTTATTACAAGTTAGGTATGCATCTTTGTCGTCAAAACGAGGTAAAAAAAACAAGTCATTTCACTCGTGTGTTCTATCACTTTACCTCTCCACCACTTCACCAAGGTCTAAACTGGAAGGGGTTTCGAAACAGGAAAAATAAATCACCCAGCAATCACCCCATCACCACTCACCACCATTGTTCACCACCACACTTGTAATCACCCTCCACAAATAACTTGGGCATTCTAAGGTTTGTCAAGAAAACCCCACAACAATACTGGGGGCAATCTGAGTTAAGGAACGATAACGTTTGTTTATTTTGTGAAAGCAAGTCTCTGAGTGAACGTTTCGCAAGAGTGCCTTAAGCGGTAAAACCAAAGCGAAAGAGCGTGTCATTTTTACACGACTCCGGAGAGGTCACATTCAAAGGCGAGGTAAACGGCATGACTCCAACCGAAGGGGATATTTTGTAAATTTACGCTTAAACCTATGAAAAGTAACAAAGAACGGATACACAGCTATTAGGGATGACGAAGCACCTAGGCACAGCACCACACAACCAAAAGCTTATGAACCCTGACATTACACCCTAGGCACCCCCGCTGAGCTTTTCATATATAACCTCTTTTACAACACTACAAGCTCCACAAACAAGCCCGCCAATGATGAATAACCGACCCGGTGACCAAAGGAGGCAAGGAGCCCGACTTCTGAACAACAACTTCACAAGTCCAAAGAAGCAAAACTGCTACCAGCATGACGAAACGATCCGCAAATGGTCCCAAAGTGACACAGGATCCAAACGAGCTAACATCAAAAACAGCTCTCAAAGTTCAAAACCGGGAAACACAAGAACCCCGAAGGAAAGGAGATTCAAGGAAGGCAAACCTGAAAAGCCTCAAAGAAACCCAGAATCGGAAAAAAGAAAGAAGATGCAAGGAACAATCAAAAGTTCCAAGTCCCAAGTTCATAAGCGAAGTCATCACGAAGTAGCCAAATGACTTCAAGGCAAAGAAGATAAGTCCGAGAGACGGTGCAAGTTGCAGCTTTGGTCATCCTTAAAGCTCCACATATCCTAAACATTCCTCCATTATCCTGTTGTCATTCATCACACCCCATGGCCACGTTATAAGCTCAAAAGACTTCCGACTTAGTAGTTATGTATCCAATCGAGTGAAAGTAACAGGTTGAACGCGTAAATCTAACAAATGTCAAATTCAATGGTTGAGAAGTTGTGCTCGTAAGTGAGAAACGAGTGCAAACACCAAACACGTCGAGTGTAGGAAGCACCACATCAAAACATAAGCCTTGACCCTGTGAGGACGAGACTTGTTCGCACAAGAAAATACTGGGGGCAATCGATCGTTCCGATCGATGGCCATGAACTCTAACTCAGGTTGCCTTAAGAAAGAATACTGGGGGCAATTGTTGGTTCCTGCAATTGCAACAACAACACCGATTGAGGCCCAAAAGTCCAAAACCCAAAGGTTCAAACCATTCTCACATCCCACAGGCCCGTCCTAAGCCCTATCTCCACATCCAAACATTCACAGGCCCGTCCTAAGCCCTTCCTCCACATCAAATTCCCACAGGCCCGTCTTAAGCCCTACCTTCACACCCAAACATCCGTAGGCCCATCTTGAGCCCTACTATCTCCAGATTTGACATAAACCCTAATCCTTCTACATCCATTTAGACCCATCATACATATTACTCACTTTCACTTCGAACCATCCTTAGGCTCGTCATAAGACCTAGATTCTTCCTTTAGGCTCGTCATAAGACCTAGTTGCATACCCTTAGGCTCGTCATAAGACCTAGAACCATCCTTTAGGCTCGTCATAAGACCTAGTTGCATTCCCTTAGGCTCGTAGTAAGACCTAGTCGCATCCCTTTAGGCTCGTCATAAGACCTAGAACCATCCTTTAGGCTCGTCATAAGACCTAGTTGCATTCCCTTAGGCTCGTAGTAAGACCTAGCGTTACCCTTTAGCTTACCCACTCTTATCAAACACATCGCATTCATCTCATTCATATAGGCTCGTCATAAGACCTAGTTGCATTTTCCAGGCGCGTCACAAGACCTGGCGAGGTGATGGTAATAAATCCTCCTTTTGCGATGTCAACTTATTTTCGGGATCAACGAATGGTGGGCGAAGGCAATAAGTCCCCAGGGTTTTTACCAGGAGTTATCCCTGCACACCGGCTTGGGGGGCGATGGCAATAAGTCCACATTGGGTCCAGCCAGGAGCATTAGTACGGGTTTCGGTCCCCAGAAGCATCCGAGCATCATCAGCATCAGCATCAGCATCAACATCTACATCATTAGCATCGTTGGCATTTCAGCATTCTCGCATTTGCATAACACCCAGTTCTCACATCATAGGTAGTCAACGCCTTAGAATCGCTTGGCATTGCATCATTTCATGTATTATAGGTAGTCGACGCCTAGAACCGCTTGACATTATTCGTTTTCGTCACCTAGGTAGTCAGCGCCTTAGAATAGCTTGACACATTTTCACTTATAGGTAGTCAGCACCTTAGAATAGCTCGACAACGTTTTGTTGCTTAGGTAGTCAGCGCCTCCGAATAGCTGGACGCAGTCAACGCGGTTTCACAACATGGAGAATTTCGTGAAGTCCAAAATTTTGGGGCATCACTCAAGCATCAACCAGACTTTTCACATCCACTACAAAGTCTAGTTGACGGGGGGCAATCTGTTATACCCAAAATTTTGACCCCCTGGGTTAGGGTCTACGGGGTGCTGGTGTTGTGAGAGGCATTTTAATCAAGTAGTGAGGGATTCCGGCTCGATCGGCGCGTTCCATGGCATGGGGAGCAGCTTCGTCATTTTCAGGGGCGTTTTGGTAATCTTTAAAGGCTTCTAAGACCTCCTATAAGCTTTCTCTCTCCTCCAAAGGATGCCCAAATCAGCTTGAAATGCTTTGATATTTTAACCCATGATAGAGGATGACATTCTAAGCATAATGGCGTTGGAATTTTGATTTTTCGAGTTTCCAATAATTTTCTAGCAATTCTGACTGAATCTGACAAGAAATTCAATTTAAAAATATTCCAACATTTAAAAAATTCGGTTCCACCTCAGAAAATTCATAATATCCATCCTTGACATGTGGTTAAAATTTCACAGCAAAATTCCTTTGGGAAGTCTTTTAATTAATACCAAAAAAGCTTACTTTTACTAGATTTTCTTTATCTTTAAGAAAGTCTATATAAGGGGATAGGTTTTTGGATAAAATCAGAACCTCATATGCTAAAGAGCCCTAGAGAGTCAGAAAACACAGCCTCCTCTCTCTCTCTCACGTTTTCCAACACCCGGCCACCTAAATCATACCGAAAATCCCCCGAAATCACCATCAAAACACGTTTTCCAATCCCCAAAGCACCAATAATCATCAAAACCCCACAAAAACACCACCAAAACGTGAAGAACAGCAAGAACAACCAACAACCAGAAGCTTGGTTCGAAAACCTTTCGGGTCTGCCATCAACGGAGCACTCGACGAGTCCCGGTGTGAAGAATCGTTGTATCCGAAGGTAAAACAGGTAGACACTCCACTTCCCTAATTCTCTACGGTATTATCTGTCTTGCCTCAAAATTTGGGCTTAAACTAACCCTTCTACGCTTCTGTATTGCTATTTGTTTAAGCTTCTGTCCAATAACTTGTTTATTAAGTTTCGTGTTTAATTCGAATTCAAATTGAAAACTTTCAATCACTAACGTCTTGTACATCTTTCAGGCTACACACCCATAAAATTTGAGCGAAAAACACCTTCGGGAACGGCCTCAACGCCGCCGTCCGAGGGCGGTCTGCACCCACGGACGTCATGTCCGGGGTCCCGGACTCCCTGTCCGTAAGCCCGGACGCCCACGGACGGCGGTGGGATTTTTAAAAATTCAAAATTTAGGTTTTCTAATAATGTCCGGGCCCACGGACAGCCTGTCCGTGGCCCCGGACTTCGCAATTTTATGTTTTCCTTTAATTTCTACTCTTCTGTATAATTAGGTGAACTGGGGTCCGTGGTCTCGGACATGGGGTCCGTGGCTACGGACGTAAGCAAAATTCGACCTAATTCTGCCTCCGAAACCCTAGTTTAGATAGCTTTTAATTTCACTTTAATTTTCTGTCAAAAAATGCTAAAAACACAAAAAAACAGAAGCTCGCGCACTTAGGTTAAAACGACTCGTAATAAGCCGTAATTAAACTAGGTAGAGGAAAAACGACTTCTAGGGGTAATGAAAGTAATTTGAACCCTAAATAAGTCGAATATCAAGCCCCCGAACCCGAACTCTCCTTTCCTAATTTAATCTAGGTCAAAATTAGGTGGCGACTCATAATAGGTTCCAGTGAGCTAGCTTAGGTTTTAATAATTATTGTTATATGACATAGTTATTAATCTTAGGTTATAAGTGGACCTAAAACCCGTTTAGATCATAATCAACTTTAATCAACATAGGATAGGGTTTAAAATCGAGGCTCACACTTCCATTGATATATTCCCAAGTTCATACCTAAATCATCTTAAGCATTATACACCTTCTTCTTCAAATTCATGCACAAGTCTCATCATTCCTCTTACCATGATTTTGGTGTGCTCAATACACCCATCTAAACTCTAATTCCTCATAAACCATCCTAGGTCATTCTAATCCTCAAAAACTCCTTAGTTAACTCATTTGCACTCAAATTCCTTTTAATGATCCCTAGTGAACCCTAGAGCATATTAACTCACCACTACCACTTAAACACTTTGTTTTCTACTCGAATTTCGCCATAGCTTCTCTAGTATCTTATCATACTCAAACACATTGTTTTCCTCATTCATCCATCTCACACACATCAAGTTCTTCCCATCATATTTTAGCACTCAAACCAACTCATTCACAACAAACTCAATATATTGCAATAATCTTAAATTGCATAACACTAAGGCTCTTAAATGACATGGCTCTTAGGCCCTTAAATAACTTAAACTTAAACACTGAATTTCCCACATATAAAAGCTTTCAACCTGCAAATACACCCATCAATCTCATAGTAGTTTTAATGCTCTTAAAATCCCTCTTAAACTTATATTTCTAACTCATTCCCATTGGCTCCTTAGTCACAAGTTCATAAGCTTATTTAAGTTCTTTTTCTTAGGTTACATAACCCATTACCTAATGTAAGCCCTAGGCCACATTGGTACTCATCTAAACTCATTCCTTAAACCTTAAACCACCATTAGGTAAATAGTTTACCTTGTTTTCTTAAGCTTATCTTAACTTCCTCCTTAGACCTTCTTCTTGCATGAATCTCGGCCACCACTTAAATTTCCTTTGCCAATGTTCTAACCAATATTCAATGACTCACATGAGTACTAAACAATACACTAAACTCAAGGAATGAAAACCTAGGTTAGAAATGTGTTCTAAGGCATAAAAGTGGATGATTACCTTTGAAGTCTCAAAGTAGACTTGGGCATTGAATGAAATAGGACCTCCACTAGTCCTTGGTGAATAAATCAAGCTAGAACAAGGCATAAAAACAAGGCCCCATGAGTAGTAATTTTAGGCCATGTAAGGAAGTGATGGAAACATGGTTTTTCTTACATTTCCTTTACCTTAAGAGAATGGAGAAGCTAATGAGCTCTTCAAACTTGATTTTCCTCCATCAATGGAGTTTCCTCTTGACACCAAAATGGAGCTTTGAAGGATTTGAAAAGGTAGAAAGATAGGTCTTGGCCTAACTAAGAGAAATATGTGTTTAGTTTTTGATTTGGAGCTAAAATGAGTAAGTTGTTTCCAAATCAAGGTGGTGGTGCCATGGGTACTGCTCCTACGTGAATGAAGGGAGGAAGAAGATGGTGAAATCGTGGGAAGAAGAGAAATGAAGAGAGAGAAGAAGAAAAGGTGGCTTATAAGAGATATTTTGTTTATAAAGCAAATAGTGACTTCTTACTTTATCCTCTTCTTTATAACATTATTTGACTACTTATGGTGACTCATCCTCCCTTGGAAAACCGGCCCCCTATTAATTAAGGCAAGTCATGGTCTTGTTTGACCAACTAATTAGACTTAAGTGATTAAAGACTAAACTAGTCACTATTTGGCACTATTCACTAATTAGTGCACATATTCATGAAATTTTTGATTTCCCATTGATTTAGACTTCCTAATGTGATACTAATTAGTACACATGTTGGTTAAGGTGTAATCATGGGCATTTAGCCACTCAAAACTCAATTCTAAGACAATTTCTCAAAAATGTGCTTTAAGACTTCTTAAAGCACATTTTGTGTTTTAACTTGTTTTCAAGCTTGGTTTTCCTTGGTAATTGGTTTAAAATGACCATTAGAATATTACTAAGGTCTTATCATGATATTTGGGTACTCACCCAAGTCTCTCCAAGCTTAGAGCATGTTTTTGCCCAAATTGCCCTTAAGGCGTTTCCTTGTGTTTTCCTTGGTTTAAATTGTCTACCAATCTTTATAAGGCATATTATAGCCTTACCACATCATAAATTGATGTTTACGTAGCATACTTAGGTTTGGGGTATTTCAATCTACCCCCCTTAAAAGAACTTTGTCCCCAAAGTTCCCATGCATCTTATCTTATTAGAATACATGTCTTACCTCATTCCATAGATCATATAGACCACCCTTATGTATACTTAAACTCATTGCATCATTATATCCACCATATTCTTATACCTAAATATCACACAACACGCTTACGCATGTATAGCACTCAAAATTCCCTTTGTTCCTTTTGTTTATTAAAACATTCACATAGTTTCCAACGTATTCTCCCATGTCACCAGTCCGTAGACAATGGCTCATTCGTCCTCGTCACCATGGGCCAGAATACAAAACACTCTGCTCTCCCCATGTCACCGGTCAAAAGACAAAGGCTCGTGCGTCCTCGACTTCATGGGCGAGACTCAGTAAAAAGGTAATCCTTTTTACGAGGTCAAGTGAGGAATAATTCCTCTAATTAAAAATACAACCAACTCCAATTTCATTTTATCCTAATGCCTCCATCCTTAGCGTGATTTAATTGTGACCACTGGTAGGGAGTTTCAGGAATCATCCAACCCTGATGTGATCAGCACCAGTGTCGAACTATCCTTCCACTCCAATTTGTGTTCGGTTTCCCTTGATCCCTAGAAAATCAAGTTCCACCTCCCACGTCATTTTCAAACATCAAATAATTCACTCATGTCCAATTTTCTATCTTTTAGTGATTCTAGTCGTAATCATTACATCTCCAGGGTGTGGACTCAGTCCATCTACATTCCCAATTCATCTCTTAGTAATTACCTCAAGACCTAAATTCCTACTAAGTTCTATATCAGTCTCATACCAATTCTCACCATCTTATATCTCATAGGGTTACAATTTCCTTCCTCATACTCATATCAAATAATATCTCATAGTGTTATCTTATTCTTATCTCACATGTAGTTTCATACCGACCTATATCTCATATATTCCATATTCCTTAAGTCTCCTTAATCCTCTTCCTTAAATCTCTTAACTTGTACTCACACCGGAGTTAACAAGATAGGTACTTAATATGTATGGTATTCACATCTTCTGTGTGCAATAACCATGATTTTATCTCAAAATGTTTATGTAAAACATATTCTCAAATTATGATGTGCTATGCACACGGTAGTTTATGTACTCAATACACAAACATACGCTAAGCGGTTTTCGCTCTACCCCCCTTAAAATGGATTACGCCCACGTAATCAACACTATATGATCCTTGAACATAAGTTCAAGATGTCTAATTCTTACCAAGTGTTCTAGCTTTCATGTCGTCTATCTCACTTATAATTCGATCAGAGGGTCATAACTATGCTATTGACTTAGTCTCTACATCGAGGATTCTTAACGGTACTTATACCATATTATGATCTTAGTTTGGTCTAACCTCAAGGGTACTGATCTGCTAGCTTCCGCTGCACAACTCTGATGGTCTTAGGCTTAAGTGCCTCACTTATCTTTTTTATAGTATTGTATATCTTTCTCTTGCGTGCTTATGGTTTAGCATTAAAGGTCCCTCAATGGTCACGTGTTATCTTTATATATACACGGCCTTGATGAGTTGTAGCTCGTCTATCCAGTCTTCCTGGAGATCTAATGTTTGTATTCTTAGTGTTTTCTCAAGTGTCTAAATTGTTCTTTCCATTTGACCCTTGGTCAGAGGATGATTCTTAATCTGAAACTACTGTTTAGTGTTTATTGCGCTTTACAGTTTAATCTCTTAACACTTTAAGACATGTCCAATGTCTATGCTTAACAATCCGTGCTCTTCGCACTTCATAGTCCTTAATTCTTTGTTCTCTGATTCCTTTGTGTTGTTGGTTCAACTGAATTCTTCTCTTCGACTGTTTGCGGTAGTAGCTGCTCTTGTCTGATCTTGCGTCGTTGTCTGTGGTACGGAGTCGACTACTTCCCACGTTCCTTACACCACTCGTTTACATGCACGGGGTACCTTACTGGTACATTACTACTTACCCAACTAACTCATAGATGAGCGTGTTAGGCCTGCAAGCCCCTGTGGGGTGCAGTCGACCCACGTCTCGTTTCAGTAAACTCATAGTGTCCGTCACACATTTAGCTATTGCTAATTATGAAGTATTCTGTTGTCGATCTCCTCTTTCATCATTCCATAATAACATTTATTGTTCTTCTTGAAGTTAATCAAGGGAAATCCATTTACTGTGTTCTTGGGTATTGTATGCTCTAGCTGTTTCTGTATCCCGTACTGATTCGGTCTCTTAATAACTAAGGTCACTTTCCGTAGAGCCTCTTACCTTGTTTCTCATATTTATGCTACTAGGAATGCACTTCCAGTTTCTTAAGGAATGGGTAGTGTGCTTCCTGTGAAATCTTACCTAACCAGGTCCAGACTACTGGCATCAATGCGCAGTTCGTCTACCATCTTATTTTCTTACTTATATTGGTCTTAACTCATAAATCTCATTGCCTCCGTGTCAATATTTGACGGTTCATACCTAACGGTCGCTTTACCGTGCACCACGACTTAATCCCCCTTATATAACTATTGTACTCACGACCACTACTACCGTGGTAGTTGGCCCTTACTATGTTGCCCATTGATGGTGCAACCTTTTACTCACTTATTCTAATGTCTTACCTTATACTCAATCCCTTCTTGGTGTAAACACACTGGGAGTTCTCTCATTCCGGTGTATGGCGGTTGTCATACCGTGCTGTAAAATAGTTGACTCTTAATACGAAGGTGTTCTGCTCCAATCTCAGATTCATAAGTAGGCTAATTTCTCTCGCTTTCTTTCATCCTTAGTGATGTTATCTACCATGTAATTCTACCGGTTACTGAAGAAGTCATCCACTGAATCACAAGCTCTTCTGAGCATTGGTCACTTGACGTGCCGTACTGTGCACTCTCAATGTTTATCTCTGATGATCACTAATTCTTACATCCTGGGTGTTGGATATGGGGTCTATCTCTGCAACCTTCCTTATTACTCAAGTGTATCTGATATGTTCTAAGGTAATCTCAAGTTTACAGTTTCCATTCTCTAACAAAAGCGTATTGCATCTCTAATAAGTGAAAGCCCTTTTGAGGGGTTCATTCCCACTCATGGCCTCACAACAAGGAGAGGTATCCCCACCCTAAAGGCATGGTTCATTCTCCGCCCCTGTCCTTAGCATTATCTCAATATTCTCATTGGTACCCTTTCTTGGTAATATTCTTCCCAATCTAAGTTATAGGTTTATCATCGTTCACATCTACACATTGTAGTTCATTCATGGCTTGAATCAGCTCTTTTCCAACTTACTGCGCCTCGAGTTCTGATGTGGTTAACATCCGTGGCTCGTAGGCTCTTAGTGCTTAGTGCTTCAGTTTATTACTTGTACTCTCACTCACCTGTAGGTCAGTCGTAAAGGTTTTTGTTTCCTTGAACACTATCCACCGCTAGATTACATAATAAATGTAGTATTGGGTTTCATGGCAAGTTGCTGCGTCCTGCTTCCCTCTATGGAAGTTTATCCAGGCGTTCTGGGGTTACTTAGTGTCTTTGACAATACTGTTGTTTATTAGACTTATGTCTTTTAGCAAATAAGGATAAGTTCGTATTAGGCGTTTGCCTTAAGGTGTCCAAGTTGGATATCATTCTGTCATCTTATACTTCCATCTCAACGCTTCGGTCAACTTCCGTTGACTATGCCACCCGTTGATGATCAATCATACTTGGGTGTTAATGAGTTAGACGAACAGTATTAGCTGTCATTCATCAGTTTGTTCGGCTCGACTATACCCGCCCTGTGGGGGTAGTCCTCTGAGCTTTCCTCCGTGGGATTTGTATATCCTTAACCCTTAGCAGGTTATAGCTTACGTTTATTCTCTTTTACCCTTGTTTTCTGGGTTTTCAAACATCTTCATAGAAGAATGTTGTTATTGGTATTCTTAATGGTCACTGTGGGAGTCTTATCCCGTTTTCGTTGGAAGTCATTGCTTATACAGTCTCAATCGTATCTTATAATACATCCCTTGTATGTTATTGCTTACATAGTGTATTTGCTCGGATTGTTGAGCGATCTTTTAGGTTCCTCTTTGAGATCCGGGTTGGTGTTCTTACCGCACTGTCGGTGTTGTTGTACTGTTGCTAACATCCATATGGTCTAATATTATGTCCAAGTTCTGCTCCCGGCTGACTGGTGTGTCACCTCATCTCATCATGGTCAGGCCGTCGGGCCTTTCCAAGGTCTTATTTTTCTGTTCTAATGGATTTACAATCCGGTATTAATATGTGTTACAACTGTAGCGTTCTCCTATTGCCATGGGGCTTTCCGTGTAGCTTAACCGTGGTAGCACTTGCTATGGCAAGTGCGCCATGCAGGATGGGCTATTGGTACAAGGTACATTGGTAGTGATACTTCCTTCTAATTTCCATGTAATTGGTAGTCCTTGGGACTCCTTCGATAATATCTATTTTGGATAACTGACCCTCCGGCAGTTTCCTTGTTGTTTGACAGTACTTGTCATTCATCAGGGCGTTCCTCTTTCTGAGGGAACCCCTTAATATTTTCTTATGTCTTAATCCTCGCTATCTCCACACATTTTGCTGTGGTTACTCAGTAATGATTCTTTTTTAGGCACTACATCGTAGTCCTATTCGGTATACAATTTATATGTGTTTCCACCGTTGTTCGCGTGTGTCGGCCAGGTTTGTAACCTTTTTCATTGTATGGGGTTTGGAGTTCCCGTTTCTAACTGGACTTTCCAGTAATCTCAATCCTCATGCTTGGTATTATCCTACTGTTATGCTCCTTCGGACCACTGTCAGGTACTGATGTCGCTTCCCTTTTCCTTTCTATTGCACCCGTAGTGCTTTCCTTATCATTGGTATTGCGGGTTATTTCGACTGCGTAGCATGTCGACCCATGTTCCCGGTCATTACCGTTCCCTTATTGTTAGATTTCCATAGGTAGCACCTGTTTCTCTGTTGCGCTCCATTAAAAACATTCAAGTTCCCTTAAACTATTGTTTAACAAGGTGTTTCTCGTATTGCTTACTGCTAGCTAACTGCCAGATTGGGTTTCCCCGAGTAAGAGAAAGCTTTCTTTTCTCTGGCGTTTGTTCCACATATTCAGGGTTAGGGATGTGGAGGGCGGGCTTAGGGTACTATGGATATCCGGTAAATACCGGGAAGTCCTAACTAACGCACCTCTCACTCTATCACTCAACCCTTAACCCATAACTCAACCTCAACCTCAGTATTCCCCTAAGTTCGGTAATTCTTGTCATCAGAGTGTAACTACGCTCTGATACCACTTTTTGTAACACCCCAACTCAATCCGAATGTGGTCTCGCAACTTAACATCATACATATAAACATGTCACAGCGGAATTCTTTACACTCCAGGACCTTGCCACGGTCTGACTATAGAATATACCGAACATTAGTACAACAACCTTAACCAATTACATTTCCTTCTTACAATCCCCTCATATCCTATACATCTTACTAACTCAATTGCCATACGAGTGTACATGCATAACTCGTAGGCCACACTTAACCTGCAGCACTTGTACCCCTTCTTACTCTCGCGACGACCGCCTCCTGATGTTCACCTGTGTAGTAAAAACAGCCCCCAAAGGGGGTCAGCACGAATGCTGGTACGATCCTCTCATGGCCCCCAAGCTAACGTGGCTACGACGACTAATTGTCGATAGCATGGAGGTTGATTAGATGCACAACATAATAGTAAATGCTGTAAACAACAATCCAATATGAACACTTAAAGTTCACACACAATGAACGACTTAAATGCGTTCCCTCAATTAGAGAGTAAATTGTTTAACTCCTTAAGTTATATATCCTCTTAATCTTAGTCCATCCTTATCCCACCTCAATCTTAATCTTATCTTAATCTTAGAAACAACCACCCTTTAATAAGGAGTGGATGTAGCTTATCTTAGCCTTAATAATACACCATCCTTTAATAAGGAATGGTTGCAACTTATCTTAACCTTACCATATGTATGCCAACCGTTCTCATTGGGAACAGGTTAGCCCTTAATTCGTTGTTTATTTTGTAGGGCTTGGTTAACCCTAGCCAGCAGCAGGACACTTACCGGCAATAAACAACATTCTTAAATTGTTGGGAGATGTAGGCTTGATCCCCCCACGCCATCTTAAAGCCACCTACCTTGGACTGGATGTCCAATGTAGCCGAGCCGGCCAACCGACCCAAGGCTACTAGTCCGAGGACTAGTCCTTAATCGGAAGTCGAATCTGCTATAGATACCGACCCCCCTTTCCTTAGCATGCATGACCGGAGATCGGTCCCGAGTTTCCTCACTCAAGTTCCAGTTAGTAGTAGTCTCAAGACCATGTTTGTTAGTTAACCTCTTTCGGTTTATATCATCCCATATTAGGGAGCGTTCCTTAGTCTCACTCATTTCCTTACTAAACGTTGGTTAGTAAGTTCTCACCGTATGTTGTGTTAGTTTTCAAACATCACACAACAATACAATAAATATAATATTCCGGTTGCGTGCTTTATCTTGTTTAGTGAGCACACAAAAACAAATAGCACAAAAGCCGAGGGACACCTCGTTAGCAAGCAGGTCACAAGAAGAACTGTACCGTTCACCGTTGGCCGTTCGGTTGCTTACTCTCTTCCGGAGTCCAAATTCCAAGTCCTAAAACATTCATTCAGTTTTAGGTTGTTAATCACTTAACTCAATTCAACTTACTTATCTTACTTAACTTACTTAACCCTTAATGATTCCCACCTAACACCTTTTAAGTCTTACAACTTAATCTTACAACTTAACCTTAAACTTTTAAGTTTATACTTATCTTAATCTCTTAGGTCTTTACAACTAATCATCAACCCTCTTAAAGGGGTACCATTAATACCACTAAATTTCCTTAGGGTTTCTCTTTTTTTTTCATTTTTAGGGGTCGACCGACCTTACCGACCGACCTTACCCAAGGTCGGTCCATTCCAGAACTCATTACCGTTTGAAAATTTTACTCTGACCGACCTTGCAAGTCCGGTCCCCAAGGTCGGTCCATTCCCGAGAGTTTCCCCGTGGGATATTTAAGCCCGAACCGAACTTGCCAAGTTCGTCCCAAGTTCGGGTCGATTCCAGAGACTCAATTCGTACAAAATAACAAGCCCGACCGAACTTGCAAGTCGGTCCCCATGTTTGGTCGGTTCCAGAAACCCCTTCCGGTAGTGTAACTGAGCTCGACGACCTTGCAGGTTCCGGTCCCAAGGTCGGTCGCTCCAGAACATGTTTCTAAATTCCATTTGACTCCAAACTTCTCCACAAGTTCCCCATGTGTCCTAATCCATTAGGCACTTAAACTCACCTTAGAATTCACCAAACTCTCCAAAACAACTTCCAAAGATTCTCAAACATTTACTAAATTCTTACAAACATCTAACACTTGCATATGATTCCTTACATTTCCAACTTGTAACCTTACCAAAACTTCAACCAACCCAAGTGTTCCCTCCTTAACAGTTTGAGCACTCAAAACATCATCTTCCATATTCAATTCATTTACCAAGACTTTCTCAAGTCACCTTGCATATCTATGCAAAATTTCTCTCCTTTCCTTTGGTACTCATCACTCTTAAACTCTTGAGCTTACCCATACATTTCTTTCATCACCTCACCTTGACCTTGTTCTTCATTTACCTTAACCATGCAACACCTCCTAAGACTTTTCCCACTTTTTTATGCAGCTTACTCACTATTCTCATGATCATACCCTCCTATACGTTCATAGCCAATCTACAACCTTCTCCTTCAATCTTCACTCCCACACCTAAGTCCACTTATTACCATCTAAACTAAAACCTTATTGTTCAACTACTAGCATCATCACTACTTAGACAAGCTTCCCAAGACTTCCATTGATATATTCCCAGTTCATACTAAATCATCTTAAGCATTATACACCTTCTTCTTCAAATTCATGCACAAGTTCATATTCCTCTTACCATGATTTTGGTGTGCTCAATACACCCATCTAAACTCTAATTCCTCATAAACCATCCTAGGTCATTCTAATCCTCACAAAACTCTTAGTTAACTCATTTCCACTCAAATTCTTTAATGATCCCTAGTGAACCCTAGGGCATATTAACTCACCACTACCACTTAAACACTTTGTTTTCTACTCGAATTTCCCATAGTACGTTAGTATCTTATCATGCTCAAACACATTGTTTCCTCATTCATCATCTCACACACATCAGTTCTTTCCATCATATTTAGCACTCAAACCAACTCATTCACAACAAACTCAATATATTGCAATAATCTTAAATTGCATACACTAAGGCTCTTAAATGACATGGCTCTTAGGCCCTTAAATAACTTAAACTTAAACACTGAATTTCCCACATATAAAAGCTTTCAACCTGCAAATACACCCATCAATCATAGTAGTTTAATGCTCTTAAAATCCCTCCTAAACTTATATTTCTAACTCATTCCCATTGGCTCCTTAGTCACAAGTTCATAAGCTTATTTAAGTTCTTTTTCTTAGGTTACATAACCCATTACCTAATGTAAGCCCTAGGCCACATTGGTACTCATCTAAACTCATTCCTTAAACCTTAAACCACCATTAGGTAAATAGTTTACCTTGTTTTCTCAAGCTTATCTTAACTTCCTCCTTAGACCTTCTTCTTGCATGAATCTCGGCCACCACTTAAATTTCCTTTGCCAATGTTCTAACCAATATTCAATGACTCACATGAGTACTACACAATACACTAACCTCAAGGAATGAAAACCTAGGTTAGAAATGTGTTCTAAGGCATAAAAGTGGATGATTACCTTTGAAGTCTCAAAGTAGACTTGGGCATTGAATGAAATAGGACCTCCACTAGCCCTTGGTGAATAAATCAAGCTAGAACAAGGCATAAAAACAAGGCCCCATGAGTAGTAATTTTCGGCCATGTAAGGAAGTGATGGAAACATGGTTTTTCTTACATTTCTTTTACCTTAAGAGAATGGAGAAGCTAATGAGCTCTTAAAACTTGATTTTCCTCCATCAATGGAGTTTCCTATTGGCACCAAAATGGATCTTTGAAGGATTTGAAAAGGTAGAAAGATAGGTCTTGGCCTAACTAAGAGAAATATGTGTTTAGTTTTTGATTTGGAGCTAAAATGAGTAAGTTGTTGCCAAAGCAAGGTGGTGGTGCCATGGGTGCTGCTCCTACGTGAATGAAGGGAGGAAGAAGATGGTGAAATTGTGGGAAGAAGAGAAATGAAGAGAGAGAAGAAGAAAAGGTGGCTTATAAGAGATATTTTGTTTATAAAGCAAATAGTGGCTTCTTACTTTATCCTCTTCTTTATAACATTATTTGACTACTTATGGTGACTCATCCTCCCTTGGAAAACCGGCCCCCTATTAATTAAGGCAAGTCATGTCTTGTTTGACCAACTAATTAGACTTAAGTGATTAAAGACTAAACTAGTCACTATTTGGCACTTCACTAATTAGTGCACATATTCGTGAAATTTTTGATTTCCCATTGATTTAGACTTCCTAATGTGATACTAATTAGTACACATGTTGGTTAAGGTGTAATCATGGGCATTTAGCCACTCAAAACTCAATTCTTAGACAATTTCTCAAAAATGTGCTTTAAGACTTCTTAAAGTACATTTTGTGTTTTAACTTGTTTTCAAGCTTGGTTTTCCTTGGTAATTGGTTTAAAATGACCATTAGAATATTACTAAGGTCTTATCATGATATTTGGGTACTCACCCAAGTCTCTCCAAGCTTAGAGCATGTTTTTTCCCAAATTGCAATTAAGGCGTTTCCTTGTGTTTTCCTTGGTTTAAATTGTCTACCAATCTTTCTAAGGCATATTATAGCCTTACCACATCATAAATTGATGTTTACTTAGCATACTTAGGTTTGGGGTATTTCATTCACTTTTATTTTTAGTTAAAAAACACAAAAAAACAGAAGCTCGTGCAATTAGGTTAAAACGACTCGTAATAAGCCGTAATTAAACCAAGTAGAGGAAAAACGACCTAGGAAGGGTAATGAAAGTAATTTGAACCCTAAATAAGTCGAATACCAAGCCCCCGAACCCGAACTCTACCTTTCCTAATTTACCCTAGGTTAAAATTAGGTGGCGACTCATAATAGGTTCCAGTGAGCTAGCTTAGGTTTTAATAATTATTGTTATATGATATAGTTATTAATCTTATGTTATAAGTGACCTAAAACCCGGTTAGATCCTAATCAGCTTTAATCAACACAGGATAGGGTTTAAAATCGAGGCTCACAGAAGTATAAACAAGTGTAAACTCGAATGTAAAAGTTGAGAACTTATGATCACATAAGTAAAGTTAATACTAACAGGATAACGGGGTTGACTACGAGCACATTAGTCGTTTAAATTCCGTATTGCCTTGATGTTAATAGAAACACTTGGAATGTTATCAGTGATGCGAGAATCGTCTGAGGAGCGTGAGACAAACACTAGAGTAATTCCTTGGTGAAAGGTATGGTTTTCTTGCAATCTGTGTCCTACCGAGTTACACTCGGCTTGTGTGCTGTTTGTGTATGTATGCCGACTTAACAAGAATAAAGCACGAAAATGTTTATTGCATTTGATATAAATATATATATATATATCTTGATGCTGGCTGGTTCTTGGGTGAGCTAACCATCTATACTTTGAGTTTGCGATCTAACTTAGAATAGTAGATCAACTCCCGGAAGAAAGATAAGAAACAATTAGAGAATTGAAACGACACAGACCACAAAATGATTACTAGTGGAAAGAAAACATAAGAAACCTCTATTTAGAGAACAACAACCGTTCAAACACTTGAACTCGTCAAAAACAGTAAGCCATGCAGGAATTAGTAAACTCCCTTTCTATGGTTAGTCGACCTCCTATATAAGGATTCGACCAAACACGAGAAAATGGACAAAACTTCTAAGTAATGGAAGTATAGCGGCGACCCCTAAATCTGTGAATACAATGACTTAGGAAAACACCCTAAGATTATGAGATGACATCAAGAGAGATGTTTCTGACTAGTGTGTATTATTACTAACCCTGAGAGTGGGTTAGGAGATTGTGAGTCACGCGTGCAAGGAAGAGGGAACAACAGAGAGTTTGTTTCAGATTCCGTGGTCAAACTCCCTTGTCAGGGACCGTGAGCCACATGGTGGTGCTCGTTGGGGTCGTGAGCCACGTAGTGGTGGCCGTTGGAGTAAGACTGGCAGAGCTTATCCGTCTAAAGTGATAAGCTAGGTATTATGGTTTATGAGTGAAAGATGAACCAAGAGACTAGAGTATAAAAGCCCGGTGGTGAGATCTGTATGTGTCTATACCCGGATGCCTGAGAGGCTTAACTTAAGAATTATTCAAGAGAAGAATAAGTGAGAAAACTAGATCGAGACTGAGAGTGTCTAAGGATCTAAGAGAATAAGAAAACTATCCGGTTAAGAAGGATACATTATTGTTTAATAAGAATGAGGCATTATTGAGGTAGAAACCCACAAGGCCTAGATCAAGGTAATGTAAACTAACAAACTTAATGTGTTAGCCTTGTTGTATGTATTCCTAGTTTGAATACTTGTTGAATGCGAGCATGTTATGTGTTTACAACATTTTATGTTTTGATTTAAATAAAATCAATCGCATGCTTAGACGACAATTAGTTGGGTGTGACGGTAGTAGCGGGTTGCATATCTACCATACCAGCAAAGGTGCTGAGCCCCTTTGGGGCCACCCATTATTTTTCATGTACACTGGAGATGACCATCGTTCGAGAGTAGGACGGGGAATGCTGCTAAGCATGGGTAGTTTGTGATTGTAATCGTTAGTAGAGTAAGTCTGAAATCGTTATTGGCAATAGGTTGTAATAGACTTGGTATAGCTTGAGGATTGTATTTGACCCGGTTTGAGATTGGAATGATGATGTATATTATGAGTACTCGGGAATTCCGATCCATCAGACCGTTACTATTGTTGTTTAGGCCTAGTTAGTCACGTGGGTGGCTAACGGCATTGTTTCACCCACCGTTGTATTGTAATTTTTCCGCTGCGAATGTAATTACGAACGAGGAGATTTGGTGTTAATGATGTGATTAGCGGTAGGAGTGTTACAAATAAATTTATCAAAACATATTCATGTTTGGTCGTATTTTAAAGAGCTCAAATTACGATGATCAATGGTATAAAATTTATGTTATTTAGACTTATATATAATAAGATACAACATTTTAAAATTTTGTAAAATGATAAAGTTAAAAAGAATAAAGGGACTTTTCACCAGATACCCCTGAGGTTTGACCGAATTTCACCGAATACCTCTACCTTTTCAGAATTACTATGAGATACCCCTGAGATTTGGTTTTTAATACGATATAGCCTTCCGTCTATTTCCTTAGTAAACGTCCGTTAACTTTTACAATTTCTTCCCATTTTACCCTTAATCCGATTTTTCATGAGATACCCCTACATATTTGTAGCGGCTACTTTCATCAGATACCCCTGCATGTTTCAAACGGCTAGTTTCACCAGATACCCTTGTAACGGATAATTTCACCAGATACCCTTGCAACATAAAACAACTAGTTTTGGCCTATAAAATCAGAAAAAACATAACATTTTGACATTGTAGTTTTCATAATAAGACAATGTCTTCCTCACAATCAAGTTACTCGGTCATTGCTACTGTTGAAGGTAGAAGATGCAATTGTGGAAGAGAAGCTGAAGTGCTTGTTCAAAGAAAAAAGACTTCATTTGGAATAATTTACTACAAATGCTTAGATTGCAATAGATGGATAGATTGGGCAACTGTAACCTATTGGTAGTTGTCATTTTCTAATTATCAATCTAGTTGACAAGGGTAAGAAGAACGATCATGATTATGCACTCTAAGAGACAACAATAAGCGTTTAACTTGTCACAGGATAACATCTGCCTAAAGTAAAGAAGAAATTGCATAAGATTATGAGAATGAGTAGGTTTTGTATCTCCCATCCATCTGGTAGAGGAATGTATGAGGTGAAAGACTTTGATGATGTAGTGACGGTGGATTTGAATCGAAAAGAGTGCCTTTGTGGAGCATGAAAAATATCTTGCATCCCTTGTAAGCATGGGGTAAGGGCAATTCTAGATTCGGATGAGTAGCCTAGGGAATATGTGGATGAGATTTATTCTGTCAAGAACTATAGGATAATGTGCACTTTTAACTTGGAGCCGGTACCTGATCAATGGTATTGGGCGGTTGGAGATTATCCTAAAGTTCTACCTCCAGTGCTGAAAAGGCGAATTGGAAGGCCTTCGAGAAATAGAAGGGAAGAATGAGAGGGACCAGCAAGCAAGAGGTCAAGTATGTAAAGATGCACAACTTGTTTGCAATTTGGTAATAACATGAGGACATGTAAGGGATGACCAACTGCTAGGGAGCAAATAGAGCAAGCTCATGGAGCTATCCCTAACGCGGAGACTTCATCATCAGTTGATGCACCACGTCATCCATAAATTCACACAAGTTCCCCTTCTTTTTGGTTTTTGACATTTTGGATTCTGATAGATACTACAATGTTGCTGCATTTTGGTGGGAAAATAGTCTCTTTTTAGATGAAGTGTGAAGTCGGATAGTAGTTTCTTTTTGGACATACTCTAAAGTGGGGAAGGTACTTGTTTCATTTTTGATATAGTGTGAAGTGAAGAAAGTAGTATCTTTTTTTATATAGTGCAAGAGCAAGCTGCAATTGTAACACCCCATCCAACAACAACACATTTAATAACAATCTGCAGCGGAAAATATACTTCATCACATTACTTAACTCGTTGGTGTTACATGCCGTTAACCACCCACGTGGCTAACAAGGCTATTACATAAACATTGTACCGGTCTGATGGACTAGATTCCCGAGCGACTACACATTACTGACCCTCCCATTAACAATAGAAACAACATACACCTTCCAACTGTACCGAGTATTTACAAACTAATGCCGATGACAATTTCGGTCTTATTACACCTACTGTAAATATACAACTTAATGATTACCCATGTACAACGACTACCCCGTCCTACTCTCGAACGGCTTCCAGCTCTTTGTACCTGAAATAGGAAAAGAAGAGAAAAGGGTGGCCCCTAAGGGGCTCAGCACCTTTGCTGGTATGGTAATCCCGCAGCCCACATGCTACCGGGCCACGCACAACTAATTGTCGTCTTAGCATGCGGTTGATTATATTTAAATCATGCATGTAACTTAAAACACACAACACGAATCATTCCGCCTCAATGGGCTCAACAAACGGATAACATATCCATACTTGATAGGTCACTCATGGTATTCATTACCCCTAGAGTGCTTCTCCGCTAATGGAGCCACTTCCTTAATAGACGACTCTTACCCGTTATTCGGGTTATCCTTAAACGTCTCTTATCACAAACTGGGATTCATATCCATGATCCACATACTCCACATTTTACAACATATAACATGCATCAAATAACAAAACATAACAACACTTTTCAAGTTTCGACGTGCACATAATAACATCGCAATAGAAATTGCATTACAACAACATCACATAACATAACGGGAACGGTCCTCATAGGAACCGACCCAAACATTGTTAATTCACTGGTGAGCCTAGAGAATGATGTCACCCTCATGATAAACTCGTTATACAACACTCATTACCGTCCTAATAGTCGGACGAGTAACTTAAGTTAAGATGGTTCGGGTTTGGTGGCCCGAACACACCACACAAACACATGTTCCCCCTAAACCGATCATAAGTCAGAATAGTTAAGCTTTGGAGTAAGCTAATGGGAGATCATAACCCATGAGGGAAACAACCATAATAGAGAGTAGGGTAAGGCTAAGAAGGATACCCACTCCCAAACAACGCGCGACCGGCCAAACCGGATTCCTCACCACTGTTAGTACATTCTTACTTTTAGATATTAGTTAGAACCCCACTATGGAGTCTATCACATCTACACACCATACATTATTACAACTGGGTTAAACATACAAGGGGGATCCCTACATTCACATACACATATCACATAATTAACACACGCATAGCCGTGGTTAGAACGTCCCATGGTTCGGGTCGTTTAATCCGAATACCGAACTCTCATGTGATCCTAGACTCAGTTAACTAAGGTTAACACTTCCGAGATTAAATGGTATCGGAGTAGAACACGCCACATAAATGAATTACTGTAAACTCATTACATGTTTTATCTTACAACGTGGCAAACATACAGCAAAACACATTGGCATACAAGCCGGTGTAATCCGGTAGGACACAGGTTGCAAGAAAACCATACCTTGGTACTTGCTTCGATTGATTTCCACCGTAGGTCACTCCTATACATGTTTAAGAATGTCGGTTAATTACTCACTTAACTTCAAATTTATTAAGTGTTTAACATGTTTATATGACATGTTTTAATGTCTTAACTTATACTTAATTACCCACATTATATCCCATAGGGTTTATTACTTAAGCCATTCTTGTTTGTTTTTTTTTACAAGTTTTGGTCCGACCGACCTTACCGACTGACCTTACACAAGGTCGGTCCATTCCAGAACATATTACTGTCAAAATTTTCTACTCTGACCGACCTTGTAAGTTCGGTCCCATGTTCGGTCCATTCCCGAGAGTTTCTTTCCTTTGAAAATTCAGGCCCGACCGAACTTGCCAAGTCCGGTCCCATGTTCGGTCGATTCCAGAAACCTAATTCGTACACAAAATACAAGTCCGACCGACCTTGCAAGTCCGGTCCCCAAGGTCGGTCCATTCCAGAAGCCAATTCTCGCTGGGTAAACTGGGCTCGACCGACCTTGCAAGTTCGGTCGCAAGTTCGGTCTGCTCCAGAACTTTGTTTCTAAAATCCCATTTGACTCCAAACTTCACCTCATATTGCCCTAGTATGTTCTAATCACATTTTGCACTTCAAACACATCTTTAGCCATGTACTAAACTCCTTAAATCACACACAAAAACCATCTTTATCATTCCACAAACTCCTTACAAAACCTCTTAATACTTGTACATTTTTCATTTGGTTTTCTAAGTGGTATTTCACCTATAATGACCACTATACCAAGATATTTCCTCTACACCTTAGCATCATCTCTCAACATCTTTTCTTACTAACTAAATCTCCTCTTTCACATCTACCTAAACATCATTTCCTCCTTGTACATCAACATTCCTAAACCTTAAACAAACTTCTCCAAGACTTTAATACATCCTCAAAAACACTCATTGAATTCCTAGAACTTCCAAGATAATACCTTAATCCTTGTATCACTCTAAATCGCCTTAGTACATGTTTTCTTCCCTAGTAAAACATTTGTTCACCTTTAACACTTCCTAGTTCACCAAAAATTATTTAAAACACTTAGAACTTCTTACACATTTTCCAAATTTTGCCATAGCTTCTCTTGTATATTCTTACATCCAAACACTTAGGTTTTTACCTTATTCCATTCAAGAACACCTAAAATCCACCAAGAACTTTCTCACACACAAAACTTCACCAAATTTACACTACATCACTATATAGTGCATAAACTTAAATTACTTGGCACTTAGGCCCTTAAATAACATGGCTCTTAGGCCCTTAAATTGCATAAACCTTAAACACTGAATTTCCACATAGTATATTGCCTTTAACCTGCAAATACACTCAACATCACATATGCCCCTTAATAGTTTCCTTGAGAGCATTTTCTAGGTCATTCGCCTTTGGCTCCTTAGGTATTTTATTAAGCAAATCAAGCTCATTTTCCTAAGGCATTTAAACTACATTGAGATAGTTTGTTTACCTCTTTTACTCACAAACTTCTTTCTTGTTTCCTTGTAAAACCGGTAAGCATGTTTGGTTGTTTGTCAACTTCTAAACATTATACAAATAATATAATGAGTATACAAGCTTTAAGCTTCATCTCATTGTAAACCCTAGTTACATATATTATCTTAAGGTATTAAAATGATTGTTTTACCTTGGAATGGAAAGAGAGCTTGAATGAGTATCAAGAGAGGACTCCTCCTAGCCCTTGGAAGATTCAAATGAAGCTAAAACAAGCAAGGTGAAAACGCCATTGTGAGGTGAATTTTCGGACAACACAAAACATGAAGGAAACATCCTTTTTCTTTGAGTTTCCTTACCCTGAAGCAAAGGAGAACAATAATATGTGAAAAGGTGAGCTCAAGCTCCTCCCATGGTGATTCCTCTTGGCACCGAAATGGAGCTCTTGGGATTTTGAAAGGATGGAATTGAAGAGCTTGATGAGAGGAAGAGAATGGCGGTCTTAGAATTTAATTTGGCCAAATGAGCTAGGAGATACAAGAGGTCAAAGATGGAAAATAATGGTGGTGTTGGTGTTGCTGTAGCAAACCATGAATGGAGAACAAGAAGAGATAGAAGAGAGGTTGAAGACGTGTGGGATGAAGAGAAATGAGAGAATGAAGATTGCTTTTGCTTTTAGAAGATATTTATACCTTAAAGCAAATAGTAACCATTAGTCATCATTTGTTACTTAATAGACTAACATGTGTGATGACTCATTACTACAAAAACCGGCCCCCTTTTATGTTACTAAGGGTATTTTAGTCTTTGTTAGCCAGTTTATTTACTTATACAAACATATGTTACAAACTAGCTTATTTTAGTTACTATTCACTAAAACAAGGCACATAGATGTGAAATTTTTGATTTCTCATTGATATAGACTTCCAAATATGATACTATATAGTACACATGTTAATTAAAGAGTAATGATGGACATTTAGCCATTCAACACTCATTTACAAGACAATTTTTTAAAAACGTGCTTTAAGACTCCTTAAAGAACTTTTTGTGTTTTAACTTTTTTTCCAGCTTGGTTTTCTTTGGTAATTGATTTAATATGTTCATTAACATATTTATAAGGTATAGGTATGACCATTAGGTCTTATACAAATTTATCCCAAGCTTAGAGCACATTTTGCTCTTATTGACTTTAAGGTATATTCTTGTGTTTTGTTTGGTTTAACTGTCTACCAAAGTTTCCCAAGGACTTAATTATCCTTATTAAATCATAATTGAATATTATTAGGTCTTGTTAGGCTCTTTGGGTCCTAACCAAGTTCACTCCTAGCTTAGAGCATGTTTTTGCTCAAACTGTATCCTAGTGCTTTATTGCATTTTACTATGGTTTAAATTGTTCACTGATGTTTCTAAGGCACTTTTTAGCCTTTAAATACCATAGTTTAAATGTTTAACAACATATCAAGGTTTGGGGTATTTCAATCTACCCCCCTTAAAAGAACTTCGTCCTCGAAGTTTACACTTCCCACACATCTTGGATTAGAATACGAGGTTTACTTATAGAAATAAAACTTCCATAACCAAACACACTTTACATCACAACCTCGGACTTAATGGTCCGGGTAACACATTCACATCCATACATAACATAACATAACATATTCACAAGATAACCTCGGACTCAATGGTCCGGGTATCTAAACAACATTTACACATACATATCAACCCTTAGACTCTCTGGTCTTGGGTAACATAACAACATTTAGACACATAGGTCTTGATAACATAACATCCTTTAGACACATAGGTCTATGTAACACAACACGTTTAGACTCATAGGTCTTAATAGCATACACTTTAGGAACTCAAGGTCAAAATAATATTTATTACACATACCACACAACATGTCATAGCATGTATAGCAATCAAAAATATCTTTGATATACACTGTGATCCCGCAGAACCCGGTCGCGATGGACACCTTCCGTCCCCGTGCCTTTGGGAGATCAAAACAATCACTTAAATTTGAATTTTTTTTTTGTGAGGTTAAGTAAGAAAACTTTAATTATGTAAAGTATCTACCGACGTTTTATAAATACCAATTCAAAATCCTTTTTGAAAACACACACAACTCCAAGTCCAACTTATGCTCTTTGCTTCTTTTCTTAGCGTGGTTATTTGTGACCACTTATAGGGAGCTTCAAGAATCATCCAACCCTGATGTGATCAGCATCGGTGTTGAACTATCCTTCCACCCCAATTTGTGTTCGGCTTCCCTTGATCTCATGAAAATCAAGTTTCACCTCCCACTTCAATTTCAAGCATCAGGTAAATCACTCATTTCCAATTTTCTATCTTTTTAATCATTCTAATCATGATCATACATCTCTAAGGGATAGAACTTCGTCTATCAGTTATTTCCATTCACTTTAATGTTGTTACCTAGGGGATCTTATTCTCACTAGGTTCTATGTCGGTTTCATACCCTTCCATGAATCACTATATAGTATATATATACACATATATTTTATCAAAATACCACACACAGTTTCACATTTATACACTGTCGGGGTTTTTGTTCCCCGGGAGTTTCTCTACTCCCCACACTTGTACCATCACACACAACTGTTAATACATCAACACACTTATCACAATGGTATTCGCATCTTCTGTGCGCAATTACCACAATTAAACCATGAATGAATGCGTATGTTTACGTAACACACACACCAATCATCAAAACAAATTATTTTGTGCTATGCACAACATAGGTCACGTACATTTGTACGGTAATACACACTAAGTGGTTGTGCGCTCTACCCCCCTTAAAAGGGATTACGCCCACGTAATCAATCACTAAACATTGGCTTAAAATGTTCTACCGTCGTGAAGTGTTTTAACTTCCACGCGGTCTATTACACAATGGATTCTGATTAGAGGATCTTAACCATATTGGCGGTTTAGTTCCTAAACCAAGAATTCTCATTGGAGTTTGCTTTAACTCTTAACTGGTTTCGGTTCTGGCCTGTGAGGCTTCTAGGCATTAATAATTAGCCATTCACTCATGTTCACCATGTACATTCAACACTTGAATCACTGGCTCACTAGTTTCTGCTGTGAGACTCTAATAACTGTAGAGCTTAATTGCCCCATTTGTTATTCTTACTGTATTGTACATCCCCAATTGTCACCTTCATCTTGGTAACAATGGTTTCTCAACCGACGCGTGGTATCTCTTACCGTTAGCGAATTCGGTGAGTTATAAACTTTCTATCCACTTCCATAACAATTTACTGTGTATACAGCTATGTATTTCGCAATGATTGACTTGTTCCCTTCCGACTTACTGTCGGTTGAGATTGAGCTACTACCTAGTGTGTAGTGCTCTCTCAGCTATTTACAACATTTGGGGTATATTCCATACCTATATTTGGCAGTTAGTGCTACTGTAGTCACTTACTGTTAATCATGTCTCCACATTTGGTTTTGTACAAGTACTCTTTTATTGGTGCGGTCTTGCATTTCCTATGCATCGGCCATTATAACATTATTCCTCCATAATTAACATGTTTCCAATTCCTAGCTATCCCACTCGATCATTACTGCGCAAGTGCAATACCAAAACACTCAGTCATACAGAGTGCAGAGGCGTAAACTCTTGACAGTAAATCCCTTATGCGATTCGCCATGGAATTCACACTGAGTTCCTCATCACATAGTACCTACCACTGGCTTATTGCCCAGTCTGTTTAACATCGCTTACCTTGCATCTCCACTGAGTTTAACTCATAACTGGTCTTATCTGCCACATTATTACTCAATAACATTGATACAACGGTCGCTAGCTGCGGACCGTGCTCTTACTCATTGCATAACAATAACTTACATGGTATTTACTGTCACATTAACTTCCACACCTATACTTATATTATTCACATTATGGTTCGTCATTCATTTGGATGACTACTGAATGCTCCTTGAGCATTGATCATTCGAGTCACAAGCCGGCATTATTCAGCTCGGTGGTTCACTTTATACACACATGCTACTAAACTAACTGCTCTCAAATAATAATAATAATATTGTCCATCCTTAACATATTTCTTAAACTTGTTTCACATAACTACCGCTGTTACGGTCTCACAATATCGAGAGGTATCCCCACTCTTAATGCAGTGGTTCGTTCTCCACTCCATTTACTTGTATAACATAAAGTCCTGCAATCGATCAAACTTACATAACATATCTTGCTTGTGGCTTATAAGCCTTATTGTCTTGAGCTGCGCTCGTTGTAAGCTGTCCACATTCATTTATTTCCTTGTATAACATTACGTGGTTGGGATATTATATTGAGCTCCATGACAAGGTCGTTGCATTCTGTTTCCTTTCATGGGATGCCCCTTAGGATTGTCAGTCCGTCTCCTGGCAACTTATGTCTAAACCGGGTGTTAGTTTCAACCCTTGTGTTTCTGTCACGTTATTTCGTGCAACAATTATTGATGCGAACACCCTTTAAGGATTGCCCCTGGGTGTTGCTAAGTCATGCCATTACATCTGGTTCGCACTTATTGGTGTATTCAGTTAGCCACGCCGTTTGCGTTCTTAACTGGCTTATTATCCTCTTCTGTGAAGATCAACATTTCCTGGTAGTGTAGGTACTCATTCTAGGAGTTTCATCCCGTTCCTTGCACACTGATGTGTCCACATTAGGCATTTGCCTCGTCATGTACAGGCTGGGTCTCCATTCCAGCAATCATGTTTATCCCTGAGGATCCTTAAGACATATACGATGTCTTTACATTATAGTTAGTGCACTTTGCACCTCCTGACTCTTAAACATTTCCTTAAAAATGAATTCACTAATTCCTTTAGTCTCGTTAACTTAACTGAGTTCCTCAACTTCAACCATTCATGGTAATCCTTAGTTCTTGTTTGACTTATACTGCTGACCGTAGAACGGAGTCGACTACTTCACGTGTTTCGGACTCTACTCGTATCCATATGTGGGGTACCATACTGATACATTACTACTTACCCAACTAACCCATAAGTAGGTCTGTCAGGCCCACAAGCTCCTATCGGAGTGCGGTCGTCCCACATTACAGTTGGTACACTTGTAATGTCCATCACACGCCTAGGTGAATTATTCTGTTGTCAACTCCCTTATATTGTCCCTTGACAATATACATTCCGTGCTTCCCGAACTTAATCGAGGGAAAGTTTATCCACTGTTGTATCTTTATCAACTGCCCTTGGTTTTACTGGTTTGGTTTAGAAGAAGGTTAGAAATAAATATTGGTTTGAAAGAGAATCTGGTTTTGAAAGAAAAGAGTTTGAAATAGACCTAAGCTTGAAAGAAAAATTCTCATGGTTTTACAATGCCTTCTTGCCTTAACCAAGTCTAGCTTCTCGCTGACTGGTGTACTTACAATTACAGAGGTTAGGCTAACAGGCCCTTCCACTGTTATGACGATCACATTTAACTTTATGGTACTTTACCAAGTACTTTGTAGTGGTTATATATTTCCCGAACAGCCCTGTTATAGCAGCACTTGCTATAGCAAGTGCGCCATGCTAACTGGCTATCGGTTAAGCACACATACTGGTTGCGGTATTGTTCTTACTCGCACTATTATCAGTGGCCTCGTTGGCCCTCACTTGATCTTACAGTCTTGACAATAACCCTCTGGGTAACTCCTCACTGTATTCATATGGAAATTATCAACTGGGGTGTTTCCTATTCTGGAGACCCCTTTTCTTTTGTATTGTTTCCTCTTCGTAGCCCGTTCCACGCATTTGTCGTGGTTACAGTAACACCCCAACCCAATCCAAATATGGTCTCGCAACTTAACAGCATATATATATACATGTCACAGCGGAATTCTTTACACTCCAGGACCTTGCCACGGTCTGACTACAGAATATACCGAACATTAGTACGTAACAACCTTAACCAAATACATATTCTTCTTACAATCCTCTCACAACCTATACATCTTACTAACTCAATTGCCATACGAGTGTACATGCACAACTCGTAGGTCACACTTAATCCTTAACACTTGTACCCCTTCTTATTCTCGCGACGGCCGCTTCCTGATGTTCACCTGTGTAGTAAAAACAGCCCCCAAAGGGGGTCAGCACGAATGCTGGTACGATCCTCTCATGGCCCCCAAGCTAACATGGCTACGACGACTAATTGTCGATAGCATGGAGGTTGATTAGATGCACAACATAATAGTAAATGCTGTAAACAACAATCCAATATGAACAATTAAAGTTCACACACAATGAACGACTTAAATGCATTCCCTCAATTAGAGAGTTAATTGTGTAACTCCTTAAGTTATATTTCCTCTTAATCTTAGTTCATCCTTATCTCACCTCAATCTTAATCTTAGAAACAACCACCCTTTAATAAGGAGTGGATGTAGCTTATCTTAGCCTTAATAATACAAACCATCCTTTAAAAAGGAATGGTTGCAACTTATCTTAACCTTACCTTATGTATGCCAACCGTTCTCTCATTGGGAACAGGTTAGCCCTTAGTTCGTTGTTTATTTTTGTAGGGCTTGGTTAACCCTAGCCAGCAGCAGGACACTTACCGGCAATAAACAACATTCTTAAATTGTTGGGGATGTAGGCTTGATCCCCCCACGCCATCTTAAAGCCACCTACCTTGGACTGGATGTCCAATGTAGCCGAGCCGGCCAACCGACCCAAGGCTACTAGTCCGAGGACTAGTCCTTAATCGGAAGTCGAATCTGCTATAGATACCGACCCCCTTTCCTTAGCATGCATGACCGAAGATCGGTCCCGGGTTTCCTCACTCAAGTTCCAGTTAGTAATAGTCTCAAGACCATGTTTGTTGGTTAACCTCTTTCGGTTTATATCAACCCATATTAGGGAGCATTCCTTAGTCTCACTCAATTCCTTACTAAACGTTGGTTAGTAAGTTCTCACGATATGTTGTGTTAGTTTTCAAACATCATACAACAATACAATAATCATAATATTCCGGTTGCATGCTTTATCTTGTTTAGTGAGCACACAAAAACAAATAGCACACAAGCCGAGGGACACCTCGTTAGCAAGCAGGTCACAAGAAGAACTGTACCGTTCACCGTTGGTCGTTCGGTTGCTTACTCTCTTCCGGAGTCCTACTTACTTAACTTACCTTACTTAACTTACTTAACCCTTAATGATTCCAACCTAACACCTCTTAAGTCTTACAACTTACTCTTACAAACTTAATCTTAAACTTTTAAGTTTATTCTTAACTTAATCCCTTAGGTCTTTATACCTCTAATCATCATTGCCCCCTTAATGGGGTACCATCAATACCACTAAACTCTCTTAGGGTTTCTTTCTTTTTCTTTTTTTTTTAAGTCTTAAGGGTCGACCGACCCACCGACCGACCCAACCCCTGGGTCGGTCCATGACAGAAACTTTTCCGTCTTTTGAAACCCATCCGTCCGACTCAGAGCTAGACCGACCGACCCAAACCCTCTGGGTCGGTCCATTACAGAACCCATTTCCTACGTTAGATTTCTGCCCGACCGACCCAAAGCTAAGCCGACCGACCCAAACCCTCTGGGTCGGTCCAGTCCAGAGACATTCCGGCTGGCTCAACATGGCCCGACCGACCCAAAACTGGGTCGGACCCTGGGTCGGTCCACTACAGATTTTTCTCTTAAATTGTTCTTTCAATTCCAAACTCTTCCACAAGTGTCCTAATAGGTCCAACACCATCTTGGCACATTAAACCCACCTTATAACCTCCACCAAACTCATCAAAACAACTTCCAAAGATCTTCTCAAACATTTACTCAATTCTTGCAAGAAATTCCTAACACTTATCAACTAATTCCTTATTTCTCTAACATGTGCATTTTATCTAAAACTTCAACTAACCAAAGTGTTCCTTTCCTACCCATATAACTCCTCCTTAACATCATTGCACTCCATCTTTGCTTGTTAAACCTTCCAAGGTCATCTTGCATGTCCATGCACAATTTTCCCTTCTTTCTTTTGGTTACTCATCACTCTTAAACTCTTAAGCTTGCTTATACATTTCTTTCCATTATCTTAATACTTTGACATTGTTCTTCATTTACCTTAACCATGCAACACCCTCCTTAGACATTTCCACTTCTCTATGCAACTTACTCACCATTCTCATGATCATACCCTCTTATACGTTTCTAGTCATTTCCTTGACGACTTACAACATCCTCCTACCATTTTCACTTCCATCACCCAAGTCCACATTCCATTCAACTAAAACTTATAGTCCAACTAACATCCCACATCTTACACAAACTTCTCGAACTCTCATCGTTTTCTCTTAGTTCATACCTAAATCATCTTAAAGCATTACAATCATTTCCTCCAGATTTGCACAAGTCTTACCATTCCTCATACCATGACTTTGGTGTGTTCAATGCACCCATATAAACTCTAATTTCCTCATAGACCATTCTAGGTCATTCTAAACCTCAAGAACTCCTTAGTTAACTCATTTCCCCTCAAATTCCTCATAGTGACTCCTAGTAATCCTAGGTCATATTAATTCACCACCATCACCTAAACATTATTTTCTACTCAAATTTCGCCATAGCTCCTCTAGTATATTATCATGCCCAAACACATTATTTTTTTTCCTCATTCAACCATCTCACACACATGAAGTTCTTCTCATCATATCTCATCACCCAAACTAACTCATTCACAACAAACTCAGTATATTGCAATAATCTTAAATTGCATAGCACTAAGGCTCTTAAATGACATGGCTCTTAGGCCCTTAAATGACTTAAACTTAAACACTGAATTTCCCACATATAAAAGCTTTCAACCTGCAAATACACCCTCATCTCTCATAGTAATTATAATGCTCTTAAAATCCATCTTAAACTTATATTACTAACTCATTCCCATTGGCTCCTTAGTCACAAGTTCACAAGCTCGTTTAAACTCTTTTTCCTAGGTTAAACAACCCATTACCTAATGTAAGCCCTAGGCTACATTGGTACCCATATAAACTCATTCCTTAATCTTAAACCACCATTAAGCAATTTACCTTGTTTCTCAAGCTTCTTAACCTCATCCTTACACCTTCACTTGCATGGATCTCGGCCACCACTTAAACTTCCTTTGCCAATGTTCTAACCAATATTCAATGACTCACATGAGTACTAAACAATACACTAACCCCAAGGAATGAAACCCTAGGTTAGAAATGTGTCCTAAGGTATAAAAGTGGATGATTACCTTTGAAGTCTCAAGATAGACTTTGGCGTTGAATGAAATAGGACCTCCACTAGTCCTTGGTGAATAAATCAAGCTAGAACAAGGCATAAAAACAAGGCCCCATGAGTAGTAATTTTCGGCCATGTAAGAAGTGATGGAACTTGGTTTTTCTTACATTTTCTTTACCTTAAGAGAATGGAGAAGCTAATGAGATCTTCAAACTTGATTTTCCTCCATCAATGGAGTTTTCTCATGGAACCAAACTTGAGCTTTGAAAGATTTGAAAAGATAGAAAGCTAGAGCCTAAGCTAACTAAGAATAATATGTGTTTAGTTTTTGATTTGGAGCTAAAATGAGTGAGTTGTAGACAAGGCAAGGTGAGGCAACAATGGAGCTTGTTCTCTTGGTTTGAGAGGATGAAGAGCATGAAGAAAACCGTGGAAGAAGAGAATTAATGGAGAAGAGGAGAGAAGGTAGGCTAAAAGGTAAGATATTTACCTAAAGTAAATAGTACCTTTCTTATTTCTCTTTTCTTTTCTTAAGCTGTGTGACTCATGTGGTGACTCACCACCTAAAACCGGCCCCTATTAATTAAGGCAAGTCATGGTCTTGTTTGACCAACTAATTAGCTTATATTGATTAAAACTTAACTAGTCACTATTTGGCACTATTCACTAATTAGTGCACATATTTCTGAAATTTTTGATTTCCCATGATTTAGGCTTCCTAATGTGATACTAATTAGTACACATGTTGATTAAAGAGTAATGATGGACATTTAGCCACTCAAAACTCAATTCTAAGACAATTTCTCAAAAATGTGCTTTAAGACTTCTTAAATCACATTTTGTGTTTTAACTTGTTTTCAAGCTTGGTTTTCTTTGCTAATTGACTTAAAATGACCATTAGAATATTAATAAGGTCTCATCATGATATTTGGGTACTCACCCAAGTCTCTCCAAGCTTAGAGCACAGTTTTGCCCTAATTGCCCTTAAGGCACTTTCTTGTGTTTTCCTTGGTTTAAATTGTCTACCAATCTTTCTAAGGCATATTCTAGCCTTACTAAATCATGATTTGATGTTTACTTAGCATACTTAGGTTTGGGGTATTTCAATCTACCCCCCTTAAAAGAACTTTGTCCCCAAAGTTCCCATGCATCTTATCTCATTTGAATACATGTGTTACCTCATTCCTTAGATCATATAGATCATACTTATGTATACTTAAACTCATTGAATCCTTAGATCCGCCATATTCTTATTCTTAACTATCACACAACATGCTTAAGCATGTATAGCACTCAAAATTCCTTTTGTTCCTTTTTGATGATTAAAACATTCACATAACTTCCAACGTATTCTCCCATGTCACCGGTCCGTAGACAATGGCTCATTCGTCCTCGTCACCATGGGCCAGAATACAAAACACGCTGCTCTCCCCATGTCACCTGTCCGAAGACAAAGGCTCGTGCGTCCTCGACTTCATGGGCGAGACTCAGTAATAAGGTAATCCTTTTTACGAGGTCATGTGAGGAATAATTCCTCTAATTAAAAATACAATCAACTCCAATTTCATTTTATCCTAAGGCCTCTATCCTTAGTGTGATTTAATTGTGACCACTGGTAGGGAGTTTCAGGAATCATCCTACCCTGATGTGATCAGCATCAGTGTAGAACCATCCTTCCACTCCAATTTGTGTTCGGTTTCCCTTGATCCCTAGAAAAATCAAGTTCCACCTCCCACGTCATTTTCAAACATCCAAATAATTCACTCATGTCCAATTTTCTATCTTTTTAGTTCTTCTAATCATAATCAATACATCTCCAAAGTGTGGACTCAGTCCATCAAACATTCCCAATTCATCTCTTAGTACTTACCTCAGGGCTTAACTTCCTACTAAGTTCTATTACAGTCGCATACCATTTCTCACCATCTTATGTCTCATAGCATTACCATTTCCTTCTTCATACTCATATCAAATGATATCTCATAGTGTAATCTTATTCTTATCTCACACCTAGTCTCATATCGACTCATACCTCATATATTCCTTATTCCTTAAGTCTCCTTAAACCTCTTCCTTAATTCTCTTAACTTGTACTCACACCGGAGTTAACAAGATAGGTACTTAATATGTATGGTATTCACATCTTCTGTGTGCAATAACCATAATTTATCTCAAAATGTTTATGTAAAACATATTCTCAAATTATTTTGTGCTATGCACACCGTAGTTTATGTACTCAGTACACAAACATACACTAAGCGGTTTTCGCTCTACCCCCCTTAAAATGGATTACGCCCACATAATCAACATTACATGATCTTTGAACATAAGTTCAAGATGTCTAATTCTTACAAAGCATCCTAGCTTCCATGTCATCTATCTTACTTAGAATTCGATCAGGAATGACTTAGTCTCTGTATCGAGGATTCTTAACGGTACTTATACCGTTTCCTTAACTTAGTTTGGTCTAATCTCAAAGGTAGTGATCTGCTAGCTTCCGCTGCACCACTCTGATGTTCTTAGGCTTAACTGCTTCACTTATCTTTTTATAGCATTGTATATCCTCCTGCCTCCTTACAGTTTAGGTATATTGGTCTCTCAATGGACACGTGTTATCTTTATATATACACGGCCTTAATGAGTTGTAACTCGTCTATCCATTCTCCTTGAAGATCTTATGTTCATACTCTTAGTATTTTCTCGAATGTCTAAATTGTTCTCCCCAACTGACCTTTGGTCTGAGGATGATTCTTAGTCTGAAACTACTGTTTAGTGCATATCGCGCTTTACAGTCTTAATCTCTTACATCTTAAGACATGTCCAATGTCTGTACTTAACAATTCATGCTCTTCGCACTTCATAGTCCTTAATTATTTGTTCTCTGGTTCCTCTGTGTTGCTGGTTCAACTGAATTCTTCTCTTCGACTGTTTGTGGTAGTAGCTGCTCTTGTGTGATCTTGCGTCGTTGTCTGTGGTACGGAGTTGACTACTTCCCGTGTTCCTTACACTATTCGTCTACATGCATGGGGTACCTTACTGGTACATTACTACTTACCCAACTAACTCATAAATGAGCGTGTCAGGCCTACAAGCCCCTGTGGGGTGCAGTCGTCCCACATCTCATTTTAGTAAACTCATAGTGTCCGTCACACGTTTAGCTATTGCTAATTATGAAGTATTTTGTTGTCGATCTCCTCTTTCATCGTTCCATAATAACATTTATTGTTCTTCTTGAAGTTAATCAAGGGAAGTCCATTTACTGTGTTCTTGGGTACGGTATGCTCCAGCTCCTTTCTGCATTGATTCTATTTCTTAGTAGCTTAGGTCTCATTCCATAGAGCCTCCTATCTTCTTTTCATATTCATACAATTAGGAATGCACTTCCAGTTCCTTAAGGAATGGGTAGTGTGCTTCCTGTGAAATCTTACCTAACCAGGTCCAGACTACTGGCATCAATGCTCAGTTCGTCTACCATCTTATTTTCTTATTTATGCTGGTCTTAACTCATAAATCTAATTGCCTCAGTGTCAATACTTGACGGCTCATACCTAACGGTCGCTTTACCGCGCACCACGTCTTAACCCACTTATCTAACTATTGTACTCACAACCACTACTACCGTGGTAGTTGGCCCTTACCATGTTGCCCATCAATGGTGCAACCTCTTATTCACTTATTCTCATGTCTTAGCTTATACTCAATCCCTTCTTGGTGTAAACACACTGGGAGTTCTCTCATTCCGGTGTATGGCGGTTGTCATACTGTGCTGTAAAAATAGTTAACTCTTAATGTGAAGACGTTCTGCTCCAATCTCAGATTCGTAAGTAGGCTAATTTCTTTCGCTTTCTTTCATCCTTAGTGATGTTATCTACCATGTAGTTTAATTGGTTACTGAAGAAGTCATCCACTGAGTCACAAGCTCTTCTGAGCATTGATTAATTGACGTGCTATAATGTGCAGTCACAATGTTTATCTCTGGCCATTACTAATTCTTACATCCTGGGTGTTGGATATGGGGTCTATCTGTGCAACCTTCCCTATTACTCAAATGTATCTGGTATGTTCTAAGGTAATCTCAAGGTTCATAGTTCCCATTTTCTAAATAAAGTGTATTTTATCTCTAATAGGTGAAAGCCCTTTTTGAGGGTTTCATTCCCACTCATGGCCTCACAACAAGTAGAGGTATCCCCACCCTAAAAGGCATGGTTCGTTCTCCGCTCCTGTCCTTAGCATTATCTCAATATTCTCATTGGTACCCTTTCTTGGTAATGTTCTTCCCAATCTAAGTTGTAGGTTTGGTAACCATTCATATCTACAAATTGTAGTCCCCTCGTGGCTTAAACAAGCTCTCTTATAACTTACTGCACCTCGGGCTCTGATGTGGTTAACATCCTTGGCTCGTAGGCTCTTAATGCTTAATGTCTTAGTTCCTTATTTGTACTCTTACTCATCTGCAGGTCATCCCTATAAGATTCTGGTTCTTTAAGCACTATCCACCGTTAGGTTACATACTAAATGTAGTATCGGGTTTCATGATAAGTTGCTGTATCCTGCTTCCTGCTAGGGAAGTTGTTCAGGTGATCTGAGGTTACTTAGTGTCTTTGGCAATACTGTCGTTTTACTAGACTTATGTCTTTTAATAGTCGAGGTTAGGTTCGTATTAGGCGTTTGCCTTACGGTGTCCAAGTTGGATATCATCCTGTCGTCTTATACTTCCATCTCAACGCTTCGTTCAACTTCTGTTGATTACGCCACCCTTTGATGATCAATCATACTTGGGTGTTAATGAGTTAAACAAACAGTATTAACTGTCATTCATCAGTTTGTTCGGCTCGACTATGCCCGCTCTGTGGGGGTAGTCCTCTGAGCTTTCCTCCGTAGGATTCGTATATCCTTAACTCTTGGTAGGTTATATCTTAAGTCTACTCTCTCTGTCCTTGTTTCCAGGGTTTACTAACATATTCATCGATGTTTGTTGCTTACATATTGTTTTGCTCGGATCACCGAGCGATCTCTTAGGTTTTCCCCTTAGAGTTCGGGATTGTGTTCTTATCGTACTGTCGGTTGTTGTTGTAGTGGTTTATACCATTGCTAATATTTATACGGTTTAATACTTTGTCCAAGTTCTGCTCCCAGCGGACTGGTGTGTCATCTCATCTCATCATGGTCAGGCCGTCGGGCCTTTCCAAGGTCTTATTTTTCTGTTCTTATGGATTTACCATCCGGTATTAATATGCGTTTCAACTGTAGCGTTCTCCTATCTTGCCATGATGGCTTTCTGTGTAGCTCAACCGTGGTAGCACTTGCTATGGCAAGTGCGCCATGCAGGATGGGTTATTGGTACAAGGTACATCGGTAGTGACACTTCCTTCTAATTTCCATGTAATTGGTAGTCCTTGGGACTCCTTCGATAATCTCTTATTTTGGATAACCGTCCATCCGGCAGTTTCCTTGTTGTTTGATAGTACTGTCATCTATTAGGGCGTTCCTCTTTATGAGGGAACCCCTTAATATTTTCTTATGTCTTAATCCTCACTCCTGTCTCCACACATTTTGTTGTGGTTATTAAGTAATAATTCTCCTTTAGGCACTACATCGTAGCCCTATTTCGGTATACAATTTATATGAGTTCCTATCGTCGTTCGCATTATGTCGGCCAGGTCTTGTATCCTTCCTCATTGTATGGGGCTTGGAGTTCCCGTTCCTAACTGGGCTTTCCAGTAATCTCAATCCTCATGCTTGGTATTATCCTACTGTGATGCTCCTTCGGACCACTGTCCGGTACCCATGTCGCTCCCCTTTTCCTTTCTATTGCACCCGTAGTGCTTTCCTTATCATTGGTATTGCGGGTTATTTCAACTGCGTAGCATGTCGACCCATGTTGCCGGTAATTACCATTCCCTTATTGATAGAATTCCATAGATAGCGCCTGTCTCTCTGTTGCGCTCCATCACAAACCTCCAAGTTCTCCGTAACTGTTGTGCAACAAGACGTTTCTCGTACTGCTTATTGTTAGCTAACTGCCAGATCGGGTTTCCCCGAGTAAGAGAAGGCTTCTTTCTCTGGCGTTTGTTCCACATATTCAGGGTTAGGGATGTGGAGGGCGGGTATAGGTACTATGGATATTCGGTAAACCGGGAAGTCCTGACTAACGCACTCTCACTCTATCTCTCAACCCTTAACCCATAACTCAATCTCAACCTCAACATTATCTAAGTTCGGTATTTCTTGTCTTCAGAGCGTAATACGCTCTGATACCACTTTTTGTAACACCCCAACCCAATCCAAATGTGGTCTCGCAACTTAACAGCATCTATATATATACATGTCACAGGAATTTTACACTCCATGACCTTGCCACGGTCTGACTACAGAATATACCGAACATTAGTACGTAACAACCTTAACCAAATACATATTCTTCTACAATCCTCTCACAACCTATACATCTTACTAACTCAATTGCCATACGAGTGTACATGCACAACTCGTAGGTCACACTTAAATCCCTAACACTTGTACCCTTCTTATTCTCGCGACGGCCGCTTCCTGATGTTCACTGTGTAGTAAAAAACAGCCCCAAAGGGGGTCAGCGAATGCTGGTACGATCCTCTCATGGCCCCCAAGCTAACGTGGCTACGATAAATCTAATTGTCGATAGCATGGAGGTTGATAGATGCACAAACATAATAGTAAATGTTGTAAACACAATCCAATATGAACAATTAAAGTTCGCACACAATGAACGACTTAAATGCGTTCCTCAATTAGAGAGTTAATTGTGAAACTCCTTAAGTTATATTTCCTCTTAATCTAGTCATCCTTATCTCACCTCAATCTTATTAATCTTATCTTAATCTTAGAAACAACCACCTTTAATAAGGAGTGGATGTAGCTTATCTTAGCCTTAATAATACAAACCATCCTTTAAAAAGGAATGGTTGCAACTTATCTTAACCTTACTTATGTATGCCAACCGTTCTCTCATTGGGAACAGGTTAGCCCTTAGTTCGTTGTTTATTTTTGTAGGGCTTGGTTAACCTAGCCAGCAGCAGGACACTTACCGGCAATAAACAACATTCTTAAATTGGGGATGTAGGCTTGATCCCCCCACGCCATCTTAAAGCCACTACCTTGGACTGGATGTCCAATGTAGCCGAGCCGGCCAACCGACCCAAGGCTACTAGTCTGAGGACTAGTCCTTAATCGGAAGTCGAATCTGCTATAGATACCGACCCCCTTTCCTTAGCATGCATGACCGGAGATTGGTCCCGGGTTTCCTCACTCAAGTTCAGTTAGTAATAGTCTCAAGACCATGTTTGTTGGTTAACCTCTTTCGGTTTATATCAACCCATATTAGGGAGCATTCCTAGTCTCACTCAATTCCTTACTAAACGTTGGTTAGTAAGTTCTCACGATATGTTGTGTTAGTTTTCAAACATCACACAACAATACAATAATCATAATATTTCGGTTGCATGCTTTATCTTGGTTAGTGAGCACACAAAAACAAATAGCACACAAGCCAAGGGACACCTCGTTAGCAAGCAGGTCACAAGAAGAACTGTACGTTCACCGTTGGTCGTTCGGTTGTTACTCTCTTCGGAGTCCAAATTCCCAAGTCCTAAAACATTCATTCAGTTTTAGGTTGTTAATCACTTAACTTAGTCCAACTTACTTATGAAATACCCCAAACCTTGATATGTGGTTTAAATATTAAAATATGGTATGTAAAGGCTAAAAAGTGCCTTAGAGACATCAATGAACCATTTAAACCATGGTAAAACACAATAAAACACTAAGACACGGTTTGAGCAAAAACATGCTCTAAGCTATGAGTGAACTTGGTTAGGACCCAAAGAGCCTACCAAGACTAAATAATATTCAATTGTGATTTAATAAGGCTAATTAAGTCCTTAGGAAACCTTGGTAGACAATGAAACCAAACAAAACATAAATAAATACCTTAAGGTCAATATGGGCTGAAATGTGCTCTAAGCTTGGGATAATGGTATAAGACCTAATGGTCATACCTATACCTTATTTATATGTAATGAACATATTAAATCAATTACTAAAGAAAACCAAGCTTGAAAACAAGTTAAAACACAAAATGTGCTTTAAGGAGTCTTAAAGCACGTTTTTGAAAAATTGTCTTGTAAATGAGTTTTGAAGGCTAAATGTCCATCATTACTCTTTAATTAACATGTGCACTATATAGTATCACATTTGGATGTCTATATCAATGGGAAATCAAAAATTTCACTTCTATGTGCCTGTTTTGTGAATAGTGATTTTTATAAGCTATTTTGTAACATATGTTATTATAAGTGAGACAATTGATTAATAAAGTCCAAAATACCCCTAAGTACTATTGGGGGCGGTTTTAAGGTGTGGTGACTCACCACCCTTGTTAATATGCTAAGGAAATAAAGAATGGACTAACTTAAGTACTATTTGCTTTTTAAGTACAAAATATCTTCCAAAAAGCAAAACTTATCTCATTCTCTCATTTCCTTCTTCATTTCCCACGTATCCAATCTTCTACCTCTCTTCTGCTGCTCTTCTACGATTTGCAATAGTACCACCAAGACTCCATCTTTGACCACTGTAAAACCTAGCTCACTTAACCAAATCAAAAACAACACACCACATTCTCTTCCTCTCATCAAGCTCTTCATTCTATCTTCTCAAAATTCAAGACCACCATTTCGGTGCCATGGAGTTCACCATTGATGGAGCTTGAGCTTGTGTTTCTACATATTGTTACTCTCTTTGCTTCTAGGTAAGGAATCTCAAAGAAAAATCAAGTTTCCTTCATGTTTTTGCCATGACCGAAATTGCACATTAATGGTGCTCTTGGTGGTGACTTTGTTTCGATTTATTCCAACCTTTCATGGACTAGGTGGAGTCCTCTCTTCATAGATATTCAAACTCTTCAAAGATCAAGGTAAAACAACTACATTAATGTTTTTGAAACAATGTAAACCTAGGGTTTACAATGAGTTAAGCTTAAAGCTTGTATACTCATTTCAATGTTTGTATATGTGTAGTAGTTGACAAGGAATCAATACCTTACCGGTTTTAAGGAAACAAGAAAGAAGTTGAGTGGAAAAGAGGTAAATATACTAACCTAATGTGGTATAATGCCTTGGGAGAAGTGAGCTTATATTGCTTGTTAAAATGATCTAAGGAGCCAAAGGTGAATGACCTAGTGAAATGCTCTCAAGGAGTTTAATAAGGGCATATGTATTGTTGTATGTAATTGCGGGTCGAAGGCATTTAAATGTGGAGATTCAGTGTTTAAGTTTAATGCAATTTAAGGGCCTAAGAGCCATGTTATTTAAGGGCCTATGTGCCAAGCAACTTAAATTGTGCACTATATTGTGATGTAGTGTAAATTGGGTGAAGTCTTGTGTGTGATGGTGTTCTTGATGGATTTAGGTGTTCTTGAGTGTTTAATGGTGAAAACTATGAGCTTTGGAATGATGATGTGCTAAGAGAACCTATGGCTTAATTTGTAAAATGTATAAGGAGTTTTAAGTGCTTAAATGAACTTGGGTGAACTAGGAATTGTTAGGAATGGATACATGCTTCACTAAGGAAGAAAACATGCATTAAGGTGTTCTAAGGTGACAAGGATTTAGGCATTATCTTGGAAGTTCTAGAAATCCAATGAGTATTTTTAGGATGTATTAAGTCTTGGAGAAGTTTGTTAAGGTTTAGGTTATGATAATGTGCAAGGTGGGAATAATGTAGGTAAGGTTTTGAGAAAGGAATTTGAGGAGTTGTGAAAAAGAAGATTTGGTTAGTAAGAGAAGATGCTTGGGAGATGATGTTATGATGGTGAGGAAACACTTTGGTATAGAGGTTATTATGGGTGAAACACCACATAGGAAACCAAGTGTAAATGTTACAAGTGTTATGAGATTTTGGGTGGAAATTGAGTAACAAGTCAAACATGGAACTAGGTGTGTTTGAGATGATATTTTGGCATTAGAATATACCTAAGATCATTTGGGAAGTTTATACAAATAAAGGAGGTGGAGAACTAATGCAACAAGACGTGGAAATGCAATTTTGACAATTCTGTAGCTTTGGTCCGGGACCTAGGTCATGGGTAAAGTCTCGGACCAGGCATTAAAAAGGGCCGAGAGTTGAACAAGGTTTTGGTCCGGGACTTGGGGTGAGTACAAGGTCCCGGACCACCCTATTAAATATGGCCGAGAGTACTCCAATGTGTTGGTCCGGGACTTAAGGTAAGGACCAAGTCCCGGACCACTCTAAAAATGTTGTTTAAGGTTGGAAAATGATGTCTAATGATGGAGATTGATGGATAATGATGTTATAAGGTTGTGAAGGACATGTTAGGTGAGTTATAAACGCAATTTGGTGGGTGAAAAGTTGAAGTAAAATGAAAGAGTGAAACATGTTAAAAATGTAAGGGTGTTTAACTAGTTAAACGGGGTTAACCATGGTCATTCGACGTTACACAAACATATTACCCCAATGTTAATGAAGATAACTTTAATGTACCAGTTGTTCGAGAATTGTTCGAGGAACGTAAGTGGACATGGTAGAGTGGACTCCGGTGACAGGTATGGTTTTCTTGCAACCTGTGTCCTACCGGATTACACCGGCTTGTATGCCAATGTGATTTTCTGTGTGTTTGCCACGTTGTAAGATAAATCATGAAACGAGTTTACAGTCGTTATTGTTGTTGTGTGTTTGCGTACCGATACCGGTAACCTCGAATGCGTATGAAAGGCTAGTTAACCATTATTAGGTAAACGTAAGAGAACGGTATCCGGTATAAAAGTTTCCAACTAAGGAACGTTCTAACCACGGCTATGCGTGAGTTAGTTGTGTGATGTTGCTGTAAGTGTATGACCCTCCTTTGCGTGATTAACTCAGTTGTAATACTGTATTGTGTGCTGATGTGATAGGATCCACAGCGGAGTCTTTAACTATGAGTATTTATATATTATGGGGGGGTGAGGAATCCGGTTGTTCCGGTCGCGCGTTGTTTGGGAGTTGTTGTATACAGTTTCTTCAGCTTCCTCTCTGTTGATTGTCTTCCTTCATTGGTCTTCGATCACCCCTGAGCTTAACCAAGGCTCTTGACTCACGTCTGTTGGGGATTATGTATGTTGTGTTCGGGTCACTAAACCCGATCCATCTTTATGTTAAGTTATTCGTTCGCCTAACAGAACGGTAACGAGTTATGTAAACGAGCTTAGCATGAGTTTGACAGCATCCTCTAGGCTCTCCCAGTGAACTAACTATGTTTGGGTCGGTTCCTAAGAGAACCATTCCCGTTATGTTATGTATTTTGTTGTGATGCAATATCTATTGCGGTATTATGTTGTGCACGTGGAAACGTGCAAAGTGTTGTTAGGTGTTGTATGTAGTGTATGTTATATGTTGTATAATGTGGAGTGAGTGGATCATGGATATGATTCCCAGTTTGTGATAAGAGGCGTTTAAGGACAACCCGATTTAAGGGTAAGTGTCGTCTATTAAGGAAGTAGCTCCATTAGAGGAGGAACACTCTAGGAATAATGAATACCATGAGTGACTTATCAAGTAAGGATATATTATCCGTTTGTTGAGCCCATTGAGGCGAAATGTTATGTGTGGTGTGTTTACAGTTGCGTTCATGTCTAAATATAATAAATCGCATGTTAAGACGACAATTAGTTGTGTGTGGCCCGGTAGCATGTGGGCTGCGGGATAACCATACCAGCAAAGGTGCTGAGCCCCTTGGGGGCCACCCTTTCTCTTCTTTTCTTATTTCAGGTACGAAGTGCTGAAAGCCGTTCGAGAGTAGGACGGGTAGTCGTTGTACATGGGTAATTATTTAAGTGTATGTATACAGCAGGCGTAGTAAGACCGAAACTGTTATCGGCATCAGTTTGTGAACACTCGGTACAGTTGAAAGGTGTATGTTGTTGTTGTTGTTAATGGAAAGGGATAGTAATGTGTAGTCGCTCGGGAATTTAGCCCAACAGACCGGTACAATGTATATGTATTAGCCTTGTTAGCCACGTGGGTGGTTAACGGGTGTAACACCAAGAAGTTAAGTAATGTGTTGAAGTTTGTTTTCCGCTGCAGTTTGTTGTTAAGTGTGTATGTTGTTTGGATGGGGTGTTACAACTTAACTTACTTAACCCTTAATGATTCCAACCTAACACCTCTTAAGTCTTACAACTTACTCTTACAAACTTAATCTTAAACTTTTAAGTTTATTCTTAACTTAATCCCTTAGGTCTTTATACCTCTAATCATCATTGCCCCCTTAATGGGGTACCATCAATACCACTAAACTCTCTTAGGGTTTCTTTCTTTTCTTTTCTTTTTTTTAAGTCTTAAGGGTCGACCGACCCAACGACCTACCCAACCCCTGGGTCGGTCCATGACAGAAACTTTTCCGTCTTTTGAAACCCATCCGTCCGACCCAGAGCTAGACCGACCGACCCAAACCCTCTGGGTCGGTCCATTACAGAACCCATTTCCTACGTTAGATTTCTGCCCGACCGACCCAAAGCTAAGCCGACCGACCCAAACCCTCTGGGTCGGTCCAGTCCAGAGACATTCCGGCTGGCTCAACATGGCCCGACCGACCCAAAACTGGGTCGGACCCTGGGTCGGTCCACTACCGATTTTTCTCTTAAATTGTTTTTTCAATTCCAAACTCTTCCACAAGTGTCCTAATAGGTCCAACACCATCTTGGCACATTAAACCCACCTTATAACCTCCACCAAACTCATCAAAACAACTTCCAAAGATCTTCTCAAACATTTACTCAATTCTTGCAAGAAATTCCTAACACTTATCAACTAATTCCTTATTTCTCTAACATGTGCATTTTATCTAAAACTTCAACTAACCAAAGTGTTCCTTTCCTACCCATATAACTCCTCCTTAACATCATTGCACTCCATCTTTGCTTGTTAAACCTTCCAAGGTCATCTTGCATGTCCATGCACAATTTTCCCTTCTTTCCTTTGGTTACTCATCACTCTTAAACTCTTAAGCTTGCTTATACATTTCTTTCCATTATCTTAATACCTTGACATTGTTCTTCATTTACCTTAACCATGCAACACCCTCCTTAGACATTTCCACTTCTCTTATGCAACTTACTCACCATTCTCATGATCATACCCTCTTATACGTTTCTAGTCATTTTCCTTGACGACTTACAACATCCTCCTACCATTTTCACTTCCATCACCCAAGTCCACACATTACCATTCAACTAAACCTTACTAGTCCACCACTAACATCACCACCTCTTACACAAACTTCTCGAACTCTCATCGTTCTTCTCTTAGTTCATACCTAAATCATCTTAAAGCATTACACATCATTTCCTCCAGATTTGCACAAGTCTTACCATTCCTCATACCATGACTTTGGTGTGTTCAATGCACCCATCTAAACTCTAATTTCCTCATAGACCATTCTAGGTCATTCTAAACCTCAAGAACTCCTTAGTTAACTCATTTCCCCTCAAATTCCTCATAGTGACTCCTAGTAATCCTAGGCCATATTAATTCACCACCATCACCTAAACACTTATTTTCTACTCAAATTTCGCCATAGCTCCTCTAGTATATTATCATGCCCAAACACATTATTTTTTTTCCTCATTCAACCATCTCACACACATCAAGTTCTTCTCATCATATCTCATCACCCAAACCAACTCATTCACAACAAACTCAGTATATTGCAATAATCTTAAATTGCATAGCACTAAGGCTCTTAAATGACATGGCTCTTAGGCCCTTAAATGACTTAAACTTAAACACTGAATTTCCCACATATAAAAGCTTTCAACCTGCAAATACACCCATCAATCTCATAGTAATTATAATGCTCTTAAAATCCATCTTAAACTTATATTACTAACTCATTCCCATTGGCTCCTTAGTCACAAGTTCACAAGCTCGTTTAAACTCTTTTTCCTAGGTTATACAACCCATTACCTAATGTAAGCCCTAGGCTACATTGGTACCCATATAAAACTCATTCCTTAATCTTAAACCACCATTAGGTAAGCAATTTACCTTGTTTTCTCAAGCTTATCTTAACCTCCTCCTTAGACCTTCTTCTTGCATGGATCTCGGCCACCACTTAAACTTCCTTTGCCAATGTTCTAACCAATATTCAATGACTCACATGAGTACTAAACAATACACTAACCTCAAGGAATGAAACCCTAGGTTAGAAATGTGTTCTAAGGCATAAAAGTGGATGATTACCTTTGAAGTCTCAAGATAGACTTTGGCATTGAATGAAATAGGACCTCCACTAGTCCTTGGTGAATAAATCAAGCTAGAACAAGGCATAAAAACAAGGCCCCATGAGTAGTAATTTTCGGCCATGTAAGGAAGTGATGGAAACTTGGTTTTTCTTACATTTTCTTTACCTTAAGAGAATGGAGAAGCTAATGAGCTCTTCAAACTTGATTTTCCTCCATCAATGGAGTTTTCTCATGGCACCAAACTTGAGCTTTGAAAGATTTGAAAAGTTAGAAAGCTAGAGCTTAAGCTAACTAAGAATAATATGTGTTTAGTTTTTGATTTGGAGCTAAAATGAGTGAGTTGTAGACAAGGCAAGGTGAGGCAACAATGGAGCATGTTCTCTCGGTTTGAGAGGATGAAGAGCATGAAGAAAACCGTGGAAGAAGAGAATGAATGGAGAAGAGGAGAGAAGGTAGGCTAAAAGGTAAGTTATTTACCTTAAAGCAAATAGTAACCTTTCTTTATTTCTCTTTTCTTTTCTTAAGTTGTGTGACTCATGTGGTGACTCACCACCTAAAAACCGGCCCCCTATTAATTAAGGCAAGTCATGGTCTTGTTTGACCAACTAATTAGCTTATATTGATTAAAACTTAAACTAGTCACTATTTGGCATTATTCACTAATTAGTGCACATATTTCTGAAATTTTTGATTTCCCGTTGATTTAGGCTTCCTAATGTGATACTAATTAGTACACATGTTGATTAAAGAGTAATGATGGACATTTAGCCACTCAAAACTCAATTCTAAGACAATTTCTCAAAAATGTGCTTTAAGACTTCTTAAAGCACATTTTGTGTTTTAACTTGTTTTCAAGCTTGGTTTTCTTTGCTAATTGATTTAAAATGACCATTAGAATATTACTAAGGTCTTATCATGATATTTGGGTACTCACCCAAGTCTCTCCAAGCTTAGAGCATGTTTTTGCCCTGATTGCCCTTACTACATCATGATTTGATGTTTACTTAGCATACTTAGGTTTGGGGTATTTCAACTGAGACTTGTCTCTTGTTTGGGCATTACATTATAGTTCCTTTGTTGGTTGGTATACCGTTGGTGTATCCCTTAACAACTGTGGTTCCGTAGACACTCGTCTCGGGTTTCATTAATCCATTTCTTGCCTGTTGCATGGTCGGTGCATTGCAAGCTGGTTATTCTCGACTGCTCGGCATGTCGACCCAGGTTGCCGGAAATTCTATTCTTCTATACACTTATTCTTCACTCTTCGCTATGAAATGCGGTTAACATTGTTTAGATGGGAACCGTCTCCGGGCTTCCCAGTCTTCGGGATCTACCGTATGACAGGTTCTCCATACCTTTAGAGGTACTTAATAACAGCCAGATCGGGTATTCCCGAGTAAGAGAAGACTTCCATCTCTCTGGCGTTATTTCCCAAGTTATATAACAGGGATTGTGGAGGGTGGGATGAATATTGTACGTTTCCAGTACACACTGGTAATCCCTAACTAGCGTATCTCTCACGCTATCACTCAACCCTTAACCCAAGGTACTAAAATCCTAACTCGGTACTTCCTAAGCTCGGTAATTCAGTCATCAGAGCGATACTTCGCTCTGATACCACTTTTTTTAACACCTCATCCAACAACAACACATTTAATAACAATATGTAGCGGAAAATATACTTCATCACATTACTTAACTCGTTGGTGTTACACGCCGTTAACCACCCACGTGGCTAACAAGGCTATTACATAAACATTGTACCGGTCTGATGGACTAGATTCCCGAGCGACTACACATTACTGACCCTTCCATTAACAATAGAAACAACATACACCTTCCAACTGTACCGAGTATTTACAAACTAATGTCGATGACAATTTCGGTCTTATTACACCTACTTTAAATATACAACTTAATGATTACCCATGTACAACGACTACCCCGTCCTACTCTCGAACGGCTTCCAGCTCTTTGTACCTGAAATAGGAAAAGAAGAGAAAAGGGTGCCTGAAATACCCCAAATCTAAATAATATTATTAGATCATTATTTATTGGAATATAATCCAAATATAAATCATTTCACGTACGCATGCAAACCCATGCATGAAAATGTTACGTAAAAATAGTCGTTTCTCCATAAACGCTAAAACGCCTTAGAAACATGTGATCAAGCATGACCTTGTATGACCTTCTAAGACTCAAACCAAATGGTCATACAATTGTTATATGAATATATAAATATATTCCCTAAGCTATATTCAGTCAAAAACGCAAAATGCTCGGGAGTGCTCACACCCGCTCCTTAAAGCACGAAAAGTCCGAAGGAGTGCCGAGATGGCACGAACCCCTATAAAATTTATTCCTAGAGTTCCTAACATCATTATTTATCATTCTAAAGAGAACCCACGAAGTGGTTTCTCAAAATTCAGCGAAAACCACAGGAGGATTTCTTAGCGCTCCTTTTTGGCCCGGGAGTGTCCCGATGGCCCGTAAATTATGTCACGGGTTGATATAACCCCATATAACTCAATGTAACATCTTAGTATATGTTTATTTACTATAATAAGTGTTTACAAACACTTGGAACTCATAAGAACAATTGGTTTTCCAAAATTTCCTTAGAGCACAAAAACACACCTTCGGGTGTCACGAAAATGCGTTTTACGCAATTACCTTGTAGTTTTTGACATGCCACGAATTGGTAATCTTAAAAAGGGTTAAAATGACCTTCTAAATCAGTTGGTGTGACTAGTCAACAAGGTGCTCTATAGGGGCCGATTTTAAGGGCAAAAACTAGTATAAAATTTGCTTTAAAAATTTATAAAAGGCTTAAAACATGATGACTCATCATCCCATGTGTTACATTACTTAATGCCAAAGTATGTAGGTCTCATTTGACCAGAGAGCTGTCGAAATTAGGTCATGGAACAAGGCCATGTGAGCTAGATACAAAACAAATGCTAAAAGCAAAAAGTAGATTCCTTTTTCTTTTTGCCTTTTGATTTCCTAAGCAAGTAACCTTCCTTGCTTCTTCCTTGGCTATTCATGGCTGGTTTTTGAGCTCCATTCAGTCCCTAAATTCGTGACTCTACATGAGGAAGAAGACAACACAAACTTAGAAAAATCAAAAGAAGATACCTTACCTAAATTTCCTTGTCTTCTAGTTCACATTATTTCTTCCACATGCTTTTGCCTTGTCACACTCCTCATGGCCGGTTTTCAAGCTGGAAAAGAGGTCATTTATTGAGCCAATCAACCATGAAATAAACTAAGAAAAAAGTATAGTCATTTGACATTAAAAATTGACAAAACAAAAATCAATTCCAAAGTGCAATTCCTTACCATTTACGTGAGCTAAGTCTCATTTTCTTCCTTGCCCTCTTCATCCACGGTTTAGGTAAGCTCTCTCCTCTCTCTTCTAGCTTCACCTTCTTCCTTTGAAGCTCTTAAGTCCATTAATGGAGTTTTAACTTCTATCTTCATCTTCAAGGTAATTTCCTAGCATTTCTTGGCAAGTCTTGAAGCAAAACTCTTCCTAGCATATCAAGGTGGGTTCGGCCACATTTAGTTCTCCAAGGGGATTGTCCAAACCAACATTAAACCAAGGAGCATCTCAAGGTTATCTTAAGGTAGGTTTTAAAGCTTGAAAATCCTTAAAACACATTTTTGTGTGTAACCAAGTTCTACCTCTTCTAAGTCTCTTTTCTTCTTCATTTTCATGAAGGAAACTTTGTTCTTCATCTACCTTAGGAGTGCCGAATTCATAAGGAGAAAAGTCTAAGGTAAACTCTTGTAAAAATACTTACAAATCTACTTAAGATCTTTATTCAAGATCTAACTCCTAAAACTCCTTCACCACTTGCATATAACCGAAGTGGAGCATCTATATTACCTTGGAGAAAGCTTGGAGATTCAAGAAGAGTTCAAGCACTTAACCACTTTTGTTGAGAAGTAAGTTTACTAAGTAAATCCTTATGATATAAGTTTTGTTAAGCTTCTAAAAATTATACAAAAATTATGTACACCTCCTAGGTTTATTAAAACCGAAACCATATGGTATTATATGCCAAAAATACAATCTATAACTTATATAGGAAATATTTACCTTAAGACACATTTTTGTGTCACAAAATTTAGTTATGTTACATATTAATTCAAGCCGAATTACCATGGGCAAAAATGCTTTATTTTAAGCTAAGAATCAATATAAGACATTACAATAATTTTTACATGAGTTATATGACTCATATGAATTTATGTACATTTATTATGACATATAAATCCACTTTCATATTATATGGTCACCAAATAAATATGGCCGAATGCTTTAATTGATAAATAGGTATTAATGACCTACTTAGGTATATAAACTTATATCACAAAGTTTGGTGAGCTAAAAATATTTCATTAGTGCTTAAATGGCTAATTAATTAAGTTAAGTGGCTTAAATGTAATTTTTACAAAATTTAGTGGGTTTATTAAAAACCGAGAGTTAAGTGGCTGTTTGGTATTATTATAATATAATATAAGGTTAGGAATTAAGTTCATGAATTTTAGATAAATTAAACAAGTGTTAAGATAACATTTTATAAAGTTTTGGGCTATTATGTAATTTATAATAGTTGTTATGAAAGTTTAGAATTTATTAGTGGGCGAATTCATAATTAAGAGAATTATTAGGTTCACTTTCGAAATTTTAAGGAATTAAATATTTAGACTATAGTTTATAAGTTATTAAGTAACTATTAGAAAGTTTTGGGGTGAAAATGTAATTAATGGAAAGTTCAAGACCAAAGCCGAATTCTTGGGGTTAGTTTGGTAATTTAAGAATTTATATATATATATTCGGCATTTATGGAGAATTAAAATTAAAACTATAGTTTACATGTCATTATGTAAAGTTATAAGATTTTGTGGTTGGATTGTAATTATAAGAAATAAATTATTAAAGCCGAGGATTTAAGGGGCTAAGTTGTAATTTTTGAGAGTTATAATATTTAAAAAAAGCTATATACCAAAATATTAGGGATGGCTTTGTAATTTAGCTAAATAAGAAATTAAAACTCTATAATATAAAGAGATTAGAATTTAATATAAAGTTTATGAATTTATGTGGTTGTTTTGTAAATAACCGAAAAATAAGAGTAAGAATTTAGATTAAAATAAATATAGGTCCTACATGGATATTTGGAGGAATTTAGAAGAAAGAATTTTGATTAAAGGAATTATGGAATTAAAACTATGGCTTACATGGTTATAAGGAATTAAAAGATAAACTAATAATATTTATGGTTAAAAAGGAGAATAATAAAACTATAAGAATTTTATGTCTATGTATGACATATAAATATAGTTAAGGAATTATAAGTTGTTATGTCACCTAGACAAAAAAAATAAACAACAAATGCAATAAACACATATATGTGCATTAAAGGATTTATAAATAAATCAAAAGGGATAACAAATAAGTTATACATTAAATCATGAGGTGATTAAAAGAAATAAACCTCACATGAAATAACAATATGAAATTTGTTAAAAGATCCAATAGAATTATTATATAAGGGTAACATAAATTAACCCTCTCGGTTAATCCTATTCTAGGACTTTGTTTGACCAGACGTTGACCGGGAATTTACAAGTACAGTCTACGGTGAACGGTATGGGATTCTTGCAACCTGTTTTCTAACGGATTACACCGGCATGTGTGCTATCTGTTGTTTGAAATAACGACCAAGATAATTAATGTAAACTGTTGTTTTACTCTTGCACACTGTGGTATTATTTTATGTGCGTGAATGTTGCTGACTACATCGTGTATGTCCCACGCATACAAACACTACTATACCAGTGGATTAAATACCTGCGTTTCAGTATACCGAGGACTTGTACTCAAGTCTCTCACTAACTTCAGTTTATAACAAACATCATTATCCTAAACGTGATAATTGACAATACACATTGTGTTCTTGTTTAACGTCTTTATATGACACTTAACAACTCTATACTACGAGAATGAGGAGCCCAGTTGGATCTGGCCATGCATGCTACAGGAGCTGTACCTGTCTCAGGTCGTCTCCTATCTACGTCGCGACGGAACATTCAGTTGGGAGGAAGACTTTATTCCTCCCGGGATTCAAATGCCCTTCAGTTCGAGGAAGACTTTATTCCTCTAGTGGGTTCTTATTTCCCACGCCATTCAGTTCAGGGTTTAACTACGTTATCTCCTGGGGTTTTTATACCCAACCTTTCTTTATAACGAGGTCACTATACCTCCACTATTTTAGATATTCAGTTATAACGGTCAGTCCCATTGTGTGGACCGACTATCAGTAAAGAATTTCAGTTCAGCTAACTCGACCTTCTGTGTCTTGTTCTATGTGACATTATTGTCCTTGTATGGATACTTGTTATTATCAGACTATGCTTGTTTACAGCTTTATAAAAATGAACTGCATGTGTTCGACAAAGTAGTTGGTGTGGCCCGGTAGACGATGGGCTGCACGTTTTCCATACCAGCATTGTTTGCTGAGCCCCTTTGGGGGCACCCCCATTTTTCAGGTACCTGAAGTTGAGGAGATCACCACACTGAGTGTAGGTGGGGTAGACCAAGCTTTGGGAGTCTACTATTAGTTAATTGTTTTATTTCAGTATTGTACTTTTGAGTTTGATTCCTAGTATCTCGGGTTGTATCTGTATTCCAGACCGTGACATTTGAGGACTGTATTTGGACTTAGCCTTGTTGGTCACAAGGGTGGCCAACGGCATTGTAATACCGCCCGGTTGTTGTATTTATTTCCGCTGCAGTTGTATTTTATTTGGGAGTGATCGTCGTTCAGTTTATTGGATTTCGGGTTGGGGTATTACAAAAAGTGGTATCAGAGCGTAGTTACGCTCTGGATACAAGGATACACCGAGATTAGGATATCTAAGACTTTAAGTTAAGGGTTGAGTGATAGTATTGAAAGGAGTTTAAGTTAGTTTTACTTAGACTACTATCCAAGACCAAGATTTTGACCACAGTGCCTAATATACCTCAACATCCTGCAGATGTCAGGAAGGGGAGGACGACGTGGACAGGCTGATGAGGAGCCAAACATCAGGCTGGCAGACATTGCTACCTTGATTGCTCAGGCATTTGCACAGGCGGGGGTTGCACAGCAGCAGCAGTTACCTCCACCACCACCACCCAGGGAGAGAGACTGGGTGAAGAGTTTGGCTGATCTGAGGCCGACTGCATTCAAGGGGCAGACTGACCCTGCTCACTTAGAAACCTACATCATGGAGATGGAGACAGCGTTCGAGACGCTTGCAGTCCCAGCTAGGGAAAAAGTAAGACTTGCTGCCTTTTATCTGAAGGATGCAGCTAGAGATTGGTGGAACATGGTGAAAGCCGACCACCTGGATGACCCAGCTTTTACTTGGGGACACTACACTGCACTACTTAGGGGCAAATACTACCCGGCCCACACCAGGATGGTGAAGACTAGGGAGTTTGACGCCCTTGAGCAGACGGGGAAGATGTCAGTGGATGAGTACTATGCGAAGTTCACTTCGCTACTCCGACTACTACCCGGCATAGGATACTCGGACCAGGTCTTGGTCGACCGGTTCTACGGGGGACTGAGCCCTCGACTCCAGTTTGGGATGGGACCAATCATCCCCACCAGTTTGCAGGTAAAACAGGAGAGACATAAATCAGTTGGAAATCTTATTACATACTATACCCCATCACGGGAGATTTGGAGATTAATATCTTGAGATTTCAGGAATGCTATCATGCTGCTTCCGTAGTGGAGATCACTTGTAAGAGAAGGGATGCTTTGAGCTCCCAAAAGAGGAAGGACGGACCTGGTGGCGAAGATGCCAAGCAGGGGAACTCCAACAAAAGAAACAAACCCTATCAGAAAGGACAGGGGTCCTATCAAGGGAAAGGGAACCAAACTACTGGGAACCCCCAGTCAGGAACCTACGGAGTGGCAACTTCACAGAAAACCTACCCACCTAAGGGTAGGCACTCTAATCAAACAGTTAAATTTTGAGACTTTTGTGATTACTTCAGCACCGTTAGAATGAATAATTGACCTTGATTGTATTAGGTTCTGGATCTGGCTCAAACACGGGCCAGAAGTATATCCGCCGTTTCAACTGTAAACAGTGCGGAAAGGATCACCCCGGCGTGGACTGCCAGGGGGAGAAAGTCATGTGCCGCTACTGTCAGATACTCGGGCATCGTGCCTTCGAGTGCATCCGAAACCCGGAGAGCAGGAACTACCGCCCGGGAGCAAAGGCAACCACCGGCCCTAAGAATGGAGCTAGCGATACTCGCCCTCCACCAACCAACCAAGCTCAGGGGTATAAGGGCAAAGGCCCAGCATCGGGACCCGCCCTTCATGTCATGAACCGCTCAGATGAGGCTGGTCCTTCTACCAATCCAGGTAATTCTAAACCATGTGAACCTGTTATTAAGCAATGGATGATGTGAATGAGTGCTTGCATGCCTTGATTGCCTAGTTGCATAGGAAAGAATTAGTAAGACTCACTAGAAAATTTAAAACACGTAGGAAGCTATAAGATATGCTTTCCTATCCCCTCACCGCCCTCCCTGGAAGAAACCATTATCAAAGTGCAAGAACCAGGGAACGAACAATGTAAGGTTATCCAACCAGGTTTGATATTACTCAAAGGATACCTAACACCGGAGACACAAATTGCAATCATCAGAAAATGTCAAGAATTAGGAGCAGGACCAGGAGGGTTCTACACTCCAGAATTTCCAGGAGGATCAAAAATGAAGCTGAAAATGATGTGTTTGGGAAAGGATTGGAATCCTTATACCAAGAACTACCAGGATACAAGAAATGGAGATGGAGCACAAGTGCCAAAAATCCCAGAGGAATTGTTACAAATTGTGGAGCAAGCAGTTACTACAGCTCAACAGCTAGAAGAAGATCCAGTTCCCAATCTAAGGGCTGATCTATGCATCATCAACTTCTATGAAGAAGGAGGCCGCTTAGGACTACACCAGGACAATGATGAAACAAAAGGGTCCCTTGAACAGGGGATACCAGTATTGTCCTTGTCAATTGGAGATGACGCAGAGTTCCTTTATGGCGAGCAGAAGCGTGTGGACCTTGCAAAGAAAATCATATTGAGTTCAGGAGATGTTTTAATAATGGGTGGAAAGTCAAGGTTGCTTTACCATGGAATTAAAAGGATTAAGTTAAGCACAGCACCTTCGACAGTGATAAACGCCACTCACATGAAACCAGGAAGATTAAGTTTGACTTTTAGAAAGTATTAGTGTTGTAATTGTTATTGGACACCCGAAAGGAGATCATATCATCAGTGAAGCATTATTGTTATGAAAAGTGAATGTTTGTCGACCTCCATCATATATCAGAGTACTTACTCAGATTCTGTTATTAGGTTGTGCTAAGGAGACGGAAGGTGCCTTAAGTATACTTACTGAGGAGGAGGCCAGCAAGGGCGGCGCGATCCTCACTGGTACCTTTCCGGTTAATGGAGTGGATGCATTAGTACTGTTCGACTCCGGAGCCTCACATACTTTCGTTTCGCCTACGCTTGCGGGGAAGTTGGGGCTAGACGCAGTAGAGTTACCTGATTTTAAGGTGGCACTCCCGTCTAAGGAGAAGATCAGTTGCACTCGTCTTTATAGAGGAGCCACTATCAGTATTAAGGAGGAGGAATTTCCTATTGACCTTAGTTCAGAGGTCTAGGATTTGATGTTATAGCCGGGATGGACTGGCTGGGGCGGCACAGAGGCCACATTCTTTGTGCAGAGCGCAGACTGTTGCTTAAGAGCCCATCAGGAGTGACGGTATCTTACCGTCAGAGCCCTAGGGCACCATCGATAAAAGTTATATCTGCTATGTCCATGTACACACGTCAGGAAGCAGAAGGAGGTATATCTATGTTATGTTCAGAATGTAGAGCATGACCCTGATTTTGATCCAGCTATGCCAGTGGTGTCGGATTTTCAGATATTTTCCAAAGGAACTTCCAGGCTTACCGCCATCCAGAGAGGTAGAGTTCTCCATCGAATTACTACCAGGTACCGGTCCATAGCTAAGGCACCGTACCGTATGGCACCAGCAGAGATGGCTGAGCTGAAGGAGCAGTTGAAAGATTTATTGGACAAGGGATACATACGACCTAGCGTATCTCCTTGGGGAGCACCAGTCCTTTTGTGAAGAAGAAGGATGGAAGCCTTCGTTTATGTATTGATTACAGAGAGCTTAATGCAGTATCGGTGAAAATAAATATCCACTACCACGGATTGATGATTTGTTTGATCAGTTGAGAGGAGCAAAAGTGTTTCGAAGATCGATTTGAGATCAGGCTACCATCAGATACCCATCAGGGAGCAAGACATAGAAAAGACAGCTTCAGAACACGGTATGGCCACTATGAGTTTACGTTATGCCTTTTGGCTTGTCAAATGCACCTGCAGTCTTCATGGATTTGATGAACAGATTATTCAGAGAGCAGTTGGATAAGACCGTGGTTGTTTCATCGATGACATCCTCATCTATTCAAAGTCTAAGGAAGAGCACGAGAGTCACCTCCGACATGTACTTGAGATCCTAAGGGAGAACCAGCTTTATGCTAAGTTCTCCAAATGTGAGTTTTGGTTAGACAGAGTTTCCTTTCTAGGACATGTCATCTCAGATGCTGGGATCGCGGTGGATCCAGCAAAGATAGAAGCAGTTCGCACTTGGCCTAGGCCAAAGACCGTTACGGACATCAGGAGTTTCCTTGGTTTAGCAGGATACTACAGAAGGTTTGTCAGAGACTTCTCCAAAATAGCCAAACCTATGACCAGCTTAATGAAGAAGGACGCACCTTCACATGGACTACTGAATGTGAGACCTCATTCGAGCTTTTGAAGAATGCTTTGACATCAGCACCAGTTTTGACTATACCTGAAGGCACAGAGGGTTATGAAGTTTACTGTGATGCATCAGGCAGAGGATTAGGGTGTGTACTCATGCAGAATGGGAAGGTAGTCGCCTACGCTTCCCGACAGTTGAAGAAACATGAGGAAAATTATCCCACACATGACTTGGAGCTTGGAGATTGTTTTTGCATTGAAGATCTGGCGCCACTACCTGTATGGTGTCCAGATGACCGTATATTCGGATCACAAGAGTTTGAAGTATGTATTCACCCAGAAGGAGTTAAACATGAGACAAAGAAGATGGGTTGAATTTCTTAAGGACTATGACATTGATTTGCAGTACAAGGAAGGAAAGCTAATGTGTAGCAGACGCATTGAGTCGACGAGCACATTCCTTAAATGCCATTGTGGCTAGCTCGAGTCTTATAGACGACATACGTAGCACAGCAGAAGGATCAGCGAATGATGGAGATCAGTCAGAAGTTGACTGACGGTACATTTGAGGGTGGTAAGTATGAGTTTCAGCTACATGATGATGGACTCATCAGATTGAAGGGCAGATTGTGTATTCCCAGAGACAGCACAGATATAAAGGAGCATATTCTTCGAGAGTCCCACACTTCTACCACATCTGTCCATCCAGGAGCTTCTAAGATGTACAGAGATCTAAAGAGGTATTTCTGGTGGAGTGGTATGAAGGGCGACGTGACAGAGTATGTGATTCGATGTCTCACTTGTCAGAAAGTGAAATTCGAACATAGACGACCAGGAGGTATGGTACAGTCTATGCCAGTTCCAGAATGGAAGTTTTATGACATTTCTATGGACTTCGTGGTGGGACTACCACCTACGAGAGGAGGCCTTAATATGATTTGGGTTGTTGTTGATCGACTGACTAAGGTTGCTAGGTTTATTCCGATGAAGGACACTTGGAAAGTGCCAAAGTTAGCAGAACTATTTGAGCAGGAGATTATCAGACATCATGGAGTACCTAAGACTATGTTTCAGATCGAGACACTAGATTTCTCTCACGATACTGGCGAGCTACTCGCGAGGCACTTGGCACTGAGTTGAAGCTTAGCACAGCATTTCATCCTCAGACAGATGGTCAGTCAGAGAGGACTATTCAGACCTTAGAGGACATGCTACGAGCATGTGCCTTGGATTTCCAGGGCAGCTGGATAGATAGATTACATCTCATCGAGTTTGCTACAATAACAGCTATCACGCCTCTATACAGATGTCACCTTTCAGGCTTATATGGCAGACCATGCCGCACACCTTTGTGCTGGGACGAGTCTAGTGAGACCGTCATCATTGGGCCTGAGTACTTAGAGCAAGTCCAGGCAGAAGTACACAAATCAGAAACAATATGAAAGCAGCACAAGACAGACAGAAATCATATGCTGATGAGAGGCGACGAGACCTTGAGTTCGCGGTTGGCGACCAGGTATTTCTACGAGTATCACCCATGAAGGGTGTATTCAGATTTGGACAGAAGGGCAAGCTAAGCCCGAAATTTGTAGGACCCTACGCTATCATAGAGCGGGTGGCCTGTGGCATATCGACTTGATTTGCCAGCCGATTGGGCAAAGTACACAATGTTTTTCACGTGTCTCAGCTTAAGAAATACATGCCTCATCCTTCTCATGTTCTACAACCTGAGACACTCTCTTTAGAACCAACAATGCGGTATGTGGAAACACCGCAACGAATCTTAGACAGAAAGACACGAGATACTCGAAACAAATCTGTAAGCTTAGTAAAGGTTCTTTGGTCAAACCACGATGTGGAGGAGGCCACATGGGAATTAGAAGCAGATATGCGAGCGAAATTTCCCTCATTTACCGACTAGACGCTTTAGTCTAGGGTACGGGGGCTACCCCTCTTTTTTTGGGGGGTAGAGCCTTTTTCTTTGTGAGTTCAGTATGCATTTGTTACATTTCAGTGAGTGTTCTTGTGTAACACTATTCAGTTTTGTTGCACCTTGTTGCATTTCAGTGAGTGTTCTTGTGTAACACTATTCAGTATATTCAGTGACACCTTGTCTTGTATGTGTTCTTGTGTAACACTGTATTTGAATGTACCTTGTACTTCTACTTGTTGGTGTGTACTTTGTTACACTACAATGAAAAGTTTATGTGCACTACTCTGCACTATTAAATATGAAAAGTGACTGTGTTATTACATTACACTATATTGTTCCAAAGTGTTCCTGTTGTGTTTGATGTACACTGTGAACTTAGGAATATAGAGACTTGGGACTTGATCCCTACTAGATTGAGTTGTGGATACTTAGTGGAACTTGATTCCCCACAACCTTATAATTTAGATATGAGACTTCGGGGCGAAGTCCTTTTTAAGGGGGGTAGATTGAAATACCCCAAATCTAAATAATATTATTAGATCATTATTTATTGGAATATAATCCAAATAAATCATTTCACGTACGCATGCAAACCCATGCATGAAAACGTTACGTAAAAATAGTCGTTTCTCCATAAACGCTAAAACGCCTTAGAAACATGTGATCAAGCATGACCTTGTATGACCTTCTAAAACTCAAACCAAATGGTCATACAATTATTATATGAATATATAAATATATTCCCTAAGCTATATTCAGTCAAAAACGCAAAATGCTCGGGAGTGCTCACACCCGCTCCTTAAAGCACGAAAAGTCCGGAGGAGTGCCGAGGTGGCACGAACTCCTATAAAATTAATTCCTAGAGTTCCTAACATCATATTATCATTCTAAAGAGAACCCACGAAGTGGTTTCTCAAAATTCAGCAAAAACCACAGGAGGATTTCTTAGCGCTCCTTTTTGGCCCGGGAGTGTCCCGATGGCCCGTAAATTATGTCACGGGTTGATATAACCCCATATAACTCAATGTAACATCTTAGTATATGTTTATTTACTATAATAAGTGTTTACAAACACTTGGAACTCATAAAACAATTGGTTTCCCAAAATTTCCTTAGAGCACAAAAACACACCTTCGGGTGTCACGAAAATGCGTTTTACGCAATTACCTTGTAGTTTTTGACATGCCACGAATTGGTAATCTTAAAAAGGGTTAAAATGACCTTCTAAATCAGTTGGTGTGACTAGTCAACAAGGTGCTCTATAGGGGCCGATTTTAAGGGCAAAAACTAGTATAAAATTTGCTTTAAAAATTTATAAAAGGCTTAAAACATGATGACTCTATCATCCCATGTGTTACATTACTTAATGCCAAAGTATGTAGGTCTCATTTGACCAGAGAGCTGTCGAAATTAGGTCATGGAACAAGGCCATGTGAGCTAGATACAAAACAAATGCTAAAAGCAAAAAGTAGATTCCTTTTTCTTTTTGCCTTTTGATTTCCTAAGCAAGTAACCTTCCTTGCTTCTTCCTTGGCTATTCATGGCCGGTTTTTGAGCTCCATTCAGTCCCTAAATTCGTGACTCTACATGAGGAAGAAGAAACACAAACTTAGAAAAAACAAAAGAAGATACCTTACCTAAATTTCCTTGTCTTCTAGTTCACATTATTTCTTCCACATGCTTTTGCCTTGTCACATTCCAAAGTGCAATTCCTTACCATTTACGTGAGCTAAGTCTCATTTTCTTCCTTGCCCTCTTCATCCACGGTTTAGGTAAGCTCTCTCCTCTCTCTTCTAGCTTCACCTTCTTCCTTTGAAGCTCTTAAGTCCATTAATGGAGTTTTAACTTCTATCTTCATCTTCAAGGTAATTCCTAGCATTTCTTGGCAAGCAAGTCTTGAAGCAAAACTTTCCTAGCATATCAAGGTGGGTTCGGCCACATTTAGTTCTCCAAGGGGATTGTCCAAACCAACATTAAACCAAGAGCTCTCAAGGTTATCTTAAGGTAGGTTAAAGCTTGAAAATCCTTAAAACACATTTTTGTGTGTAACAAGTTCTACTCTTCTAAGTCTTTTCTTCTTCATTTCATGAAGGAAACTTTGTTCTTCATCTACCTTAGGAGTGCCGAATATAAGGAGAAAAGTCTAAGGTAAACTCTTGTAAAAATACTTACAAATTACTTAAGATCTTATTCAAGATATAACTCCTAAAACTCCGTCACCACTGCATATAACCGAAGGGAGCATCTATATTACCTTGGAGAAGCTTGGAGATTCAAGAAGAGTTCAAGCACTTAACCACCTTTGTTGAGAAGTAGTTTACTAAGTAAATCCTTATGATATAAGTTTTGTTAAGCTTCTAAAAATTATACAAAAATTATGTACACCTCCTAGGTTTATTAAACCGAAACCATATGGTATTATATGCCAAAAATACAATCTATAACTTATATAGGAAATATTTACCTTAAGACACATTTTTGTGTCACAAATTTAGTTATGTTACATATTAATTCAAGCCAAATTACCAAGGGAAAAAGATTATTTTAAGCTAAGAATCAATATAAGACATTACAATAATTTTTACATGAGTTATATGACTCATATGAATTATGTACATTTATATGACATATAAATCCACTTTCATATTCTATATGGTCACCAAATAAATATGGCCGAATGCTGTTAATTGATAAATAGGTATTAATGACCTACTTAGGTATAAACTTTAGATCACAAAGTTTGGTGAGCTAAAAATATTTCATTAGTGCTTAAATGGCTAATTAATTAAGTTAAGTGGCTTAAATGTAATTTTTACAATATTTAGTGGGTTTATTATAAAAACCAGAGAGAGTTAAGTGGGCTGTTTGGTATTATTATATATAATATAAGGTTAGGGAATAAGTTCATGAATTTTAGATAAATTAAACAAGGTTAGATAACATTTTTATAAAGGTTTTGGGCTATTATGTAATTTTAATAGTTGTTATGAAAGTTTAGAATTATTAGGGGCGAATTCATAATTAGAGAAGTATTAGGTTCACTTTCGAAATTTAAGGAATTAAATATTAGACTATAGTTTATAAGTTATTAAGTAACTATTAGAAAGTTTGGGTGTGAAAATGTAATTAATGGAAAGTCAAGACCAAAGCCGAATTCTTGGGGTTAGTTTGGTAATTAAGAATTTTATTATATATTCGGCATTTATGGAGAATTAAAATTAAAACTATAGTTTACATGTCATTATGTAAAGTTTAAGATTTTGTGGTTGGATTGTAATTATAAGAAATAAATTTTAAAGCCGAGGATTTAAGGGGCTAAGTTGTAATTTTTGAGAGTTATAATATTTAAAAAAAGCTATATACCAAAATATTAGGGATGGCTTTGTAATTTAGCTAAATAAGAAATAAAACTCTATAATATAAAGAGATTAGAATTTAATATAAAGTTTATGAATATATGTGTTGTTTTGTAAATAACCGAAAAATAAGTAAGAATTTAGATTAAAATAAATATAGGTCCTACATGGATATTTGGAGGAATTTAGAAGAAAGAATTTTGATTAAGGAATTATGGAATTAAAACTATGGCTTACATGGTTATAAGGAATTAAAATAAACAATAAATATTATTTATGGTTAAAAAGGAGAATAATAAAACTATAAGAATTTTATGTCTATGTATGACATATAAATATAGTTAGGAATTATAAGTTGTTATGTCACCTATACAAAAAAAATAACAACAAATGCAATAAACACATATATGTGCATTAAAGGATTTATAAATAATCAAAAGGGCTATAACAAATAAGTTATACATTAAATCATGAGGTGATTAAAAAAATAAACCTCACATGAAATAACAATATGAAATTTGTTTAAAAGATCCAATAGAATATTATATAAGGGTAACTAATTAACCCTCTCCGTTAATCCTATTCTAGGACTTTGTTTGACCAGACTTGACCGGGAATTTACAAGTACAATCTACGGTGAACGGTATGGGATTCTTGCAACCTGTTTTCTAACGGATTACACCGGCTTGTGTTATCTGTTGTTTGAAATAATGACCAAGATAATTAATGTAACTGTTGTTTACTCTTGCACACTGTGGTATTATTTTATTTGCGTGAATGTTGCTGACTACATCGTGTTATGTCCCACGCATACAAACACTATATACCAGTGGATTAAATACCTGCGTTTCAGTATACCGAGACTTGTACTCAAGTCTCTCACTAACTCAGTTTATAACAAACTCATTATCCTAAACGTGATAATTGACAACACATTGTGTTCTTGTTTAACGTCTTTATATGACACTTAACAACTCTATACTACGAGAATGAGGAGCCCAGTTGGATCTGGCCATGCATGCTACAGGAGCTGTACCTGTCTCAGGTCGTCTCCTATCTACGTCGCGACGGAACATCAGTTGGGAGGAACTTTATTCCTCCCGGGATTCAAATGCCCTTCTTTCGAGAAGACTTTATTCCTCTAGTGGGTTCTTATTTCCCACGCCATTCAGTTCAGGGTTTAACTACGTTATCTCCTGGGTTTTATACCCAACCTTTCTTTATAACGAGGTCACTATACCTCCACTATTTCAGATATTCAGTTATAACGGTCAGTCCCATGTGTGGACCGACTATCAGTAAAGAATTTCAGTTCAGCTAACTCGACCTTCTGTGTCTTGTTCTATGTGACATTATTGTCCTTGTATGGATACTTGTTATTATCAGACTATGCTTTTCAGCTTTATAAAAATGAACTGCATGTGTTCGCAAAGTAGTTGGTGGGCCCGGTAGACGATGGGCTGCACGTTTTCCATACAGCATTTTGCTGAGCCCTTTGGGGGCACCCCCATTTTTCAGGTACCTGAAGTTGAGGAGATCACCACACTGAGTGTAGGTGGGTAGACCAAGCTTTGGAGTCTACTATTAGTTAATTGTTTTATTTCAGTATTGTACTTTTGAGTTTTGATTCCTAGTATCTCGGGTTGTATCTGTATCCAGACCGTGAATTGAGGACTGTATTTGGACTTAGCCTTGTTGGTCAAAGGGTGGCCAACGGCATTGTAATACCGCCCGGGTTTGTATTTATTTCCGCTGCATTTGTATTTTATTTGGGAGTGATCGCCGTTCAGTTTATTGGATTTCGGGTTGGGGTATTACAGTGCCCCCCAAGGGGCTCAGCACCTTTGCTGGTATGGTAACCCGCAACCCACATGCTACCGGGCCACGACAACTAATTGTCGTCTTAGCATGCGGTTGATTATATTTAAATCATGCATGTAACTTAAACACACCAACACGAATCATTCCGCCTCAAGGGCTCAAAACGGATAACATATCCATACTTGATAGGTCACTCATGGTATTCATTACCCCTATAGTGCTTCTCCGCTAATGGAGCTACTTCTTAATGACGACTCTTACCCGTTTTCAGTTTCCTCAAACGCCTCTTATCACAAACTGGATTCAATCCATGATCCACATACTCCACATTTTACAACATATAACATGCATCACATAACAAAATAACACACTTTTCACGTTTCGACGTGCACATAATAACATCGCAATAGAAATTGCATTACAACAACATCACATAACATAACGGAACGGTCCTCTTAGGAACCGACCCAACATTGTTAATTCACTGGTGAGCCTAGAGATGATGTCACTCTCATATAACTCGTTATACAACACTCATTACCCTCCTAATAGTCGGACGAGTAACTTAAGTTAAGATGGTTTCGGGTTTGGTGGCCCGACACCACCACACAAACACTGTTCCCCCTAAACCGATCATAAGTCAGAATAGTTAGCTTTGGAGTAAGCTAATTGGAGATCATAACCCGAGAAACACCATAACAGAGAGGAGGGTAAGGCTAAGAAGGATACCCACTCCCAAACAACGTGCGACCGGCCAAACCGGATTCCTCACCACTGTTAGTACATTCTTACTTTTAGATATTAGTTAGAACCCCACTATGGAGTCTATCACATCTAACACCAACATATTACAACTGGGTTAAACATACAAGGGGGATCCCTACATTCACATACACATATCACACAATTAACACACCATAGCGTGGTTAGAACGTCCCATGGTTCGGGTCGTTTAATCCGAATACCGAACTCTCATGTGATCCTAGACTCAGTTAACTAAGGTTAACACTTCGAGGTTAAATGGTATCAGAGTTGAACACGCCACATAAATGAATTACTAATAACTCATTACATGTTTTATCTTACAAACGTGGCAAACATACAGAAAAACACATTGGCATACACCGGTGTAATCCGTAGACACAGGTTGCAAGAAAACCATACCTTGGTCCTTGCTTCGATTGATTTCCCACCGTAGGTCACCCTATCCTGTTTAAGAATGTCGGTTAATTACTCACTTAACTTCAAATTTATTAGTGTTTAACATGTTTATATGACCATGTTTTAATGTCTTAACTTATACTTAATTACCCACATTATACCCCCTAGGGTTTATTACTTAAGCCATTCTTGTTTGTTTTTTTTTTACAAGTTTGGTCCGACCGACCTTGCCGACCGACCTTACACAAGGTCGGTCCATTCCAGAACATATTACCGTCAAAATTTTCTACTCCGACCGACCTTGTAGTTCGGTCCCATGTTCGGTCCATTCCCGATAGTTTCTTTCCTTTGAAAATTCAGGCCCGACCGAACTTGCCAAGTCCGGTCCCCTGTTCGGTCGATTCCAAAACCTAATTCGTACACAAATACAAGTCCGACCGACCTTGCAAGTTCGGTCCCCCAAGGTCGGTCCATTCCAGAAGCCAATTCTCGCAGGGTAAACTGGCTCGACCGACCTTGCAAGTTCGGTCGCAAGTTCGGTCTGCTCCAGAACTTTGTTTCTAAAATCCCATTTGACTCCAAACTTCACCTCATATTGCCCTAGTATGTTCTAATCACATTTGGCACTTCAAACCATCTTTAGCCATGTACTAAACTCCTTAATCACACACCAAAACCATCTTTAATCATTCCACAAACTCCTTACAAAACCTCTTAATCTTGTACATTTTTCATTTGGTTTTCTAAGTGGTATTTTCACCTATAATGACCACTATACCAAGATGTTTCCTCTCACACCTTAGCATCATCTCTCAACATCTTTCTTACTAACTAAATCTCCTTTTTTCACATCTCCTAACATCAAACATCATTTTCCTCCTTGTACATCAACTTCCTAAACCTTAAACAAACTTCTCCAAGACTTTAATACATCCTCAAACACTCATTGAATTCCTAAACCCAAGATAATACTTAATCCTTGTTCACTCTAAATCCCTTATACATTTTGTCTCCCTAGTAAAACATTTGTTACCTTTAACACTTCCTAGTTCCACCAAAACTTATTTAAAAACACTAGAACTTCTTACACATTTTCCAATTTTGCCATAGCTTCTCTTGTCTATTCTCCTCCAAACACTTAGGTTTTTACCTTATTCCATTCAAGAACACCTAAAATCCACCAAGAACTTTCTTACACACAAAACTTCGCCAAATTTTACACTACAAATCACTATATAGTGCATAACTTAATTGCTTGGCACTTAGGCCCTTAAATAACATGGCTCTTTGGCCCTTAAATTGCATAAACCTTAAACACTGAATTCCACATAGTATATTGCCTTTAACCTGCAAATACACTCAACATCACATATGCCCCTTAATAGTTTCCTTGAGAGCATTTTCTAGGTCATTTGCCTTTGGCTCCTAGGTATTTTATTAAGCAATCAGCTCATTTCCTAAGGCATTTAACTACATTGAGATGTTTTGTTTACCTCTTTTCCTCACAAACTTCTTTCTTGTTTCCTTGTAAAACCGGTAAGAGTTTGGTTGTTTGTCAACTTCTAAACATTATACAAATAATATAATGAATACAAGCTTTAAGCTTCATCTCATTGTAACCCAGTTACATATATTAATCTTAAGGTATTAAAATGATTGTTTTACCTTTGAATGGAAAGAGAGCTTTAATGAGTATCAAGAGAGACTCCTCCTATCCGTGAAGATTCAAAGAATCTAAAACAGCAAGGTGAAAACAACCTTGTGAGGTGAATTTTCGGACACACAAAACTTAAGGAAACATCCTTTTTCTTTGAGTTTCCTTACCTTGAAGCAAAGGAAAATAATATGTTAAAGGGAGCTCAAGCTCCTCCCATGGTTGATTCCTCTTGGCACCGAAATGGAGCTCTTGGGATTTTGAAAAGGATATAATTGAAGAGCTGATGAGAGGAAGAGAATGGTGGTCTTAGAATTTAATTTGGCCAAATGAGCTAGGAGATACAAGAGGTCAAAGTGGAAAATAATGTGGTGTTGCTGTTGCTGTAGCAAACCATGAATGGACATAAGAGATAGAAGAGAGTGTGATACTGTTGGATGAAGAGAAATGAGAGAATGAAGATTGCTTTTTGCTTTTAGAAGATATTTATACCTTAAGCCAATAGTAACCATTAGTCATCATTTGTTACTTAATAGACTAACATGTGTGTATACTCATTACTACAAAAACCGGCCCCCTTTTATGTTACTAAGGGTATTTAGTCTTTTGCCATTTATTTACTTATACAAACTATGTTACAAACTAGCTTATTTTAGTTACTATTCACTAAACAAGGCACATAGATGTGAAATTTTTGATTTTGCATTGATATAGACTGCCAAATGTGATACTATATAGTACCATGTTAATTAAGATAAGATGGACATTTAGCCATTCAAACTCATTTACAAGACAATTTTTCAAAAACGTGCTTTAAGACTCCTTAAAGCACTTTTTTGTGTTTTAACTTGTTTTCCAGCTTGGTTTTCTTTGGTAATTGATTTAATATGTTCATTAACATATTTATAAGGTATAGGTATGACCATTAGGTCTTATACAAATTTATCCCAAGCTTAGAGCACATTTTTGCTCTTATTGACTTTAAGGTATATTCTTGTGTTTTGTTTGGTTTAACTGTCTACCAAAGTTTCCCAAGGACTTAATTAGCCTTATTAAATCATAATTGAATATTATTAGGTCTTGTTAGGCTCTTTGGGTCCTAACCAAGTTCACTCCTAGCTTAGAGCATGTTTTTGCTCAAACTGTATCCTAGTGCTTTATTGCATTTTACTATGGTTTAAATTGTTCACTGATGTTTCTAAGGCACTTTTTAGCCTTTACATACCATAGTTTAAATGTTTAACAACATATCAAGGTATGGGGTATTTCAGCAATATTAGTTGTTGGAACTATGTAAATGCACTAGCTTAATGTGTAAGTTGCTACAACTTTATGAAATGTTAAAGCTGAAAAGTAACAGCTTTATTATAATTCTGATTTTTGTTACATTTATAGCATTTGGTTCACATTTTCAGCAGCAACAATACATAGAATATGCATATAATTACTCCTACCCTCATCTCCCATTGAACTTGCATCTTCAAGTCCTTCACTTCCACCTTGATCTTCATCAGCTCATGCTGCACTTCTTATAAGCTTTACTTTTAAGGGATATAATGTTGTTGTGCTACTGGATTCTGTTGATCAGTTGTGGTTTTGCACATTCTATCAATCTATTGCAATGTAAGCATTTGTAGTACATTCTTTTGGACGAAGTGTTTTTTCTTGAAACAAGGACTTCAGCTTCTCTTCCATAATTGCATCTTCTACCTTCAACAGTAGTAGTGACCGAGTAACTTGATTGTGAGGAAGGCATTGTCTTATTATGAAAACTATAATGTTAAAATGTTGTGTTTTTTCTGATTTTATAGGCCAAAACTAGCTATTTTATGTTGTAGGGGTATCTGGTAAAAGTATCCATTACAGGGGTATCTGGTGAAACTAGCCATTTGAAACATGCATGGGTATCTGGTGAAAGTAGTCATTACAATTATGCAAGGGCATCTTATGAAAAATCGGATTAAGGGTAAAATAGGAAGAAATTGTAAAATTTAACGGACGTTCACTAGTACAAAAATGACCTATTTCAGCGCCCCTATCTCGGTGGTTGTGACTAGGAACCGCCGAGATAGGTCCTATTTATTTTGTTTAACTAAAGAAATAACATCTATTTTGGCGGTTCCTTGTCACAACCGCCGAAATAGATATATTTGGTAGTTTATTTCGGCGGTTGTGGCTAGGAACTGCCGAAATAGATTTTTTTTTCATTTTAAAAACTAAGGAGGACCTATTTCGGCGGTTCCTTGTAACAACCGCCAAAATAGGTCGTTTAAAAAGACCCCCACCCTGCCCCGACGCTACTGTCGCAATCCCTAACCTGGCCCCCTCTTCTCTGTGTTTTCCCGGCGATTTGAACTACGATCGACCACCACCACAAGGCCGCCACCGCCCTCCTTCCGCTCCTTCCGCTTTCGCCGGTCGTCGCCGCCGTCGACGGTCATCGCCGCCTTCGCCTTCGCCGCTGCAGCAACAACAGATGCTGCCTACAAGGTAAAAAAACCCTAAATTTGTTGGTCTCGGTTTTGACTAAAAAGTTGTAAATGTGTTGTTAAAATTGATAGATTCGGGTCACATTGTGATTGTGGATGCTGATATTTATTGTGTGTGTCAAATCTTTGAAAGATTTGGTTGATAAACTAATAAAATTATGTATGCACACAAGGTATTTGATGAAATGTTTGAGTGAATATTGTTGTTGTTTTTTGCCCTTCTTTTAAGTATAGTTAGGTTAGCTTATTTGGGCTAGATTTATTATGCTTATATATGGGGTGGAACAATGTTTGAGCATTATTTATGCTTATAATTATAAGCACATTATAAACATTGTAAGCAATATAGTTTTGTGCCCTCAATTGATACTTATTTTGCGTCTGCGTTGCCTCTGTAGAGATTGGTACTGCTACACGTCTCGCACGCCAGATTGAGAAGAGGGGCTAAAAACAATTTATTTAGGAACCGGTAACATACTTTAACTTATCTCTTCATTCTCTTCACTCACTGTAAATTTACAACCTAACTACAAATAAGGAACATACACAACTACTGAGTTTCTCTTCTATCTACATGTAATATACTCTAATCGGAGCGGAGAACAATTCATTTGAAAGCATTGCATGGTAGATTGAAAGCGGAGAGGAGAACAATTCATTTACGAACCGGTAATATAATCTAACTTATCCTTTTTCTCTTTTGTACTTTGTATTTGATTTCCACAAATTATTAGAATTTGGTTTGATGAATAAATTTAGTATATATTAGTTTGGTTTATGATGGAAATTTATGTTGTTGAGTGATTGGTGAATGCTTAATAATAAGCATGGTTGTGTCTTTGTAGAGGGAAATCACTAAATGTGCTCACCAGATTGAAGTCGTACGGGGCTGAGTACATTTCATTTGTGAACTTGTAATATACTCAACCTACATCTTCATCTTTTTAGCTCATTATATATAATTTTGCAATCCTAATTACAAACAATTAACATACGTAAACTAATGAGTTTCTATTCTATCTACAGAGAAGTGGTTAAGAAACCCTTCAGTCATTGCACGGTAGATTGAAAGCGGAGTGGAAGAACCGGTAATATAATCTAACTTATCTTTTTCACTTTTATACTTTGTATTTGATTTCCACAAATGATTGAATGGTTTGATGAATAAATTTGGTATTAGTCTGATTTGTGATGGAAATTTGTGTTGTTGAATGATTGGTGAATGCTTAATAATAAGCATGGGATAGGTAAAATTATGCAAAGGTCATGCCGTTTTTTAACAAAATCTCTTCGTAATATTGTATTTTGTCTTAATATAGCAATTTTCTTTATTATCAGGTCTCACTATATATTAGCCTATGACTTCCAGCAAAGTCAAACCACTCTTGTCACTCCCTGTCTACCAACCATCCTCCTTCTTCCTCTATACATCGTACAAACTACAAACAAGTAAGTAGTTTAACTTATGTTTTTGTTTTAAAAAATGCAATTATTTGTTGAAATTAAAATGCTACTTTATTTGTGTTTGAACCTTAGAGTTAGGCTTGACTTTTGAAATTAAAATGCTAGTTTGTTTGGTTTTGAAAATTAGAGTTAGGCTAGATGTTTGAGGCAAAACTACTAGTCTATTTGGGTTTGAACGAGTCACACTCCACTAGGATATAAACACGTGCAAACAAATGTATATATACCATCAATTTAGGTAATGTGATTCTCATACCAGTTGTGTGTTTGACATATAGTATGGAGCGTGACTGGATGTATGGTGATCTAGGAGATCACTTTGACAAGATGGTGAAAGAGTTCTGCAAAGCGGCAGTGCAACATAAGAACATGACAAAGGCGGAGAAAATTCCATGTCCTTGTGTTGACTGCGGTGTGTTAAGACAATATTCAAGCATTGAGGAAATTGAACTTCATCTGAAGACTTGTGGATTCACGACACATTATAGAAGATGGGCGTTCCATGGTGAGTCTGTTGATGATGACGACGTCTCCTCATCCAGTCATGATCAGAAGAGGATGAGAACCGACCACATCTTTGATACTGCCAATGAGTCAGAGCTCCTAGATAATTTAGGTGTCAATGAAAGTGATCAGATGGCTTACCATGATGAGCAAATACACGAGATGTTTGACAATATCGAGGATAATTTTGCTGATAGGCCTGATGAGTATCAAAGATTACTGGATGCATCCAAAGCCGCATTGTACCCCATGTGCAGTAAGTACAGCAAATTGACCGGTGTATTGAATTTGTTCAATCCAAAAGGGACACATGGGTGGAGTGACAAGAGCTTCACGACACTTCTTGAGTTGCTTCATGATATGTTTCCTGATGGTAACGGTCTGCCTACCGCCACCTACGAAGCAAAGAAATGGATGTGTCCAATGGGAATTGAGTAAAAAAAGATTCATGCATGCCCAAACAACTATGTGCTATATTGGGGAGATTACGAACAATTAGACAAGTGTCCAAAATGTTCGTTGTCATGATACAAGCATAAGGATGGTTACTCCCCCATTCATTAAAAAAAGTCCTCCAGCTAAACTATTGTGGTATTTTCTGATCATACCTAGATTCAAACGGTTGTTTGCCAATCCGATATATGCAAAAAACTTACGATGGCACACAGAGGGTAGAAAAAGTGATGAGAAGTTAAGACATCCAGCAGATGGACCTCAGTGGAGAAACATCAACAGACGGTTCAAATATTTCGGTGATGAAAACAGGAATCTGAGGCTTGGATTATGCACTGATGGGATGAACCCATATGGGACGTTGAGCAGTCAACATATCACTTTGCCTATTTTGCTAGTGATATATAATTTGCCCTCATGGCTATGTATGAAATGAAAGTACAAAATGTTATCACTCCTAATATCTGGTCTCAAGCAGCCAGGTCATAACATTGACGTATATCTCGCCCCACTGATTGATGATTTGAAGTTATTGTGGAATGAGGGTACCGTGGTGTATGATGCCCATGCAAGAGAAAATTTCACTCTTAAGGCGCTGTTATTCTGTACTGTCAACGACTTCCCTGCGTATGGTAACTTGTCTGGATACACAGTGAAAGGCACATTTGCATGTCCTGTTTGCGAGGATGACACATGTTTAGAACGTTTAAAAAACTGTGGTAAAAATGTTTACATGTGCCATCGAAGGTTTCTATCTGACGATCATCCTTTTCGAAAGAGAAAAAAAACTGTTTAACGGCAACGCTGAGACTCGTGCAGCCCGTCTACCATTAACCTCCGAGGAAGTTTATTCAAAGGTTAAGGACATCGTAAATGTTTTTGGAAACACATCAAAACCACCAAAAAAACATTTGGAAAAAGTGTTCCATTTTTTTGGAGTTACCGTATTGGCGTCATTTGCCTGTCAGACACTGTTTGGATATCATGCATATCGTGAAAAACGTCGGTGAGGCAGTGAGTGGAACTTTGCTCAATATACCGGATAAAACAAAAGACGGGTTAAAAGTAAGGAAAGACATGCAAGCCATGGGTATATGACCAGAGTTACAACCATAGGAGAACGGGAAACGAATTTATCTACCTCCTGCGTGCTACACTCTTTCAAAAAATGAAAAAATCAGCTTCTGCAAATGTTTGCATTCAGTAAAAGTACCTTCCGGGTACTCTTCAAACTGGAAGAACATAGTCTCAATGAAGGATTTAAAGTTGCTAGGCATGAAGTCTCATGATTATCATGTGTTAATGTTACATCTTCTTCCAGTAGCGATCAGAGGGATTTTACCTGATAATGTCAGAAATGCTTTAACCAGATTATGTTTCGTCTTCAATGCCGTCTGCTGCAAGGCAATTGAAATACCCCGTAATTAAAAATAGTGATTAATTAGGCTAATAAGTAATTTAGAAGCTTAATTATGTCTAAATAATCATGAGGGAACAAAATCCCGAAGAAAACGGATCCTTAAAACGCATTAAAAACACTAACGAACCTTAAAGCACGTTTTTCGAGGAAACCGGGAAAACATGACTTTAAGCGGGTCAAATAGACTCGTAACAATTTTAGTCAACTAAATAGTTATTAATAAACATTAGTGAAGGTCTAGAGCCACTAAAATCAATAAAACGAGAAAATAGTAAAAACTGTCAAAAACGGGAAGTTATGGGGTGAGAGTGTAATTAAAATAAGTTAGTGTGTCCACTTTGAAAATAAAAATGTAAGTGTGTGTGTGTGTGTGTGTGTGTGTGTGCTGTATGGGCCGATTTAATTGCCCTCCCTCACACTCTCTTACTCTCTTCTTATGTACAAAAGACAAACAACATAAAAAGCAAAAAGTAAACACACTCTCTCTCTCCTCCCTCACAACTCTCCCTCACGTTTTGTTTCTCTGCCCAGCACCCTCTTCTTCCTCTCTATTCCACTAATGGTGATTTGAGAACCCACATACAGAGCCATCTTTCTCCTCATTTTTGAAACCCCAAACCAGCACCAAATGCTATAAAAACCATACCGTTGGATTCATCTCGTTAAGGAGATCATTCTACACCCTTCAAAAATATAAAACCTCCAACTTTATTTATGAGGGTATAATCGTTTTGGAGCTTGAGGAGCACCATTAGAAGACCTATCTTCTTCTTCATGTTCTAAGGTAAGAAAAAGACCAAAGCTTCACTCTTTTCCATTTTCCCTTGCAAAATCCAAAACTCACATGAGCAACATTATTCCATTGTCAGCCGATTTTTGTATGCCACTGTGAGAAGTTGAAGCCTTGTCATTTTCTACTCAAAAACTTCATTAGAAGCTCAAGATAAGATCTTCTAAGTGATGTAAATGAGTTATCATAATCTAGGGTTTAAAAATATTCGTAGGAAACTTACTAGTTTGGTGTGCATGTGTGTGCCTTGTTACATGGTGTAGCATGGCTTAAATATAATCAAGGAAACAAAGAAAGAAAGAGAAGCAAGAAAGGAGAAGGAGAGAAAGGGAAAGAATCAAGAAAGCACAAGGTAAGGAAATGCCTCTGTACAATTTTAATGCTTGTGTAGGTATAAGTATATTGTTTTAGCAAAGTTTAAAACCACTGTAACCGTAGAAAAGGAATGGGTATATTAATGTGAATGGTAATTGTAGTCTTAAGCTTTTGAAAACAAGTAAATAAATTGTTAAGTGTGAGTAGTAAGTGTGCAGTAAGTGTTGGAAGTTTGTGTGAGAATAATGTATATGTGTACAGGTTGTGAATATATTGAGTGTGCAAAAAAATTATGTGGTGAGAACACTTAGAAATGTAGGGAACCTATGTCAAAATTTGGTTAGAAATTAGAGACTTGTTTGTTATTAGGAAAGAAAGAAACATAAGGGGTTTATAGAGAAGGAAAGAGTTGGATGTTCATGTTGTTTTGTAATAGAGGGAGAGATGTAGTTGAGTGAAGTTGGAAATGGTGAAGTGTGAGTTGTCAAACTAAGTTATGATAGATTGAGAGTCATTTAGTTAGTGGGAATAAGAAAAGAAAAATCTGTTACATTTGTTGGAGAAGGAAAAGTTGTAACAGGAGAGGAAAAACTGTTAGTGTAAAATGGGTTAATGTAACAGATGATGATATGAGCTAATATTGCTTAATCAATGTTAAAACATGCTAGATTATATGTAGAAACATTAGGGAAGAGATTGGTACAATTTAGGAGTTGAAACAAGTTGAAAAACTTACATAATTTGTAAAACTGCAACTGGTCCGGGTTTGCAAACCGGTACAGAAACCCGGACCAGCATAAAAACTCGACAGAAAGTTTTTCAAAGGAGTGGTCCGGGTTTACAAACCAAGACACTAACCCGGACCACCCCAAAAACATACTCGTAACTTACCAAAACATGTGGTCAGGGTTTGCAAAGTAGTACACAAACTCGGACCATACGAAAAACACACCCGAGAGTTCTGTAACCATGTGGTCCGGGTTTGTATAGTAGGGTGTAAACCCGGACCATCCGATTAACTTACCTGAGGACTGCTTCACTGTGTTGGTCCAGGTATGTAAACCCGGACAACAACCCGGACCAAGCCAAAAACCTTACAGAATGTGTTTAAAAGCTTAATTTAGGATGGGTAATGATATTATAATGTACTTAAGACATAATTAATGATGTTTAAAGGTCATTAAGGCTATAAACAAGCTTAGAAAATAATTTTAAGCAAGTAACATAAGTGCATGTTATAGAATAACAAAGAATTAGTAAGAATCAACCAGGAAATGTTAGTAAGGTAATTAGTAAGATTAAGTAAGGGTAATTAACCACCTAATTGTATGTATATGTTAGGAGTTGGATTGTGAACACCGGAGGAACGTCGGATACAAGTACAACGGTGAACGGTACGAATCCCTCATGCCCCGTATGCTATCTTGGTTACTCTGATTTGTGTGTTGTGTGCTAATTGACCACCAAATAAGATAACGCACGAATCAGACATATTATGCTTACTTGTGAATATCACGAGATTGTTCCTTGTTGCATATCTTCTTAAATCATAGTTTGTATAACTCATGAAATGTATGGATGAATATGAGTGTGTGTATGTATGATGTATTGTACTATGACCGAATGTATTTGTGATTGGACTTCTAACTGATTCCTAACAAGCTAACCAATCTAACTTAAATTGGTAATTAAATTGGAATGAGTAGAAGTCCGATATAGTTTCGGCCACGCGTGAGGATGCGGAGACACAAGAGGTTGAATCCAAGTCTTGACTCTTTAACTGGTCCGCGGCCCAAACCCTTTAAATGGGTAGCATCCCGGATTGGTGAGTCAAGTAAATCCCGGTGGTGGAGGAGGAGTAGTCCGGGCCGGAGGTCATACGACTTAACATGAGTAAAAGTAAGTAAGTAAGAATGAGTAAACAAGTATGGTAAGGTAAGTAAGTAAAGTAAGAGTAAGAATGTGTAATGAGTAAAAGAGTAAATTGCATTCCGATTAACCCGGATGCGTAATTTGGCTAACCCTTGCGAAGGTAAGTATTGTGTGTGCTATTGAATTGTTGTTTGGGTTGTATGTTGTATTGTGCATGATTGTATGATGTATGTGAAGCATGTATGTATGAAATTAACGAACTGCATGTTCAGTTGACCTTAAATAGTCGACGTGCCCTAGCCAGCACACGGTATATGCGGAATTTATGCGCAGCTTTTGCTGAGCCCCTTGGGGCGATGTTTTTACTACACACAGGTCCTCGAGACGGGTGAAGACCATGAAGAGATTTATTTTGATTTCTTTTGTCTGTAAATGGGTGAATTGTGAATGGTGTACTATGTTGTACACGGTTGTAGTTTGTTAGCCGGTGTACCATAGGGTACACCCTTTTGGGGTATTGAAAGGATGGTAATTGGGTATAGATGAGTAGCCGGTAGAAACTCATTCTTTTGGGAAGATTGGAAGGGATGTAATTAAATACTTTAAATACTCGGTAATCCAGCAATGTAAGTATATTATCTTTTATATTTGGAATGTAATGTAGTATCTCGGTATACTTAGGCATCAGACCGTCACTGTAGGTAGTGTAAGCCTTGCTAGCCGTATGGGCGGTTAGCGGCGTTGTATCACCCGCCGTAGTAGTAGTAGTATTTCCGCTGCGACGTAGTAGGATTAGCAGGACGATTAGACGATAAGCACAGAATTAACGGTAGGGGTGTTACAGCAATTGACTTGAACTCCCTTAGTGATCTACAACATGAAATTGTAGTGACATTATGTCAACTTGAGATGTACTTTCCACCATCCTTTTTTGACATAATTGTGCACTTAATTGTCCACATCGTTCGAGAGATCCAATTTTGTGGTCCGGTCTACTTACGATATATGTACCCTTTTGAACGATATATGGGTATCCTAAAGAGTAGAATACAGAATAGATATCGACCGGAAGGGAGCATAGTAGAAGCGACGGTCACTAAGGAAGTCACAGAATTTGTGACTGATTATTTGAAAGAAGTAGAGGCGATTGGTATTCAAAAACCACGACACTACAATAGGTATAAGGGAAAAGGTGTCATCGGCAGAAAGATTGTACATGTGCCACGTGATCTTATTCACCAAACACATCTTTTTGTATTACAACACGTTGAGGTTGTTGAACCTTTCCTCGACACCCATATGGCTGAGTTAAGGAAACAAAATCCGACTAAAGGTCATCTTTGGCTGACAACTGAATAAAACCGAGTGTTTGTATCAGGGTTCAAAGATCATGTGTTTGAACTAGCTTCATCAAATCCAAAATATGTCAGTGAAGAGATTAGATGTTTAGCCATTGGACCTAAAACTAATGTTATTTCGTTTGAAGGGTATGACATAAATGAATATACATACTACACTGCACGCCAAGATGCTAAGTCAATAAATCAGAACATGGAATAAAAATAGAAGCTGCAGTCACGGAATACCAAACCGGTAACCAATCTTGACCATTTAGCAGTTCTAGTTGGTATTATGGTGTAATCGAGGACATTTGGGAACTAGATTGTCGATTATTTTCTAGTGTTTCATTGTAAATGGGTAGAAAACCGACGTGGATACCAAAATGACGGAGGACTCACTTTTTTTGATCTTTCACATATCGGCTATACGAATGATCAATTTGTCCTAGGAAAGGATTGTGAGCAAGTGTGGTATGTTCAGGACCCGAAAAACTGTAGGTGGTCTGTTGTTCTTCCTGCGAGAAGACCAGTTTTGGTTGAAAATGAAAACAATGACGAAGACGACCACGAGGTGATAGAAGAGACAAATTTTTTTCCTACAGGATTACGGGATTCAAATGATGATTTGCAAAATGAATTGCTTTACACAAGGTCAGACCATGATGAGGGTGTCTGGGTTGAAAGTGGAAAATAATCTAACTTTTGGTGTCAGGTAATACCAAAATTGAGTATGTATTTTCTAAGTAGGATAGAGTATCTTTTTTTTAATGTTATATCAATTATTTTTGTTGGTATGTTTAATTAATCTTTATATTAATATGTCTTGATCTAATGTTTTATTTTATCTCAGTGGTTGATCACCCGATGGATGACCCGATGGACGATCCAATTGGATTGTTCATCATGACTGGAGAAGCTGAACCACCACAGCAGACGAAACCAGCTAAGCGGATCACACGTGGTGGTAAGAAGGCTTCGAGGAAGTCCGCGCCAGAACAAGAGGCTGAGGCTGGCCCATCACAGCAAGCTGAAGAGCCGAAAACTAATTCATCACCTCAAACAAAACCAAAAAAGCGGGGTGCCACACGAGCGCTGAAGGCAAACAATGCCTCCCCCCCCCCCCCCCCCCACAAAGCTGGTGCGCTTCAATGAGTACCAGCAGCCGAACAGAGAATGGAAGAAGGATTTTGTTGCTTACTCGGGGCATCTGGTTAAGACATACTGCAATATCAACCACAATTGGAAGATTGTGCCTAAGGCGTTGAAGGATACCATGTTTGAGCGTCTTCAGGTAAACGATCACACATCTTTAATAGTATATTTGTTTTTATATAAATGCAAGAGTTTCTTATAATGTGTCACTAATCTTGCGTTCGTGTATGTAGAGAAAATTTTGCGTAGATCCCTCTCATAAGGAACGTGTGCTACAATCAATGGCTCCACACTTTCGGGACCATAGGCATCTGCTTGCCAACAAGTACATCTACGGTGCGAGCGATGTAGAGGATCTGGATGATCCAGAAGCAACAAGTGATGTAAGGCCACCGTGGGAGGTGTACGATGGTATCACAGAAGAGCAGTGGACGCAGTTCATTCAGGCTCGTCACACTGAGGAGTTTAAGGTGGATTTGTTGTCTTGTTCTCTCAATCATATGATATCAATTATTATAAATCACCTCACATAATATATATTTAATTTAAATTTTTTGTAGCATGTTCGTGCGAAACAGCAAGCGAACGCGAAAAACAATTTGTACCCACATCACTTTAGCGGTAAGGGTATCGCCGAGCGTACCATAGAGTGGGAGAAACAAGGTCTAATACCCTCTGACGTACCTCTGAGTGCCAGTGACAAGAGGATGAAAATATGGAAACTCAGTCGCATTCCTAAAAAATCCAATGCTGAAAATTCTAAGTATGATGACGCCACGACAGTCGTTATTAGTCAAATGGTGAGTAAAATTTTTAAAAGAGTATAATGTTTGTTAATTCTGAAATACCCCAAACCTAAGTATGCTAATTAAACATCAATTTAAGATGTAATAAGGCTTAAACATGCCTTAGAAAGATTGGTAGACAATTTAAACCAAGGAAAACACAAGAAAACGCCATAAAGGCAATTTAAGCAAAAATGTGCTCTAAGCTTGGAGTGACTTTGATTAGCACCCAAATATCATTATAAGACCTTATTAACATGCTAATGGACATGTTAAATCAATTACCAAAGAAAATCAAGCTCAAAAACAAGCTTAAACACAAAATGTGCTTTAAGACTCCTGAAAGCACCTTTTTGAGAAATTGTCTTAGAAATGAGTTTTGAGTGGCTAAATGCCCATGATTACACCTTAATCAACATGTGTACTAATTATTATCACATTAGGAAGCCTAAATCAATGGGAAACCAAAAATTTCACAAATTTGTGCACTAATTTGTGAATAGTGCACAAATTAAGCTTAAGTCAACATAAGTCAATAAGATGGTCAACCAAGACCATAAATATCTCCATTTATAAGAGAGGGCCGGTTTTTGATGTGGTGTAACACCCCTAAACTTAAACCTGTAATGACGTCATAACTCGTAGCATAATAAATAGCAAATCGCAGCGGAAAATAAAACTATCTAACCTTGGTGTTACACGCCGTCACTCACCCTTGTGAGTAACAAGGCATCCTTACTCTTTCCAACATTACAACTTCCAACGCTGTGATGAACAGATACTGAGCACTCTACTTATTACAAACCAAATCCAACTAAATGAGCAACTAACTGAAACACAACAAACTCCAAAATATAATACATATCAAATCCACAAGTGTTTATAAAAACACAGCAGCTACCCTGTTCCCCGCACTCCGGCTTGTGTATTCTTCAGGGACCTGAAATGTTTGGCCCAATGAAGGGCTCAGCAAACTAGATGGTATGCTAAATGTAGTCCTAAGCCTTCTAGATTCCTTAAGTCGTTTTAGCCATCTTGATATTAGATTCATTACAAGATAATCCGGTTTACAAGAATAACAGTAATACAGTAGACACAGAGTAATCACATAACAATTTACCTGCAAACATTTAGTGCATAATAATACACATCAAACAACAAACAACACAAACAACCCAAATATGGTGCACATAATAAACAACTGTTCTTGTTAGTAGGTCACATGACCCTAACCTCTTAACCTTTCCAATTAATTTTACCTTAGGCGTCCTGTCAGGACAACCCTATTAACCTGTGAAAATGGACAGTGTGTCCCATTGGGTTCCAAAGGAACCGACACCAGTGACCTTATGGCCCTGGATAAATATATACATTGACCGATCCGGTCGAAACTGTGCACCAACGGCAGTGCATTCCGCCATCCCCGAATGTGGCTGATGGATTTGGAGTGACTCCCTTCTTGAGTCTCTCATAGTGATCACAATGCGCAACCAGAAAGTCGAAACGATCTGGATTCTCTTTATAAGTTAGCCCTTTGTCAGTGACATAATAACCAATACTTGAAATAAGACTATCACATTTGACCCTTGTTAGGTTCATTAATACCTAAAGGTCAGTTAGTCTTTTTTTTCCAGTTTAGATGTATAAACTTTAGTCACAAGACATTCGCGTACAAAATACAACGCAACAGTTTGAGCAATCCCACATACAATATCATTCACATAAAATCATAGATATCGTTCTTAAACATTAAAACACACAATGCCTGGACCTCAGGATAATCCTTAGGACATTCAGACCACACAATTAACATACCGTTCACCAAGAAACTGCTAGCTTGACAAACTCCTGTTTAGTAGTCCCTTCCCGTACGCTGTTATTTAGACATGCAATACCGGGTAGTATTAATATAACTATTCACTAAATATTACAGTACTGTCACTGTAATATTTATACTCGTCGTATAATAACTCCGTATGTTATTTATTTTCCCCTGTTATTTTAACAGTGGTTCTAGATAACCTAGCAGTCATCATTTTATGTGATACTCACATGTGATAATGAATTATCATTTATACGGTACCTCATACCTTATAACTTATAATTACCACTTATCATTTATATTATATCCCTTGGTCATTTTTATAACCAAAATTATTTATAAACTTTATATATTTCCTTAATATACCACAATGCATTATATTACCTAATTTCACTTCCTTTTCTTATTAAATTACAAAACCAACCTTATTAATTCGGTAATAATATACCCAACAACTTAATAAATTACTAAATAGCCACATATAATCTTCCGGTAATCACAATTGATCCCGTTAACTTTTACAACTTAACAAATATCCATATACTTTTATAATTTATTAAATACCCTTATCAATTTCGAAAATTTGAAGACAATTATATTAACTCCCATAAATTGCCAAATATCCTTATAACTTTTATAATTCACTAACTACCCTCATTACCTTAGTAAATATTAATTAACCATCTTATTTTTACAAATCACCAAAATCCTCATACTATTTCGGTAATTACAATTAATACCAAAAATCTTATAAATTGTCAATTTAGCCCAATAGCTCTTCGGCTAAATCATATAGTTTCCATATTTACACTTTTAACCCCAAAACTTTATATAAGTTACAGATTGACTTATAAACTATAGTTAAATATTTATTTCTTTAAATAACCGAAGTAACCCGTATCTTTTCTTAAATTACATTTCCGCCCACATTAAATTCTATTCTTTATATATACTTTCATAAATTACATATTCACCCAAAACTTTTATAAACTTAATATTTTATGTCATAAATCATTTTAACCTAAAGTTTTTGGTCAACACTTTGACCAAGACTTAATTTCACAATTAATACTTTAATATACCAATAAAATCATATGTATTTTCGGTAACATCCTAAACTTCCCAACAATTACAAAAAGTCCCAAAACTTTAGTAAATGTTATTCTTAACATTTAAACACTTATTTAAATCACCAAAATTCATGATATTAATTCCTACCTTATATTACTATAACATACCAAATCACACCCCTTATATTCTCGGCAATTAGTATTTGTATCCCAAACTTTTCAAAAATTACATTTTAACCACATAACTTTATGAACTTGTCATTTAAATACTTGTAGCTATTTTTAATACTCCCAAAAATTATAATATAAATTATATACTTATATATTTCGAAAATCATTCAAATAATACTATCATTCTCGGCTCCAATTTTATTTTACTATATAGTTTTAAAACTTGCTTTAAACCTTATAATAAATACTTATAAATGTATATAAGCCATATAACCTTCTAAAAATTATGCTAATGACTTAGAATGATTATAAACTAAAAATAGAACATATTATCCTTAGATATTTCAGTTTTAATATATGTGTATCCTAATTAATTTTTGTGACACATATTTATACCTTAAGGTAATAATCTTACCTTATATGTTATAAATTATCTTCTTTGATACTTTAACTTAATAACTTTCGGCCTTAATATTAACATGGCCTTAACATAATTTTTATACTAAATTTTGAAGCTCAAATTAAGCTTAAGTTAATAAACCTTAATTATATAAACTTACCTTAATCAAGACAATTCTTGTACTTGATTTTTCCTTGAATCTCCAAGCTCTCCAAAAGCTATTTTGATGAAGATATTTCGAACTCCTTGTATATATGTAGGAGATCTATTTGTTAGATTTCTAACAAAGTTTATAAATAATATATGGAGTAATTTTTACAAGAGCTTACCTTAGGAATTTATCAAGGTATTTTTGATACACCTTGAGATGATTGTAGATTCAAGTTTCCTTCATGAGATAATGAAGAAAATATTGGTTTAGAAGTTCCTAAATTTCGAAAATACTACAAGGAATTTATTTAGGTTTTTCAACATAAAAATATACCTTAACTTGATCTTGTTGTTCCTTGTGTTGTTGTTGAATTTAGGAACCACCTTGGAGCATATATGCTTGGCGATTTCCTTGTAGATTTGCTAGGATGTTTTCTTGCCTCAAGACTTGATAGAATTAACTAGGAATTTACATAGAAATGGTGTTAGAAACTAGTACACCATTAATGGAGTTATTAGGACTTAGGAATTGATTTAGAGAATGAAGAAAAGAGAGAATCAAGAAGGGACACTCACCATTTGTAAATGAAGCATGGCAAATGAGATGAAAACTCCTACGTAAGTTTTAGGGGGATGACAGCAATCAACTCCTTTAGTTCGTTTGTCATGTTCATGCTTATTTAAATTAGCTACATGATTTCTTAATCAGCTAGGCATGTGGCTGGTGGAGTAAGCACCTCTATTTATTCAGCACCAATCGGTAAAAGGAGTGGCTGTAAGGTAAGGATATGTAATGATTTTATGTATATTAATCACACTCATTTGTTTTTGTCATGCAGGTACGATCGGTATAATTGGAGCTCCACTTAGTTTGTTAAGTATCAAACAAACCGATCATGTCTATTAGTTTAGGACTTATCATGTTTATTAATATTACTAATCTTTTCTATTTTGCAGGTAGTGCAATCGGACTCAGCAATGGGGTATTCAATCATCTACAATCATGTGGTATAAGTTTTATTGTTTATTGCTGTAACTTGTTTCGTTTTGCAGGTGGATGCGATCAGCAACTGAAGTGGAAGTTCCACTTCCTTTTATTGCTACGGTAATGGAGCATGTGAGCATGTGAGCAGCCTTGATTACTTGTAGTTTATAGGCAATTAGTGGTATTGTTAGGTTCATGTTTTTCTTTGGTTTAATATTAGCTTGATTTATATGAAATTATTGAGCACTAACCTGTTTATTTATGCAGGTTTAACGGCTGGTGGAGTATCATCAATGGAGGTAGCAGCTCCATTGCTTGCATACCTACGGTAGTGCTATGCTAGAAAGTATAGTTAGACTTTTAGTTTTTGTTAATTGCCTACATAATGATCATGTAATTATCTTCATAAAAATAAGCTGAATTATTGTTTCTTACTTTGCCTTTTTATGCAGGTGTACTCGCATGTGAAGGAGCATACCACCAGCACTAATTCATGGAGTCCTACGATGATGGAATGCTACCATACTAGTTTAGGTTTTATTAGCTTAGTTAATAATGTTAACTTGTTTATCTTTGTTTTTTTTTTCTTTTGCAGGTCATACGTGTATGAGGAAGATTCATTTCCAGTATTTTAAGTTGCTTAATTGTCAAGTAGGTCATGCGTGAGTCACAAATACATAGGCAAAGATTTTGAACTAAACTTGCCAAAATCTACCCATTTTAACGCATGGTATATAGGGATCAATTGAGATTAATTTTTTTATTTAATTTTTGTTACACTATATTGTACTAAGACCATACTAATATGTGTAATAGATTCCAACATTTAATTGGTACATTTTTATTTTGATAAAGGATGGAAGTTTTTAAGGTGATCTTTTTGACCTAAAAATCGCCCCTGTTTATACTATGAGTTTAGTACTGCCATCAATTGGTTTTGATGGTCATTTTATCCACTTTTAAGATTACTAACTCGTGGCTCCTCAAAAGCTTCAAGACAATTGCGTAAAACGCATTTTTATGACACCCGAAGGTGCGTTTTTGTGCTTTAAGGATTTTTCTGGGAATCAATTAGTCGCTATGACTTCCAAGTGTTTATTGACATTGTTATAGTCAATAATAATATATTAAGGTGTTACATTAAGTTATATAGGGTTATATAAACTTGTAACTCAATTTTCGGGCTAAAGGGGCACTCCCGAGATAAAAGGAGCGTTAAGAAATTCCCCCCGAGCTCTCTGCTTATTTTTGAAGAAGTGGCTTGGAAATTCTCTTTAGAATAATTAATAATGATTTTAGGAACTCTAAGAATAATTTTTATAGGGTTTCGTGCCACCTTGGCACTCCTCCTAGACATTCCCGGGCCTTTATGGGACCCACATCGGGAATTTCCGAGAACCTTGTATTTTTACTCAGTTCTAACTGAGAACTTGTATTTTAAAGATCATAAGATGATCCTTAGTTAAATTCATATAATATCCATAGCTTATATAATTATTTAACTTAAGGTCGGGCTTTTAACGCTCGTTTATGACCTTAAGGAATTTAGGTGCGTTTTCTAACGCCTGAGTGTTTATATACTCTTTTAGGATTTCGTAATCCCCAAATAATATTCATAATTCCAAAAATAATATTTATTTACTTATATTTAATTATTTAAATGTTAGGGGTATTTCAGTCTACCCCCCTTAAAAAGACTTCGTCCCGAAGTCATAATTTATACTTGTTCATCCTATGGAATCAAGTTCCTCATTTCTACTCCTGTCTACTTATCATCCTTGGGTGTCAATACTGTATTGACACTACTATATTCCATCACTACTCTGAGTGTATATAATTCCTATAGACAAATATTCTTTATTCGTGATAATAATATATCACTGCGTAATAACTTAATAAATACTGTAAAACCATACATGTTCCAACTTCCTAGCTATCCCACTCGGTCATCACTGCACAAGTGCAATACCAAATCCTCAGTCCTACAGAGTGCAGAGGCGTAAACCCTTGGCAGTGAATCTCTTGTGTGATTGTAGGAATAAATATGAATATACTGTAAAATAATTAAGTGTTTCATAAACATTGAAGTGTTACATAGAACACACGAATAATCATTCTAATGTCACATAGGACTTATCATTAATCACCAAGTGTCACATAGGACATAACCATCTAACCAATTGCACACATGCGCAACAAACAAACACAAATTATCATACACGAAACCAATAAGGACTGCAGATATGCAAGTCGCATGTGGTGCTCTACCCCCCTTAAAAAGGGTTACGCCCACGTACCCCTACAAGTATACACAAACGAAAAGAAAATTGTTGGATACTTGTCTCGCATGGAGTCTTCTAACTCCCATGTCGCCTCCTCAATATCGTGGTTTTACCACCTTGCTTTGACCATTCTAATGGTCTTGTTTCTGGTCTCCCTAGTGTTGGAGTTTGAAATGCGAACTGGGGTCTCCTCATATCTAAGTGTAGGATCGAGCTCGAGTGTCTCGGGCTCTAAGTTATGTGATACACATCGTGCACTCTTCCAACTCAACATATAAGTCTAATCTGTAGGCTAATGGGCCCACTCGCTCCGTAATAAGGTACGGTCCTACATACTTCAGGCTAAGCTTGGCCGTTTGTTTAAATTTAAAGGTTCCTTTCAAGGGTGAAATTTTAAGGAAGACTCGATCGCCTATTGCGAACACGAGGTCTCTCCCACGGACATTAACATATGACTTCTGTCCTACGAGGTATATTCCTCAAAATCTATGTATTTCCCGGTATGTTCCATAGTGTATTAATATGCTTTTATATCTGAATCCCAAATGTATGGGTGAAGGTAATCTATTATCTTGTACATTGCCAATATTATGTCGTGGCATGTTTAAACTCTTGTTTGTAACGCACTTCCGTTAATCGCCTCTTAGTTGTAATCGTCGGCGCTCGTGTCTTGTATTAACATTGGGCATTCTCAGAATCCTTTTCTTTAGTTTATCAGCTTGTGATTCCGGTATTTTCAATGTAAGGTCTGAGCTACGGCTGAGCCATGTATATTACAGTAATATTGCTTTATATTATTGATTCACCTATGATTGGTAGTATATACACGATTATTATCATCTGTTCTTCAGGTATACCACAGTAGGGTTCCTGTTAAGGTTTCTAACAAGGTGTAGTTTCCTCTCAATTGATCATGTTCTTGCGGTTGTGAAACAACTCTAGTGAGTATTAGTATAATGTTTATACTCTTTATATTCTACCATGTCTATAGGTAGGTTCCTATTTAATATATTGGGTTTCCTTCCGGATGGCCATTTGGCCATATTTTAGAAGATAGCTAGAGAATACTGTTATTTAAAGTAACTTTTCTCTTCATCTAATATTTGATTTATTAACACATTTAATGGGATAATAATAGTTAATATTTCCCTGATAATTGATTATTTTTCCGACATATGCGGAGTTGTTTCAGCTATATAATCTCCTCGGTGTAACCCAGACAACTTAACTCTTAGCTTAAACGTTCTATTTCTCATATACCTATTAGTCAAATGTTATATTTGATTTATGAATAAATATTTTCGTATTACAGAAATATTTGTGACCACTTGTAAGGAGTCTCAGGAATCATCCAACTCTGACGGGGTCAGCATCAGTGTCGAACTATCCTTCCACACCATTTTGTGTTTGGTTTTCCCTTGATCTGACCAGGATCAAGTTCGACCTCCCACGTCAAAATTCAACAAACACATAATTGTCATTTCCAAATTTTTATCTTATTAGACTTTGTGACGTGGTGAGTACTACATTTTCTCCTGATCAGTATACTACTATTCCAATAACTGTTATAACCTATACTTGAATCTAGGGTATTACCAAAATCCCTAGAACAATATTCCTTTGATCAAATCATCAAGCGGAGAAGCCAGTTTTTCCTCTTGGCTTACAAGGTAGGTTCTTACTAAAGTATCTAGGCTCGTACTGTCTAGTAACTATATCCATGAATCATTTCAACCCTTAAATCCATCATACAAGTAATAAGTTCCGTCATGGACTTGCATACTCTAGAATACTCTCTTCACTTTAAAAGGCTTATCGAGTATTTCTCTTATCAGGGCTTGATTATTGCCTATACTTGATTATCATCAGTTGGAGCAAAGACAGTCACATTTAGACTTCAAGAAAAGTTTTCATGACTCCATCCACAACTATAGTTCCATAAAGTATCATTTCCTCCACCTCGAAGCTTAGCTTTTTCCTTATTCCATCTAAAATCCATAATTCAGGTGAATCATGTGTTCACCCTAGTCAAGTATCTCTTAATATTAGTATCATCTCAAACTAAGGATTTCCAGTTTGAATTCTACTGTTTAGTAACGGTACAATCAAGGCTTATTGTTTGTTTTTATCTCTTAGAAACGTGGTTAATCCACTAGCTCAATGGCTTCCAAAAATAAGTCGGTTAGGTATGTCAAATAGAGGATTTAGAATCACAGGGTTTAGTATATAACGTTAAGACGGTTTACGTATAAGATAATGGTTACAAACCTAGGGTACGTTTCCCTATCTTTATATTTAATTTACACTCATTTTTGTGTATATATTGTTTCAAACTCCTATATAACTTACACTGCCTTTATTGCAAGTGTCGAGGAGAGTTATTTGTTACCATGTTCATACTGAAGTTTATATTACATATGTTTTATCCTTAGTTGATTTACTGCGATCTTTTATTCGCATTCATAATTTGAGCTGTCATGGTAGACATATGCTCGTATACATTCATAAGGTTAGTATAGGACATGTGTCTCAAAGTAGGGTAGGCATATTTAATGGTACTCAACCCTCTGAAATGTATTGGTACCCTCAATGTTTTATTATTTTTTTTACTCTCTCCAAATTATATGTATATATAGAACATTTGGTAATGTTAATTAGGTTTTCTCCCTACTTAGAAAATATATATTCAAAATTTGTTCTCTCTCCTATCATTAATTAGGAGTTCAGCACTGTTATATATCAGTACTAGCTGAGACCCTTTGGTATTTTCTCAGGTATTTCAAAACCCGTGCTTATCCATTATGGATGTTTAGTTATATTTTTGAGATTCTGTTTCTCAATTGTCATACTTCGAGGTTTCTCACTATCTTCTCTCAAAGTTTATAAGAGATTGTAAGATTTCCTAGACTCGCACTGAGCGGTAAGCTCGGTGCCTGGGTATCCCATAAAATTTCAGTGTTTGCTCTTTACGTGAGCTTTTTGACAGTTCTTGTAGTCTTAAATATTTATATTATCTAATGTATTCCTGTTCATGACATCTGCTCGTCATTTAGGCAGGTCATAATTTGTAGTTACTGTAAGTTTGGACATTTGATAACGCCCTAGTTCTACATAGTTATTTGTTGATTTATAGTTAAGTATTTCTTTGAGTAGGATCATGCCGGGTCAAAGTACTTGGCATTATGCCTCGGGATATTCCCGACCTTCGCTCATAGGCTCAGGTGACCACGGTCTCATAGGTAAGGAAAATAAATATCGAAGTATCCCATTATGTGAGAGGTTACCTAACTTAGGTCTCTCTAAAGTTGATACTAATCGCATATAAGTCTCATTGACTAATAATTATAAACACATATTTATGCATCATGCATTTAGTTTAGGTTCTAGGCTTACCGGTTTCGCGCTAAGCGCTAGCTTTAGCGCCTGAAGTTCCCACTGTGTACAGGGTATTTCTTTCTGGAACTATCTCCTTTCCTTTCTGGATCTCGGATGAGGATGGCTGTCCTCCCGGTCTTGTAGTATAAGTATTAGTCTGCGGCGCTTGACCTCCTCCGGGTCCGCCCGTTTCCACAGCCGGTATCCTCTGCGAACCTCTAGCTCCTTTGTATACTCGACTCCCTGGGTTGGAAAAGCATTCGTAATCCCTGTGACCTTCCTTTTTGCAATGACGGCACTCCACCTTCCTTCCTGCGCAATCTACGCCTGGGTGATCTTTTCTACAACGTTTACAGTAATAGTGTCGTCGGGTTGGCTTGTTGCCTCTAGGTGGTGCTGTTCTTTGTGGCTGAGCATCAATGGCTGAGCCGGTCAGACGAGGAATCTGCTCCTTTGTCTTCTGATCATGGAAATCCTTCCGCCCTATCTTCTTTTCAAAGAATTTCTTCTGCTTCTTGCAGTAACCGCCAGATGTGGCTCCATCATCATCTCCTACAGTACTTTTCCTTTCCCTTCTTTCTGCGTCGGAGTAGTCGACTCCTGGTATATAGTTCATCAATCTGGTGCACCGTGCGCAGTACTGGTCAACTGTTTGTCTCCCTTGGATTAAGGTCTTGATCTCCTGCCTTTTTCTCTGCTTTATGTGTTCGGGGTAGTACTTCTCCCGCAACACTTCTACGAACTCTGTCCATTCAAATTCCGGTGTAGCTCCACGGTGGCCCTCAATAGTCCGCCACCAAATGTCAGCTGCGTCTTTTAGGTTGTATGCGGCGATGTCGACCTGCTGGTCTTCTGGAACTCGACAGTCTTGAACGCCTTCTGGTGCTCTACAATGAACTTCTCCAGTGCGGCGGGGTCCGGTTCCCCTGAATAAGTTGGTACTTTCGCGTCTGCAACGCTCTTCAGCCAGTTGGTTTCTCTGGCCGCGGGTGGGGTATGGCTCCCGTAAATGGTACTCCTAGTTCCGGCGCGAAAGTTGCCATAGCTGCTGTTAGGTCTTGTACTGTTGGAACATCTGCCGGTGTCTCGCCACTGCGTCCACTGCTGTCTCCTAGTGGTCCTTCGCTGGTCGACATCTAAGATAGTATATTTTTATTTCTACTCGGTTGCTACACCGTATCACATACACAATAAAAAACAAGTAAGTAAGCTAACTACTAGCAATAAAATATCCCTAGGGTTTTGTTTTCCTAGGTCACGAATCCTCACGGACGTTTCCCCGTAACCCAATATTCCTATGCTCATTGTCCTAGACTCAGTATCTTTCATCAGAGCGGTACTCCGCTCTGATACCACTTTTTGTAACACCCCTAAACTTAAACCTGTAATGATGTCATAACTCGTAGCATAATAAATAGCAAATCGCAGCGGAAAATAAAACTATCTAACCTTGGTGTTACACGCCGTCACTCACCCTTGTGAGTAACAAGGCATCCTTACTCTTTCCAACATTACAACTTCCAACGCTGTGATGAACAGATACTGAGCACTCTACTTATTACAAACCAAATCCAACTAAATGAGCAACTAACTGAAACACAACAAACTCCAAAATATAATCCATAACAAATCCAGAAGTGTTTATAAAAACACAGCAGCTACCCTGTTCCCCGCACTCCGGCTTGTGTATTCTTCAGGGACCTGAAATGTTTGGCCCAATGAAGGGCTCAGCAAACTATGCTGGTATGCTAAATGTAGTCCTAAGCCTTCTAGATTCCTTAAGTCGTTTTAGCCATCTTGATATTAGATTCATTACAAGATAATCCGGTTTACAAGAATAACAGTAATACAGTAGACACAGAGTAATCACATAACAATTTACCTGCAAACATTTAGTGCATAATAATACACATCAAACAACAAACAACACCAACAACCCAAATATGGTGCACATAATAAACAACTGTTCTTGTTAGTAGGTCACATGACCCTAACCTCTTAACCTTTCCAATTAATTTTACCTTAGGCGTCCTGTCAGGACAACCCTATTAACCTGTGAAAATGGACAGTGTGTCCCATTGGGTTCCAAAGGAACCGACACCAGTTGACCTTATGGCCCTGGATAAATATATACATTGACCGATCCGGTCGAAACTGTGCACCAACGGCAGTGCATTCCGCCATCCCCGAATGTGGCTGATGGATTTGGAGTGACTCCCTTCTTGAGTCTCTCATAGTGATCACAATGCGCAACCAGAAAGTCGAAACGATCTGGATTCCTCTCTTTATAAGTTAGCCCTTTTGTCAGTGACATAATAACCAATACTTGAAATAAGACTATCACATTTGACCCTTGTTAGGTTCATTAATACCTAAAGGTCAGTTAGTCTTTTTTTCCAGTTTAGATGTATAAACTTTAGTCACAAGACATTCGCGTACAAAATACAACGCAACAGTTTGAGCAATCCCACATACAATATCATTCACATAAAATCATAGATATCGTTCTTAAACATTAAAACACACAATGCCTGGACCTCAGGATAATCCTTAGGACATTCAGACCACACAATTAACATACCGTTCACCAAAAACTGCTAGCTTGACAAACTCCTGTTAGTAGTCCTTCCCGTACGCTGTTATTTAGACATGCAATACCGGGTAGTGTTAATATAACTATTCACTAAATATTACAGTACTGTCACTGTAATATTTATACTCGTCGTATAATAATTCCGTATGTTATTTATTTTCCCCTGTTATTTTAACAGTGGTTCTAGATAACCTAGCAGTTCATCATTTTATGTGACTCACATGTGATAATGAATTATCATTTATACGGTACCTCATTACCTTATATACTTATAATTATTTCCACTTATCATTTATATTATATCCCTTGGTCATTTTTATTATAACCAAAATTATTTTATAAACTTTATATTATATTCCTTAATATACCACAATGCATTATATTACCTAATTTCACTTCCTTTCTTATTAAATTACAAAACCAACCTTATTAATTCGGTATTTATATATATACCCAACAACTTAATAAATTACTAAATAGCCACATATAATCTTCCGGTAATCACAATTGATCCCGTTAACTTTTACAACTTAACAAATATCCATATACTTTTATAATTTATTAAATACCCTTATCAATTTCGAAAATTTGTAAGACAATTATATTAACTCCCATAAATTGCCAAAATCCTTATAACTTTTATAATTCACTAACTACCCTCATTAACCTTAGTAAATATTAATTAACCATCTTATTTTTACAAATCACCAAAATCCTCATACTATTTCGGTAATTACAATTAATACCAAAATCTTATAAATTGTCAATTAGCCCATAAGCTCTTCGGCTAAATCATATAGTTTCCATATTTACACTTTTAACCCCAAAACTTTATATAAGTTACATATTGACTTATAAACTATAGTTTAAATATTTTATTTCTTTAAATAACCGAAGTAACCCGTATCTTTTCTTAAATTACATTTCCGCCCACATTAAATTCTATTCTTATAATACTTCATAAATTACATATTCACCCCAAAACTTTTATAAACTTAATATTTTATGTCATAAATCATTTTAACCTAAAGTTTTTGGTCAACACTTTGACCAAGACTTAATTTCACAATTAATACTTTAATATACCAATAAAATCATATGTATTTTCGGTAACATCCTAAACTTCCCAACAATTACAAAATAGTCCCAAAACTTTAGTAAATGTTATTCTTAACATTTAAACACTTATTTAAATTCACCAAAATTCATGATATTAATTCCTACCTTATATTAATATAACATACCAAATCACCCCTTATATTCTCGGCAATTAGTATTTGTATCCCAAACTTTTCAAAAATTACATTTTAACCACATAACTTTATGAACTTGTCATTTAAATACTTGTAGCTATTTTTAATACTCCCAAAAATTATAATATAAATTAATATACTTATATATTTCGAAAATCATTCAAATAATACATATCATTCTCGGCTCCAATTTTATTTTACTATATAGTTTTAAAACTTGCTTTATTTAACCTTATAATAAATACTTATAAATGTATATAAGCCATATAACACTTCTAAAAATTATGCTAATGACTTAGAATGATTATAAACTAAAAATAGAACATATTATCCTTAGATATTTCAGTTTTAATATGTGTATCCTAATTAATTTTTGTGACATATTTATACCTTAAGGTAATAATCTTACCTTATATGTTATAAATTATCTTCTTTGATACTTTAACTTAATAACTTTCGGCCTTAATATTAACATGGCCTTAACATAATTTTTATACTAAATTTTGAAGCTCAAATTAAGCTTAAAGTTAATAAACCTTAATTATATAAACTTACCCTTAAATCAAGACAATTCTTGTACTTGATTTTTCCTTGAATCTCCAAGCTCTCCAAAAGCTATTTTGATGAAGATATTTCGAACTCCTTGTATATATGTAGGAGATCTATTTGTTAGATTTCTAACAAAGTTTATAAATAATATGGAGTAATTTTTACAAGAGCTTACCTTAGGAATTTATCAAGGTATTTTTGATACACCTTGAGATGATTGTAGATTCAAGTTTCCTTCATGAGATAATGAAGAAAATATTGGTTTAGAAGTTCCTAAATTTCGAAAATACTACAAGGAATTTATTTAGGTTTTTCAACATAAAAATATACCTTAACTTGATCTTGTTGTTCCTTGTGTTGTTGTTGAATTTAGGAACCACCTTGGAGCATATATGCTTGGCGATTTCCTTGTAGATTTGCTAGGATGTTTTCTTGCCTCAAGACTTGATAGAATTAACTAGGAATTTACATAGAAATGGTGTTAGAAACTAGTACACCATTAATGGAGTTATTAGGACTTAGGAATTGATTTAGAGAATGAAGAAAAGAGAGAATCAAGAAGGGACACTCACCATTTGTAAATGAAGCATGGCAAATGAGATGAAAACTCCTACGTAAGTTTTAGGGGGATGACAGCAATCAACTCCTTTAGTTCGTTTGTCATGTTCATGCTTATTTAAATTAGCTACATGATTTCTTAATCAGCTAGGCATGTGGCTGGTGGAGTAAGCACCTCTATTTATTCAGCACCAATCGGTAAAAGGAGTGGCTGTAAGGTAAGGATATGTAATGATTTTATGTATATTAATCACACTCATTTGTTTTTGTCATGCAGGTACGATCGGTATAATTGGAGCTCCACTTAGTTTGTTAAGTATCAAACAAACCGATCATGTCTATTAGTTTAGGACTTATCATGTTTATTAATATTACTAATCTTTTCTATTTTGCAGGTAGTGCAATCGGACTCAGCAATGGGGTATTCAATCATCTACAATCATGTGGTATAAGTTTTATTGTTTATTGCTGTAACTTGTTTCGTTTTGCAGGTGGATGCGATCAGCAACTGAAGTGGAAGTTCCACTTCCTTTTATTGCTACGGTAATGGAGCATGTGAGCATGTGAGCAGCCTTGATTACTTGTAGTTTATAGGCAATTAGTGGTATTGTTAGGTTCATGTTTTTTTGGTTTAATATTAGCTTGATTTATATGAAATTATTGAGCACTAACCTGTTTATTTATGCAGGTTTAACGGCTGGTGGAGTATCATCAATGGAGGTAGCAGCTCCATTGCTTGCATACCTACGGTAGTGCTATGCTAGAAAGTATAGTTAGACTTTTAGTTTTTGTTAATTGCCTACATAATGATCATGTAATTATCTTCATAAAAATAAGCTGAATTATTGTTTCTTACTTTGCCTTTTTATGCAGGTGTACTCGCATGTGAAGGAGCATACCACCAGCACTAATTCATGGAGTCCTACGATGATGGAATGCTACCATACTAGTTTAGGTTTTATTAGCTTAGTTAATAATGTTAACTTGTTTATCTTTGTTTTTTTTTCTTTTGCAGGTCATACGTGTATGAGGAAGATTCATTTCCAGTATTTTAAGTTGCTTAATTGTCAAGTAGGTCATGCGTGAGTCACAAATACATAGGCAAAGATTTTGAACTAAACTTGCCAAAATCTACCCATTTTAACGCATGGTATATAGGGATCAATTGAGATTAATTTTTTATTTAATTTTTGTTACACTATATTGTACTAAGACCATACTAATATGTGTAATAGATTTCAGCATTTAATTGGTACATTTTTATTTTGGTAAAGGATGGAAGTTTTTAAGGTGATCTTTTTGACCTAAAAATCGCCCCTGTTTATACTATGAGTTTAGTACTGCCATCAATTGGTTTTGATGGTCATTTTATTCACTTTTAAAATTACTAACTCGTGGCTCCTCAAAAGCTTCAAGACAATTGCGTAAAACGCATTTTTATGACACCCGAAGGTGCGTTTTTGTGCTTTAAGGATTTTTCTGGGAATCAATTAGTCGCTATGACTTCCAAGTGTTTATTGACATTGTTATAGTCAATAATAATTATTAAGGTGTTACATTAAGTTATATAGGGTTATATAAACTTGTAACTCAATTTTCGGGCTAAAGGGGCACTCCCGAGATAAAAGGAGCGTTAAGAAATTCCCCCCGAGCTCTCTGCTTATTTTTGAAGAAGTGGCTTGGAAATTCTCTTTAGATAATTAATAATGATTTTAGGAACTCTAAGAATAATTTTTATAGGGTTTCGTGCCACCTTGGCACTCCTCCTAGACATTCCCGGGCCTTTATGGGACCCACATCGGGAACTTCCGAGAACCTTGTATTTTACTCAGTTCTAACTGAGAACTTGTATTTTAAAGATCATAAGATGATCCTTAGTTAAATTCATATAATATCCATAGCTTATATAATTATTTAACTTAAGGTCGGGCTTTTAACGCTCGTTTATGACCTTAAGGAATTTAGGTGCGTTTTCTAACGCCTGAGTGTTTATATACTCTTTTAGGATTTCGTAATCCCCAAATAATATTCATAATTCCAAAAATAATATTTATTTACTTATATTTAATTATTTAAATGTTAGGGGTATTCAGTCTACCCCCTTAAAAAGACTTCGTCCCGAAGTCATAATTTATACTTGTTCATCCTATGGAATCAAGTTCCTCATTTTACTCCTGTCTACTTATCATCCTTGGGGTCAATACTGTATTGACACTACTATATTCCATCACTACTCTGAGTGTATATAATTCCTATAGACAAATTCTTTATTCGTGATAATAATATATCACTGCGTAATAACTTAATAAATACTGTAAAACCATACATGTTCCAACTTCCTAGCTATCCCACTCGGTCATCACTGCACAAGTGCAATACCAATCCTCAGTCTACAGAGGTGCAGAGGCGTAAACCCTTGGCAGTGAATCTCTTGTGTGATTGTAGGAATAAATATGAATATACTGTAAAATAATTAAGTGTTTCATAAACATTGAAGTGTTACATAGAACACACGAATAATCATTCTAATGTCACATAGGACTTATCATTAATCACCAAGTGTCACATAGGACATAACCATCTAACCAATTGCACACATGCGCAACAAACAAACACAAATTATCATACACGAAACCAATAAGGACTGCAGATATGCAAGTCGCATGTGGTGCTCTACCCCCCTTAAAAAGGGTTACGCCCACGTACCCCTACAAGTATACACAAAACGAAAAGAAAATTGTTGGATACTTGTCTCGCATGGAGTCTTCTAACTCCCATGTCGCCTCCTCAATATCGTGGTTTTACCACCTTGCTTTGACCATTCTAATGGTCTTGTTCTGGTCTCCCTAGTGTTGGAGTTTGAAATGCGAACTGGGGTCTCCTCATATCTAAGTGTAGGATCGAGCTCGAGTGTCTCGGGCTCTAAGTATGTGATACACATCGTGCACTCTTCCAACTCAACATATAAGTCTAATCTGTAGGCTAATGGGCCCACTCGCTCCGTAATAAGGTACGGTCCACATACTTCAGGCTAAGCTTGGCCGTTGTTTAAATTTAAAGGTTCCTTTCAAGGGTGAAATTTTAAGGAAGACTCGATCGCCTATTGCGAACACGAGGTCTCTCCCACGGACATTAACATATGACTTCTGTCCTACGAGGTATATTCCTCAAAATCTATGTATTTCCGGTATGTTCCATAGTGTATTAATATGCTTTTATATCTGAATCCCAAATGTATGGGTGAAGGTAATCTATTATCTTGTACATTGCCAATATTATGTCATGGCATGTTTAAACTCTTGTTTGTAACGCACTTCCGTTAATCGCCTCTTAGTTGTAATCGTCGGCGCTCGTGTCTTGTATTAACATTGGGCATTCTCAGAATCCTTTTCTTTAGTTTATCAGCTTGTGATTCCGGTATTTTCAATGTAAGGTCTGAGCTACGGCTGAGCCATGTATATTACAGTAATATTGCTTTATATTATTGATTCACCTATGATTGGTAGTATATACACGATTATTATCATCTGTTCTTCAGGTATACCACAGTAGGGTTCCTGTTAAGGTTTCTAACAAGGTGTAGTTTCCTCTCAATTGATCATGTTCTTGCGGTTGTGAAACGACTCTAGTGAGTATTAGTATAATGTTTATACTCTTTATATTCTACCATGTCTATAGGTAGGTTCCTATTTAATATATTGGGTTTCCTTCCGGATGGCCATTTGGCCATATTTTAGAAGATAGCTAGAGAATACTGTTATTTAAAGTAACTTTTCTCTTCATCTAATATTTGATTTATTAACACATTTAATGGGATAATAATAGTTAATATTTCCCTGATAATTGATTATTTTTCCGACATATGCGGAGTTGTTTCAGCTATATAATCTCCTCGGTGTAACCCAGACAACTTAACTCTTAGCTTAAACGTTCTATTTCTCATATACCTATTAGTCAAATGTTATATTTGATTTATGAATAAATATTTTCGTATTACAGAAATATTTGTGACCACTTGTAAGGAGTCTCAGGAATCATCCAACTCTGACGGGGTCAGCATCAGTGTCGAACTATCCTTCCACACCATTTTGTGTTTGGTTTTCCCTTGATCTGACCAGGATCAAGTTCGACCTCCCACGTCAAAATTCAACAAACACATAATTGTCATTTCCAAATTTTTATCTTATTAGACTTTGTGACGTGGTGAGTACTACATTTTCTCCTGATCAGTATACTACTATTCCAATAACTGTTATAACCTATACTTGAATCTAGGGTATTACCAAAATCCCAGAACAATATTCCTTTGATCAAATCATCAAGCGGGGAAGCCAGTTTTTCCTCTTGGCTTACAAGGTAGGTTCTTACTAAAGTATCTAGGCTCGTACTGTCTAGTAACTATATCCATGAATCATTTCAACCCTTAAATCCATCATACAAGTAATAAGTTCCGTCATGGACTTGCATACTCTAGAATACTCTCTTCACTTTAAAAGGCTTATCGAGTATTTCTCTTATCAGGGCTTGATTATTGCCTATACTTGATTATCATCAGTTGGAGCAAAGACAGTCACATTTAGACTTCAAGAAAAGTTTTCATGACTCCATCCACAACTATAGTTCCATAAAGTATCATTTCCTCCACCTCGAAGCTTAGCTTTTTCCTTATTCCATCTAAAATCCATAATTCAGGTGAATCATGTGTTCACCCTAGTCAAGTATCTCTTAATATTAGTATCATCTCAAACTAAGGATTTCCTGTTTGAATCCTACTGTTTAGTAACGGACAATCAAGGCTTATTGTTTGTTTTTATCTCTTAGAAACGTGGTTAATCCACTAGCTCAATGGCTTCCAAAAATAAGTCGGTTAGGTATGTCAAATAGAGGATTTAGAATCACAGGGTTTAGTATAACGTTAAGACGGTTTACGTATAAGATAATGGTTACAAACCTAGGGTACGTTTCCCTATCTTTATATTTAATTTACACTCATTTTTGTGTATATATTGTTTCAAACTCCTATATAACTTACACTGCCTTTATTGCAAGTGTCGAGGAGAGTTATTTGTTACCATGTTCATACTGAAGTTTATATTACATATGTTTTATCCTTAGTTGATTTACTGCGATCTTTTATTCGCATTCATAATTTGAGCTGTCATGGTAGACATATGCTCGTATACATTCATAAGGTTAGTATAGGACATGTGTCTCAAAGTAGGGTAGGCATATTTAATGGTACTCAACCCTCTGAAATGTATTGGTACCCTCAATGTTTTATTATTTTTTTTACTCTCTCCAAATTATATGTATATATAGAACATTTGGTAATGTTAATTAGGTTTTTCTCCCTACTTAGAAAATATATATTCAAAATTTGTTCTCTCTCCTATCATTAATTAGGAGTTCAGCACTGTTATATATCAGTACTAGCTGAGACCCTTTGGTATTTGCTCAGGTATTTCAAAACCCGTGCTTATCCATTATGGATGTTTAGTTATATTTTTGAGATTCTGTTTCTCAATTGTCATACTTCGAGGTTTCTCACTATCTTCTCTCAAAGTTTATAAGAGATTGTAAGATTTCCTAGACTCGCACTGAGCGGTAAGCTCGGTGCCTGGGTATCCCATAAAATTTCAGTGTTTGCTCTTTACGTGAGCTTTTTGACAGTTCTTGTAGTCTTAAATATTTATATTATTTAATGTATTCCCGTTCATGACATCTGCTCGTCATTTAGGCAGGTCATAATTTGTAGTTACTGTAAGTTTGGACATTTGATAACGCCCTAGTTCTACATAGTTATTTGTTGATTTATAGTTAAGTATTTCTTTGAGTAGGATCATGCCGGGTCAAAGTACTTGGCATTATGCCTCGGGATATTCCCGACCTTCGCTCATAGGCTCAGGTGACCACGGTCTCATAGGTAAGGAAAATAAATATCGAAGTATCCCATTATGTGAGAGGTTACCTAACTTAGGTCTCTCTAAAGTTGATACTTACTAATCGCATATAAGTCTCATTGACTAATAATTATAAACACATATTTATGCATCATGCATTTAGTTTAGGTTCTAGGCTTACCGGTTTCGCGCTAAGCGCTAGCTTTAGCGCCTGAAGTTCCCACTGTGTACAGGGTATTTCTTTCTGGAACTATCTCCTTTCCTTTCTGGATCTCGGATGAGGATGGATGTCCTCCCGGTCTTGTAGTATAAGTATTAGTCTGCGGCGCTTGACCTCCTCCGGGTCCGCCCGTTTCCACAGCCGGTATCCTCTACGAACCTCTAGCTCCTTTGTATACTCGACTCCCTGGGTTGGAAAAGCATTCGTAATCCCTGTGACCTTCCTTTTTGCAATGACGGCCACTCCACCTTCCTTCCTGCGCAATCTACGCCTGGGTGATCTTTTCTACAACGTTTACAGTAATAGTGTCGTCGGGTTGGCTTGTAGCCTCTAGGTGGTGCTGTTCTTTGTGGCTGAGCATCAACGGCTGAGCCGGTCAGACGAGGAATCTGCTCCTTTGTCTTCTGATCATGGAAATCCTTCCGCCCTATCTTCTTTTCAAAGAATTTGTTCTGCTTCTTGCAGTAACCGCCAGATGTGGCTCCATCATCATCTCCTACAGTACTTTTCCTTTCCCTTCTTTCTGCGTCGGAGTAGTCGACTCCTGGTATATAGTTCATCAATCTGGTGCACCGTGCGCAGTACTGGTCAACTGTTTGTCTCCCTTGGATTAAGGTCTTGATCTCCTGCCTTTTTCTCTGCTTTATGTGTTCGGGGTAGTACTTCTCCCGCAACACTTCTACGAACTTGTCCATTCAAATTCCGGTGTAGCTCTACGGTGGCCCTCAATAGTCCGCCACCAAATGTCAGCTGCGTCTTAGTTGTATGCGGCGATGTCGACCTGCTGGTCTTCTGGAACTCGACAGTCTTGAACGCCTTCTGGTGCTTACAATGAACTTCTCCAGTGCGGCGGGGTCCGGTTCCCCTGAATAAGTTGGTACTTTCGCGTCTGCAACGCTCTTCAGCCAGTTGGTTTCTCTTGGCCGCGGCGGGTGGGGTATGGCTCCCGTAAATGGTACTCCTAGTTCCGGCGCGAAAGTTGCCATAGCTGCTGTTAGGTCTTGTACTGTTGGAACATCTGCCGGTGTCTCGCCACTGCGTCCACTGCTGTCTCCTAGTGGTCCTTCGCTGGTCGACATCTAAGATAGTATATTTTTATTTCTACTCGTTTGCTACACCGTATCACATACACAATAAAAAACAAGTAAGTAAGCTAACTACTAGCAATAAAATATCCCTAGGGTTTTCTTTTCCTAGGTCACGAATCCTCACGGACGTTTTCCCGTAACCCAATATTCCTATGCTCATTGTCCTAGACTCAGTATCTTTCATCAGAGCGGTACTCCGCTCTGATACCACTTTTTGTAACACCCCTAAACTTAAACCTGTAATGACGTCATAACTCGTAGCATAATAAATAGCAAATCGCAGCGGAAAATAAAACTATCTAACCTTGGTGTTACACGCCGTCACTCACCCTTGTGAGTAACAAGGCATCCTTACTCTTTCCAACATTACAACTTCCAACGCTGTGATGAACAGATACTGAGCACTCTACTTATTACAAACCAAATCCAACTAAATGAGCAACTAACTGAAACACAACAAACTCCAAAATATAATACATAACAAATCCACAAGTGTTTATAAAAACACAGCGGCTACCCTGTTCCCCGCACTCCGGCTTGTGTATTCTTCAGGACCTGAAATGTTTGGCCCAATGAAGGGCTCAGCAAACTATGCTGGTATGCTAAATGTAGTCCTAAGCCTTCTAGATTCCTTAAGTCGTTTAGCCATCTTGATATTAGATTCATTACAAGATAATCCGGTTTACAAGAATAACAGTAATACAGTAGACACAGAGTAATCACATAACAATTTACCTGCAAACATTTAGTGCATAATAATACACATCAAACAATAAACAACACAACAACCCAAATAAGGTGCACATAATAAACAACTGTTCTTGTTAGTAGGTCACATGACCCTAACCTTAACCTTTCCAATTAATTTTACCTTAGGCGTCCTGTCAGACAACCCTATTAACCTGTGAAAATGGACAGTGTGTCCCATTGGGTTCCAAAGGAACCGACACCAGCTGACCTTATGGCCCTGGATAAAATATACATTGACCGATCCGGTCGAAACTGTGCACCAACGGCAGTGCATTCCGCCATCCCCGAATGTGGCTGATGGATTTGGAGTGACTCCCTTCTTGAGTCTCTCATAGTGATCACAATGCGCAACCAGAAAGTCGAAACGATCTGGATTCCTCTCTTTATAAGTTAGCCCTTTTGTCAGTGACATAATAACCAATACTTGAAATAAGACTATCACATTTGACCCTTGTTAGGTTCAATACCTAAAGGTCAGTTAGTCTTTTTTTCCAGTTTAGATGTATAAACTTTAGTCACAAGACATTCGCGTACAAAATACAACGCAACAGTTTGAGCAATCCCACATACAATATCATTCACATAAAATCATAGATATCGTTCTTAAACATTAAACACACAATGCCTGGACCTCAGGATAATCCTTAGGACATTCAGACCACACAATTAACATACCGTTCACCAAGAAACTGCTAGCTTGACAAACTCCTGTTTAGTAGTCCCTTCCCGTACGCTGTTATTTAGACATGCAATACCGGGTAGTATTAATATAACTATTCACTAAATAACATGTCACTGTAGTGTAATATTTATACTCGTCGTATAATAACTCCGTATGTTATTTATTTTCCCCTGTTATTTTAACAGTGGTTCTAGATAACCTAGCAGTTCATCATTTTATGTGATACTCACATGTGATAATGAATTATCATTTATACGGTACCTCATTACCTTATATACTTATAATTATTTCCACTTATCATTTATTATATCCCTTGGTCATTTTTATTATAACCAAAATTATTTTATAAACTTTATATTATATTCCTTAATATACCACAATGCATTATATTACCTAAGTTTCACTTCCTTTCTTATTAATTACAAAACCAACCTTATTAATTCGGTATTTATATATATACCCAACAACTTAATAAATTACTAAATAGCCACATATAATCTTCCGGTAATCACAATTGATCCCGTTAACTTTTACAACTTAACAAATATCCATATACTTTTATAATTTATTAAATACCCTTATCAATTTCGAAAATTTGTAAGACAATTATATTAACTCCCATAAATTGCCAAATATCCTTATAACTTTTAATTCACTAACTACCCTCATTAACCTTAGTAAATATTAATTAACCATCTTATTTTACAAATCACCAAAATCCTCATACTATTTCGGTAATTACAATTAATACCAAAATCTTATAAATTGTCAATTTAGCCCATAAGCTCTTCGGCTAAATCATATAGTTTCCATATTTACACTTTTAACCCCAAAACTTTATATAAGTTACATATTGACTTATAAACTATAGTTTAAATATTTTATTTCTTTAAATAACCGAAGTAACCCGTATCTTTTCTTAAATTACATTTCCGCCCACATTAAATTCTATTCTTATATATACTTTCATAAATTACATATTCACCCCAAAACTTTTATAAACTTAATATTTTATGTCATAAATCATTTTAACCTAAAGTTTTTGGTCAACACTTTGACCAAGACTTAATTTCACAATTAATACTTTAATATACCAATAAAATCATATGTATTTTCGGTAACATCCTAAACTTCCCAACAATTACAAAATAGTCCCAAAACTTTAGTAAATGTTATTCTTAACATTTAAACACTTATTTAAATTCACCAAAATTCATGATATTAATTCCTACCTTATATTATACTATAACATACCAAATCACCCCTTATATTCTCGGCAATTAGTATTTGTATCCCAAACTTTTCAAAAATTACATTTTAACCACATAACTTTATGAACTTGTCATTTAAATACTTGTAGCTATTTTTAATACTCCCAAAAATTATAATAAATTAATATACTTATATATTTCGAAAATCATTCAAATAATACATATCATTCTCGGCTCCAATTTTATTTTACTATATAGTTTTAAAACTTGCTTTAAACCTTATAATAAATACTTATAAATGTATATAAGCCATATAACACTTCTAAAAATTATGCTAATGACTTAGAATGATTATAAACTAAAAATAGAACATATTATCCTTAGATATTTCAGTTTTAATATATGTGTATCCTAATTAATTTTTGTGACACATATTTATACCTTAAGGTAATAATCTTACCTTATATGTTATAAATTATCTTCTTTGATACTTTAACTTAATAACTTTCGGCCTTAATATTAACATGGCCTTAACATAATTTTTATACTAAATTTTGAAGCTCAAATTAAGCTTAAAGTTAATAAACCTTAATTATATAAACTTACCCTTAAATCAAGACAATTCTTGTACTTGATTTTTCCTTGAATCTCCAAGCTCTCCAAAAGCTATTTTGATGAAGATATTTCGAACTCCTTGTATATATGTAGGAGATCTATTTGTTAGATTTCTAACAAAGTTTATAAATAATATATGGAGTAATTTTTACAAGAGCTTACCTTAGGAATTTATCAAGGTATTTTTGATACACCTTGAGATGATTGTAGATTCAAGTTTCCTTCATGAGATAATGAAGAAAATATTGGTTTAGAAGTTCCTAAATTTCGAAAATACTACAAGGAATTTATTTAGGTTTTTCAACATAAAAATATACCTTAACTTGATCTTGTTGTTCCTTGTGTTGTTGTTGAATTTAGGAACCACCTTGGAGCATATATGCTTGGCGATTTCCTTGTAGATTTGCTAGGATGTTTTCTTGCCTCAAGACTTGATAGAATTAACTAGGAATTTACATAGAAATGGTGTTAGAAACTAGTACACCATTAATGGAGTTATTAGGACTTAGGAATTGATTTAGAGAATGAAGAAAAGAGAGAATCAAGAAGGGACACTCACCATTTGTAAATGAAGCATGGCAAATGAGATGAAAACTCCTACGTAAGTTTTAGGGGGATGACAGCAATCAACTCCTTTAGTTCGTTTGTCATGTTCATGCTTATTTAAATAGCTACATGATTTCTTAATCAGCTAGGCATGTGGCTGGTGGAGTAAGCACCTCATTTATTCAGCACCAATCGGTAAAAGGAGTGGCTGTAAGGTAAGGATATGTAATGATTTTATGTATATTAATCACACTCATTTGTTTTTGTCATGCAGGTACGATCGGTATAATTGGAGCTCCACTTAGTTTGTTAAGTATCAAACAAACCGATCATGTCTATTAGTTTAGGACTTATCATGTTATTAATATTACTAATCTTTTCTATTTTGCAGGTAGTGCAATCGGACTCAGCAATGGGGTATTCAATCATCTACAATCATGTGGTATAAGTTTTATTGTTTATTGCTGTAACTTGTTTCGTTTTGCAGGTGGATGCGATCAGCAACTGAAGTGGAAGTTCCACTTCCTTTATTGCTACGGTAATGGAGCATGTGAGCATGTGAGCAGCCTTGATTACTTGTAGTTTATAGGCAATTAGTGGTATTGTTAGGTTCATGTTTTTCTTTGGTTTAATATTAGCTTGATTTATATGAAATTATTGAGCACTAACCTGTTTATTTATGCAGGTTTAACGGCTGGTGGAGTATCATCAATGGAGGTAGCAGCTCCATTGCTTGCATACCTACGGTAGTGCTATGCTAGAAAGTATAGTTAGACTTTTAGTTTTTGTTAATTGCCTACATAATGATCATGTAATTATCTTCATAAAAATAAGCTGAATTATTGTTTCTTACTTTGCCTTTTTATGCAGGTGTACTCGCATGTGAAGGAGCATACCACCAGCACTAATTCATGGAGTCCTACGATGATGGAATGCTACCATACTAGTTTAGGTTTTATTAGCTTAGTTAATAATGTTAACTTGTTTATCTTTGTTTTTTTTTTCTTTTGCAGGTCATACGTGTATGAGGAAGATTCATTTCCAGTATTTTAAGTTGCTTAATTGTCAAGTAGGTCATGCGTGAGTCACAAATACATCAGGCAAAGATTTTGAACTAAACTTGCCAAAATCTACCCATTTTAACGCATGGTATATAGGGATCAATTGAGATTAATTTTTTTATTTAATTTTTGTTACACTATTGTACTAAGACCATACTAATATGTGTAATAGATTCCAACATTTAATTGGTACATTTTTATTTTGATAAAGGATGGAAGTTTTTAAGGTGATCTTTTTGACCTAAAAATCGCCCCTGTTTATACTATGAGTTTAGTACTGCCATCAATTGGTTTTGATGGTCATTTTATCCACTTTTAAGATTACTAACTCGTGGCTCCTCAAAAGCTTCAAGACAATTGCGTAAAACGCATTTTTATGACACCCGAAGGTGCGTTTTTGTGCTTTAAGGATTTTTCTGGGAATCAATTAGTCGCTATGACTTCCAAGTGTTTATTGACATTGTTATAGTCAATAATAATATATTAAGGTGTTACATTAAGTTATATAGGGTTATATAAACTTGTAACTCAATTTTCGGGCTAAAGGGGCACTCCCGAGATAAAAGGAGCGTTAAGAAATTCCCCCCGAGCTCTCTGCTTATTTTTGAAGAAGTGGCTTGGAAATTCTCTTTAGAATAATTAATAATGATTTTAGGAACTCTAAGAATAATTTTTATAGGGTTTCGTGCCACCTTGGCACTCCTCCTAGACATTCCCGGGCCTTTATGGGACCCACATCGGGAATTTCCGAGAACCTTGTATTTTTACTCAGTTCTAACTGAGAACTTGTATTTTAAAGATCATAAGATGATCCTTAGTTAAATTCATATAATATCCATAGCTTATATAATTATTTAACTTAAGGTCGGGCTTTTAACGCTCGTTTATGACCTTAAGGAATTTAGGTGCGTTTTCTAACGCCTGAGTGTTTATATACTCTTTTAGGATTTCGTAATCCCCAAATAATATTCATAATTCCAAAAATAATATTTATTTACTTATATTTAATTATTTAAATGTTAGGGGTATTTCATGTGGGGAGTCATCACATGACTAAGAAATCAAAGGAAAAGAAGAGGAAAAGAGAGAATAGTACTATTTACCTTTTATGACATAAAAATCTTCTTTTAGCCTACCTCTCTCCTCTCTTCTTCATTTCTCTTCTTCTCCACCGATTACCTTCTTCTTCTCTGTAACACCCCTACCATTAATACATGCTTACCGTCCAATCTCATTACACATCAGATATACGCAGCGGATACTTACTTACATACAATGGGTGATACAATGCCGTTAGCCACCCACGTGGCTAACAAGGCTACTATTACTGCTTACAGCATCGGTCTGATGGACCGGAATCCCGAGTGTTACATATCTACCATATATATTTCATACACCAATACACGCTACATTCTTCCATTCGATACAATACTTCAAATACCATACAATATAATCCACATACCGAGTTTACTAAGATCCTTATACAGATATACTACCTCTTCAAAGTTCATACGTACTCACTACGAGACTACTTACTACCCGTTCCTCACAAACTACCTACTTCTAATTACAAGGGTGTGCCTCCGGTCTCTTCCTTGACCATATTCGCTTCGGGTACCTGCACACTAAAAAATGTCCCCCGAAGGGGTCAGCTTTCGCCGAGCATGATAACCGCATACCCCGCGTACTAGTGAGGGTACGCCGACCACTTGGTCGTATACATGCGGTTGATTCCATTCAAACATACATACATACATGCATACATGCTTTTATACATATTATTACAATACATTACGCAAGGCATACACACATACATACACTTCATTACATACAAGAGTACAACATAAATCATTCAGTACGTACTTACCTTTTTCCGATTACACATACTCCTTACATACACAGTATACAATACTTGTTAGCTTCATTGGTCCACCCGGGTTAATTGGGTGGAGATTACTCTTTTACTCGTTACTTCATACATACGCATACATACTCATACTCATACTCATACATACTTACGGATCCATACTTGCATACTCTTACTCTTACTCATGTTAAGTCGTCGGGACCTCCGGCCCGGGGAACTACTTGGTCCCACCACCGGGATTTACTTGGTTCACTAATCCAGGATGCTACCCACTTAAGGGATTTGGGCCGTGGACCAGCTTAAGAACCAGGAATCGGATCCAACCTCTTGTGTCTCCTCATCCTCACGCGTGGCCGAAGCTATATCGGACTTCTACTCATTCCAGTTTACTCACTTAAGTTAGGAGTTAGGTAGTTAGGAATTAGTAGAAGTCATTCATACAAGCCACATACACAATTACAATGCTCAATACTCATTTATGCAAAATACAATACAATACTTAAGTACAATACAAGATTCGAATACCACTCACCATCATTCATACATTTCATGAATTATACAAACTAGTGTTCAAGACAATAAATATCAGGAACAACATAAGTCAAGCACAAGTAAGTGCAATATAGTCCGATTCATGCATTTATCTTATTTAGGTGATCAAATAAGCACACAAATCGGGGTAACCAGATTAGGATACAGGGTATGAAGAAATCATACCTTTCACCGTTGTACTTGTATCCCAACGTTCCTCCGGTGTTCACAATCACAGCCTAGGGTATGCATACAATTGAATGATTAATCTACCATTATTAATCTTAACTCAACTACTTTTGTGTTTGCTAATCTGTACTTACTAAGGCTTTACATTCCTTACACTTATATTTCATTTTACTTACTTTCCATTACTTGCCCATAATTTACATACCCATATATATACATATGTATAGGTGGGTATACATATATATATATATATACTAGTTATAAGCTTACTGTTTTTTTTTTGTAAGTATAGTGCCGTCCGACCCACCGTCCGACCCAAGCCCTGGGTCGGACCATTCCATTAAGATTCGTTCCTAGAAAATTACCCTGTCCGACCCAGCACTATTCCGTCCGACCCATACTCTCTGGGTCGGACCATTCCAGAAGGTTTTGGTCCTGTCGTCCAAGCTCCGTCCGACCCACGTCCGACCCAACGTCTGGGTCGGACGAAGTCAGAAACTTCGACGACGGAAAAATTTTAGCCTGTCCGACCCACGTCCGATCCACGGCTCTGGGTCGGACCATTCCAGAAAGTTTACCTCTCGTTGTTTAAGCCCTGTCCGACCCACGTCCGATCCAGACTCTGGGTCGGACGGTTCCAGAACCTTGTTACAGATTTTGTTTTTCCTTCCCAATTTCACACATTGTTTCCCCAATTTTCCTACATACATCCTAACATGTTTTAGTACCATTTAAAAATTCTAAATCACCTTAATTCATCCACCAAATCCATTACTAAATCCATCAAACAACTTACACAATTTCCCTCACTTCTTTTCAACACTTACAACAGTTTTTCGTTCTCTAATGCTACGGATTTTTCTACAACTCCTACCATTCAATATTTCCTCTACCAATGTCACTCCTAGCATCCCAAATACATCTCCTATTACCATGCCAATTCATTTCTAAGCAATTATACCACCTATGCCCAAGTCCAACATTCTTTTTACCAATTCTTGCACACTAATCTTTCCTAGTTCTTCTATACAAATTTGATACCCCTTTGCTACAGATTTTGGTTCCTACTTCCTCCATACATAGTTTCCTCTCCTAATGTCATCTCCAAGGCCTACAATGCATTGTCTCACCTCTTCAAGTCCAACACTCCTTCCCTAGGTCAAGTACATAAGTTCTCCTAGTTCCTCCAATACCATTCAACAACCCTTGCTACAGATTTCACATTCTTTCCTTCTCTTACCACAACTACTACTCATAGTCATTAGATATCTCTACTTACTCCAATACACCCTTGGTTTTGCCATTCACCAAGTCATCCCTACATGTACATATTCCTACCAAAGTTTTGCCATAGTCCCTCTACATTTCTTACTTCTCCACATATGTGTTTTCTCATACAACTCATTCCTAATCTAGCCAAACCACGAGGGTTCTACCAGCACACATACAAAATCTTAGTACACCATTACTTCCTCAATCCACATTACTAGTGCACATACACAATACACTTGGCTCTAAGGCCCACAATTCACATACTAGTTCACAAATACTCAAACTTCCTCAATTACATTACTAATACATTATTTGGTTTCTTTAGATTGGTTTACCCATTCCCATTACTCTAATGCACTAAAATTTAACATTAGTAAAGAGCTCTTACCTTGAGCTTATAATTCCTTCTTTCTTTCTCATTTCTCCTCCTTCTTCCTTTCTTGCCCAAATCGGCCATGTGGGGGAATGGAGTTGCCAAACTCCATTCCCATCACCCAATGAACACAGGACACTATAATTAATATACTAATCCCTTAAATTAATGTCAATTCATTGAAGTGTTTGAAATGAAATTTCTAGGGTTTACCTTTGGAGAGTTTTAGAAGGGGTTTTAGCCCTTGGTTCAAGAAGGTGAATCCACCACCATTGCTAGGTTGATATTTTGCTCAAAAGAGGGAGAGAAAACAAGGTGTTACATATGGGTAAAATCGGTTATGAAAGGGAGGTGAAGAAAACATGAGTTTTTCATGTAGATTTTTACCTTGTTGGAATGAGGAGACTCCAAGCTCCATAATGGTGTGCTTTTCTCTTTGAATGGGTAAAACCCATGGAGATGAAACTCATCCTTTTCGAATTTTGAAAAGAGAGAATGATAGAGGAGGATGAGGGGATTACAAATATGTAATTATTTTTGTGATTGGAGCTCAAATGGAGGTAGAGCATGGGAGAGAAGATGAAGTGTCATTGTTGTTGTTGGGGAAGCTTGGAAATCGCCCAAAACCAGAGGAGAGAGGGGAGAAATCAGTGGTGAGGAAGGAGGGAGGTGAGAGTAGGGAAATAAGTGAGTGGGGAGAGAGAGAAGAGATAAAGTAGTGTTTACTTTATTGCTTTTTGCTTTTGGCTCTCTTATTTAATTAGCTAGTTACATGTGTGTGTGTGAGGGGTTATTTGGCTAGTAAAAACCGGCCCCATATAGTATACTAGCTGGAGCGTTTTTTTTCGTCTTTTACAGAAAACGCTCGTTATTTTCCCCGGTTTAGATACCGTTCACTAACCGGGCCCGTTTTCCAGAATTCCCTCGTTTAATTGTTTTTATTAGTTATTAAGCTTCCATAAATGCTTAATATTATTATTTAATGATTTATAATTTTTACGGGTCCGTTTGACCACTTAAAGTCACGTTTCCTGGTTTTCTCGAAAAACGTGCTCTAAAGCTCTATTAGCGTTTTAATTCATTATTTGGATCCGTTTTCTTCGAGAGTTGTTCCCATATATTGTTTAGGCCTTATTAAGCCTTTAGAATCCATATAATACGCTAACCGAGGTCTCATACCTCCTATGGTTATTTAACGCTTATTTAGCGTTTTCGCCTTTAAGCGTTTCTTTTTTCTTTATTTCTTTTGGATTTATTTTTCCTTACTATTATTACTTAGGTACCATTAGGCCCTTAAACACGTATTAAGTTAATTTTAATCCCTGTATTTAAGTTCGGGGTATTTCAATCTACCCCCCTTAAGAAACTTTGTCCTCAAAGTTGTTCGAGGTTATGGGATTACTATACTTACTCCTTTATACTTGCCTAGTGCCAAAGTCATACATCCTTCCTCCTTACCATTCCCAAAATCCCTCAAGGTTCCTACATACCATACTATACCAATATACAATAGTTACTCCAATCCGCACTACTACTAACTGTCTGGTTCCTCATTACAGAGTTCATACATACATACAGTGCAAAGCTATCCCCAAAGCAATGCAATACACATACAATCCCACAGGCACTCAGGTCATCTCGACACAGGACTCCTCTATGTCCTGCTGCCCTTGGAATAATACCATATGCTACACTACTATCTTCTCCGGTATAAGCTTCTAGCCAAATCCTTATTCTCAGTCTAAGGAAAAATCCTTCCTTCCCAACAGCTAATTAGAAATCTTTCTAAAGCATCCAACTCCAAGTTCCAACTTATATTCATTACTTCTATCCTATGTGTGATTCTTGTGACCACTTGAGGGGAGCTTCAAGAATCATTCGACCCTGATGTGATCAGCATCAGTGTTGAACTATCTTTCCACCCCAATTTGTGTTCGGTTTCCCTTGATCTGATCAGGATCAAGTTCGACTTCCCACATCAGGTTCAACCAAGCAATTAATTCAATTATTTCCATGTTTTATCTTTTTACTCTTCCTAGTCATTCATACATCTCCAAAGGATGGAATCAGTCCATCAATCATCCTCACTCTATTTCCCAAATGCTTTACTCCATGGTTCAATCCTAGTGCTCATTTCCTCAGCCTTCACTACTTCCATCCATTACTCACCATCATCTCCTATATTCTAACTAAGGAATACTACCTTTATAGATTTAGTTGTCTTCAATGTTTCAAATATTTTACTTACGATTCCACTACTCATAAACTTCATTCATCTACTATCCTCATTCATTTCGTACTACTTCTTCAAAGGTTACAATACTTGTGGAGCTCCGTCCACTACTCATTACTTTTCTTTTACTAATATTCTTACCTGGTGTTACAAGGTAGGTACATTCCTCCTATGGTATTTGCATGTTTAATGCCTAGTTACCATAATTACAATATGAATGAGTACTTATGTTTATTTAACATAGTACCAATCATCAATTTGATTCTCATTTGTGCTATGCACATACGGTTAAGTGTTTTATATTCATAAAACTTACATTAAGCGATTTTCGCTCTACCCCCTTAAAAGGGATTACGCCCACGTAATCTACCATATGTTATTATTATTAAACATTGGTTTAATCAGTTTGGGCAAATTGAAGCGTTTAGCTTCACTACGGTATACTATAGAATGTGCTCTGGTCAAAGGTCTTAACCATACCCATGGTTTAGTCTTTGCACCAAGAATTCCTATATGAGTTTATCTAACTCATAATTAATTTGGTTCAAGCCTATTAGGCTTCACGGCATTAATAGCCATTCTACTATACTTGGTTTAGTGTGTTTCGCACTATTCGTGCTTCCTTGGCCTTAGGCCGCACGGTTATTGCTAAGCTTGCTTAATTGGCTTATGCCATGTTTGTTGGTGAGAAGAAGGGTTTACTACGGTTTACATTTTCCATATCCCTAGCCATCCATTAGATCATTAGCTGCACAAGTGCAATACCAAAACACTCAGTCATACAGAGTGCAGAGGCGTAAACGCTTGGCAGTAAGTCACTTATGTGATAGGAAAGAATATTTTTGTGTGCCATTTCATACTTATACTCCGTGTTATTGCTTGACTACTCCCGCATAGCGGTCGCCTGTTGCGCACCGTATTCTTACTCATTGTACAACATTGCTTTTACTGTTTCTGTTACTGTGGTAGTTCCTTTTACTTAGTGGCATTGTCCTTGGCACCACTTCCTTATGGTGTAAATACACTAGGAGTTCACTGTGTTTGTGTGTATGACGGTTGTCGTAGCATACGATAATCTTATTATCTTCCCAATGTGGAGATGTCTTATTCCACTTAGGTTTTATGTGTAGGTTAACTTACCTCACATTCTATCATCACTTGTGATACAATTTACCAAGTATCTTGGTTAACCAAGGATAAAGCAATTTTCCGGTTCACAAGCTCACTTGAGCGTTGGTCATTCATGGTGTGCCATGTGCACTCACATTGGTTGTTTTTGACAATTACTGTCCTCCCAAGGTTGTGCATTGGTTATAGGCTCTAGCTGTGCGGTTTTATTCTTGTATGTACATCACCGGGACATCCCATGAAGCTTCAAGGGTTTTCCGGTCCCGTTCTCCAATTGAAGAGTACTCTGTCATTGATAAATGAAAGTTCTTGTTGAGTGGTTTGTCTCCACTCATAGGTCTAATGACAAGGTTGGCTATGTTGGTGTTTACACAATGGTTTACCACATGCTTGGGTGCATATGGAGTATACTTACTCCTTTAAGTCGTAATGGTTTGGAAATCTCATTTCCTTATTCCTTCACCCCTTGGCAATATCTATTGCGTGGTTTTTTGTTATAGTAAATGGAAGCCTTTTTCTAAGGGTTCACATCATCACCGCATTGGTGGTCTTTGGTTAATGAGGGGTACCTTCCCTTGGGTTTCTCCTAGTGTCCAAGTGTGGACTAGGCCAATGTTGGCATTATCATGATTCTTATGCCTCTGTGTACAATGGCTATAGAAGGCATGAGGGGTATTTAAGCTCCGTCAACTGTATACTAGGCTGATGCTCTAGTGACAGTGACATTGAGTTGGCCATTACTCCCAGCCACTCAGGATGTTGGGTTTGAATTTATGGTCCAGTTGTTGATTTCTTGTCGTATGAGGCAATCCCTCTTGCAAGTCTTATTAGTAATGGTGTGGGTTTTACAACCGTTTTAAGGTTACACAACGCATCAGGGTTATGGCTTTAGAGCCATATTGCTGCAAGCTATGCTCTTTGCAAGCTACTTATACACGTTTCCACTCCATGTATACCGTCATAGGTTGGAGGTATTATTGGGCTCCATGCACTGGTGGAAAAAACACTTTATACCACCCACGCTAAAAAAGGGTCTTATAACACGGCTAAAGGCCGTGTTATATGTGGCCGTCATATATAAACAAGTTATATAACACGGCTGTATCCGAGCCGTGTTATATAATTCGGTTTTATAACACGGTTATAGTCAAAGCCGTGGTATAAAGTTGGTTGAATCCGTCAAAATCATGACCTTTTATAACACGGCTTCCTTTTAGCCGTGGCATAAAAGCTTGTTATATAACACGGCTCTTGATGTAGCCGTGTTATATAACTTGCTTTTATGCCACGACCAATAAGAAGCCGTGTTATAAAAGGCCACCGAATGCTGGACTTTATAACACGCCTACTGCATAGCCGTGTTATAAAGTTGCAGTTTTTTTATTTTTTTTTCATTTTCGCTTCTTTCCCACACATTTGAAAGATCACAACCTATATAATATCACATAAAACGTACCAAAGTCATATCTTAACTGGACCATCCACATAGGTCAAATACCTTGTAATTCTCAAACAAAATGCACATTTACATGCATTTACAAAAAGTCTAACCAAAACCCAATATCAACACCTCATTCCAATATCCACACTATCAACACTCGTTCACATATCATAAGTATTCATAAGTCTCAACAAAGGTTTACCTAACTACTATTCCAAAGATTTTATACAATTCCTACAAGTGCTTAAGTAAAAATAATCCGAAGTCTTCTCTTACAAAATCTAGTTGTTTCTTGGAGTAAGTAGATGGTTGGTTGTCAAAATATTGATACACCTACACAAAGAAACAAATTTATGAGTCAATTAAATGCTAACAACTTGAGCTTCACAATGTTTAACAGAAAAAATCATCCAGAACCAAAGAGAAAAAGATAAATTCAAGTATATTACCGGTTTCAGAAGAAGAGGTGAATTATAACAGCACTAAATCCATAGATTTATCTTTGCAAGAGGGATTCTGTAGATTTATCTCTGCAGAAGAGCAAACAGATGAGAGAATGAAGACAAGCGCGTAATATGTACTTTCCTTGTCGCAAGTTTGCAAAAAGTCTTAATCATAAAAATAGTCCATGCACTCCCATGTCTATGGACATTTGAATAGTACAGAAAATGCATACCCCAGAAAATGAACCAAAAACATCATAAACAATAGTCCACGTACTCCCCATGTATAGAAACCAATCAGTAGTATGTATGTTCCTTGTGCAAGAGAGAGAAGATAAGTTCATAGTTTATATACCGGTTCTGAAGAGAACATCGATGTTCACAGATTTATCTCTGCAGTAAAAGCTCCACAGATTTATATCTGTCGCAGAGGCAGCAGTAGTACCACATATTTTAATATCTACAAAGTGGTGAAAAAAGTAGAGAATGAAGTGCATTACAAATTACATATGTTCCTGTTGCCAGCACTAGTATGAATAAGAGAATGGAGAGCAGCACAAAAAAAAAGAGAATGAAAGGTAGCGCAGCTACTAAGACAAAAAAATTTGTATACTAAAATGTGCAGAACTATGACGCCCAAAATGTAGGTAAGATTGAGCATATATTTGAACGTTAGAACTTGTTGTAACAGGGTTTATTAATGTAGCAAAAACAGAAGCAATTAAAGCTTTATACTTAAGCATTTTTATTTTATATTACACCATGGCTGGTGTAACTTGTTTCCGTTTAAAAATTATTCAAGCTCTTGTATACTTAAGCATTATTCTAACATTATTCAAGCTTCTGCTATACTTGTAATTGAAATCCGAATCAGGAATCTTGAAACAAAATTTGTGTATCTCTTCTTCACGTTTTCTTTAGTTCATTAATCTGTCTCCAATTTCTCCAGTTTTTTACCCATCTAGCTAAGTGTATTAGGAGGTTTTCAACTCAAAACAACACTGTTAACACTTCTGAAAGTTCATTTTACAGAAATCAAAACTGCAGAAAACTGTAAATATCAATTTTGTACAGCTCCCTCTTAAGCTTCTTTTTGTATTAATCAGTCTCGAATTCACCAAAGTTTTACTCATCTAGCTAAGTGTATTAGGAAGTTGTTAAACTAAAAAAACAACCCAAAACAACATTGTAAACACTTCTGAAACTTCATTTTACAGAAACCAAACTGCAGAAAAACTGTAACACTAATTCTGTACAGCTCCTCTTCAAGCTTACATTTAGATTATTAATCAGTCTCCAATTCCACCCAAAGTTTTCCCAACTGGATAAGTGTATTAGGAAAGTTTTTTAAACTCAAAAACAACCCAAAACAACATTGCACACTTCTGAAAGTTCCTTTTACAGAAACCAAAACTGCAGAAACAACTGTAACACTAATTCTGTACAGCTCCTCTTCAAGCTTACATTTAGATTATTAATCGTCTCCAATTCCTCCCAAAGTTTTTTCCAACTGGATAAGTGTATTAGGAAAGTTTTAAACTCAAAAACAACCCAAAACAACATTGTTAACACTTCTGAAAGTTCCTTTTACAGAAACCAAAACTGCAGAAAAACTATAACACTAATTCTGTACAGCTCATCTTCAAGCTTACTTTAGATTATTAATCAGTCTCCAATTCCACCCAAAGTTTTTTCCCAACTGGATAAGTGTATTAGGAAAGTTTTAAACTAAAAAAAAAACCCAAAACAACATTGTTAACACTTCTGAAAGTTCATTTTACAGAAACCAAAACTGCTGAAAAAACTGTAACACTAATTCTGTACAGCTATCCTGTGTAACATGTACAACAGCAGTACGGGGCTTCAAACCAGTTATAATCAAACATTTATCAAAGTCAAGTAGAACACATTATAATCAAAATACAGGTAGAGAGTTGTTTGTCTTTAAATTATATAGGAAAATATCATGTAGCAGCTGAACAAAGTAGTTGTTTCAAAATATAATAGATGATGGAACATTTAGTCAGTTCAAGCAATCAAATATCTCTGATAAGAGGTACAAAAACTGCAAGAAACTGACATTGCTAACAGAACTTAGCATGCTTAGCTTATAGAACTTAAAACTGTGAAAAAAGTTTGTAAAATGATAACCCAAATCATGGCATTTATAATAATTTAGTCAAGTTGCCAGGAATAAGACTTGTCATAATTTCAGCAGGAACATTCTTCTAAAAGGCAGTCCAAAAGCCGATAATGAATCACTCTTGGAACAGATCATAATTGATTTGATAGAAACATAACTAAAACACCACCTTAGAAGACAGCAGCAGCTGATGATTATGGATCTTCTTCTGATTTTAGCTTTAACTTCAGGAATGACCATTGATCGAGGCTCCAGTCATGGCTTGCTCCACAGAGTTCTTGATTGGTTATCGATAGTCATCAAAGGTACTCCGACAGTGATCAATTTCACAAAACAGAAGATCCACTGGGTTGTTGGTATTGATCTTAATTTATACATTAAACTTCTTCCCTTTAAGCTTACCTGAAAGCAAGACAAGATATACTGCACATCACTTGCTGAGATTTGATGGTGCATCACAGTTCATATTCTGTGTCAAGTTGGAATTTTAATCGTTAGCTTTTTTTGCAGTATATATGTGAAAGTAAGGAAGGAAGGAGGGACTCAATTCTCAATACAAAATTGGGTAGAATTCAAAGTGTAAGGAGGTTAAGAATAAATAAAGAAACCTGTGAGCTTTATGGCATGGCGAGAATTCCTTGTTCCTCCAAGTACTTGGAGAGTTTGAAGGCTTTCATGCCAGCATTCTCCAGTATGTTGAAAAACACTTAGAACAGATGAAATGAGATAGAACAAACAAACAGACAAGGAGGAGTCAGGTTGCTGCTGCATCTAGAGAACAGAACAGAAGATAACTAAACCAACTAAATTAAAAAGGATGATGCTTACGATGTTGGTTTCCGCTGTACATTATCAACCTTGAGCCCTTTGATTACATCTATATACACAAAACATCAGTACAAACCAGTGAATGAAAATAAAATTAAACAACAGAATGATGTTTATGGGACACAAAAGGGGGATTTAAATTAAAAACAAAAAGGGAACAAACTAGCTACTGTCTTAGCTTGCTTGTGATTGCCTTCAAGCTTTCCTTCATTTTCCTGAAGTGAAACTAAGGCTGCGACACAAATACTCCAATCTGCCTCACCCACCACCTGAGTCTTCCTGTTTCTCTTAATCTTGGCTGTGAAGGTCTTTGACCCAACAATGACAGATCCAACAGGAGTGCCAGGGCCCTTGGACATGCAAACCTGATCGTTAAAAACAAAAGAATAGATGTAAGCAACATCACAACTGAGACTCGAGCGCTTTCAATAGCGCCAACTACTGCAAATAAATGTGTAGCATCCTACCGAAACAGAATCAGCTGCTTGCATGCACAAGCCTCAGAACAGGAACCCCAAGTGTATGGTAGTTAACACATTCAAAACCAAGATTCAAAACAGATGGTCAGTTGGTTTTCATCTGAAATAATATATGATGCAATGACTTATAGGGCAGAGTAACTAACAAGGCCACAACAAATTTAACTTTTTTTTCCTCACCACAACTGCATTGAAGATTCAATCCATATCAATATGAAGCATTAAGCCATACTTCTTGGCTAATTCACGAACTCTATAAATGTATTCCACAGAGAGGCAACGACCACCAGAGCTGTATACATTCATCACCAAATAATCACAACCAAGACCAATTCAAAATACAAGAATAACAGTAAATTAAACTCCTCCAACTCCCCCTTTATCCAAAGCTCTTGCAGTGAGACATACAAACACACAAGCTTCAAAAAACAAAACTTAAAAATAGCACACACAAACTAGACGCACAAATTGAATAAATGGCAACGAATCGAGCATGCATCAACATGAATTTAGCAGCAGAAACTAAAAATCAAGATTTAAAGTTAAATTGGTGCGGATTGCTTCCTCTCACGGTGGTGGTCATGGTGAAGACGGCAGTGGCGTTGCCCGCGGTTCTTGAAATAGTTTAGCAACGCTTATCTCTGTGACGTATATGCAAGTTGGCGATGGGCAGAACAATCATGAGTGACTCCTTAAGTGAGCCCTTAGGTCGGGACGACGGTGGATCCCCTGGTGTAGAAATGCGACAGAGCCGCTCGCAGAAGCAGCAAAGCTTCTAAAGTTCAACGATGCGCAGAACAGTTGTGAGTGACCCCGTAGGTGAGCCCTAGGTCGGGACGACGGTGGATCCGTGGTGTAGAAGTGCGAGAGTCACAGAGCCCGTCGTCGTGTGGGTCATTGCGGTCGCTTGTTGATGGTGGTCGTTAGGCTGTGCCCGGCGACACCACTGTTTGCCTAGTATGGCTCGAGCAGGGAATCCAAAATGGGTAAGGAAGAACGTCAATGAAGAGGAGAGGCGCAGGGCGAGTGAGGAAGAACATCAATGAAAAGGAGTACTGGCGCGGGACAAGTGAGAAAGAAGTAGAGTGGCGGTATAATAATTATAAAACTTAATAACACGGCTGAGCGATAACGTCTTATATACTCTTTGCTTATACCAATTTTAAACACGGTTATAAATGAGCCGTGTTATAAAGTCTCGTGATCAAATAAATTTGGTTATTTTTTTTTGGCGGGATTTTTAGCGTTGAAAAATTGATCTTATAACACGGCTATAAATGAGCCGTGTTATAAAGTCGCGTTCCCGCAGCTCTTATAACATGGCTACAGGCAGCCGTGTTATAAGATCAAATTAAATTGGTTATTTTTCTTTTGGCGGGATTTTTAGCGCCGAAAAATTGATCTTATAACATTTATAGCCGTGTTATAAAGTCTCGTTCCTGCAGCTCTTATAACACGGCTACAGGCAGCCGTGTTAAGAAGATCAATAAATTTGGTTATTTTTCTTTTGGCGGGATTTTTAGCGCCAAAAAATTGATCTTATAACACGGCTATAAATGAGCCGTGTTTTAAAGTCTCGTTCCTGCAGGTCTTATAACACGGCTCAACGGAGCCGTGGTATAAAATCCTCAATTTTCCGCCAAACAAACGAAACTACGTCGTTTCAAGTTCTCTTATAACACGGCTAAAATGAGCCGTGGTATAAATTCAAGAGAGCCGTGTTATATAACATTATATAAACGGTTAGCCAAAAGCCGTGTTATAAAGCCCTGTGTTATAAGACTTTTTTTCCACTAGTGATGGTAAGTCGTGGCATCACGCTTCCGTTCATAGGAGACCTTCTTAGGCAAATGGTGTTAATTAATAAGTGCCTCTCAGTATATTAGGGCATTTCCTGTTAAGTGAAATCCTTCGGGTCCTAACCGAGTGTTCGTTCTAACTTTCGTGCTTTTATCATGTCGTTGTTGTTCGACTGTTGCAACGCAGACACCCTTCAAGGATTGCTCCTGAGTGTGTTGAACATGCCGTTACATCCGGCTAATGTTGATGACATGTTGTCCACTGTATCTTCTTGTGGTGTTGTACTTGAGTTTTCCCCTTTTGGGTCATGACGTCTCCCGTCCTTGGGTAGACTGTTTATGCTTGTTCCTAGTGTTTAAGACTAGGTTTGGTATTCCCTTCAATGATGGAGTATACTTGTGGTAATCTCGGGGTTGCTCTTGGGAATTCTGTCCCGTTTGTTGAGCATCGTGGTGTTCACGTTATAGGCGATTGCCTTGCTGTGTTTAGGCTGGGTATACTTCCCAACTGTCATGTATTTTTGATGTCCTGAGACATATCCAATGTCCACACTTACTAGCACGTGTTCTTTGCACTTCCTAATTCTTATTCCTCATCTTCAGATGGATTCTCTGAGTTCCTTTTACTTGATCCTCTGAGGGTTCCAGCTGTCCTGGGTTGAACTTACTGATGGTCCGTAGAACGGAGTTGACTACTTCCTGTGTGTCGTACACTACATGTATACATACGTGGGGTACCATGTTGATACGTTACCACTTACCCGACTATATGTCGGGCCCACAAGCTCCTTCGGAGTGCGGTTGTCCCACATCCCGTAACGGTATACTCGTAGTGTACGTCACACGCCTAGGTGAAGTATTCTGTTGCCAACTCCTCTTGTATCATCCTATGATACTCACCATAATGTTGTTGGTCTGGTTTTAAAATCCAAGGTTTTTAAAAGAGGGTTGTGGTTTTGAAGAGAAAATTTTGGGTTTTAAAACAATGGTTCGGTGTTAAAAGAAATCTCTCATGGCATAGCCACGTTTGAGGTCTTGACCAAGTCTAGCCTCCCGCTGACTGGTATGTTCTAAATACCGTGGTCGGGCCGTTAGGCCTTTCCAAGGTTCCATACGTCTGGTGTTAGGATGTGTGATCCTGTGGTTGTTTCGTTACGGTCACTGTATATTACTATGTACTTGTGACGCGTGAGTTTCCTTTACAAGTTCATGTTCTTACTGCACTTGCCGTAGCAAGTGCGTGGTACTGGCGGTTTTTGAGTAATCCCATACCGATCACGGTATGGTTCCATTTGTGTTTGTTAGTCTTGTTGATGCTTCCCTCGATCTTATTGATCTTTAATTGGTATACACGCTCTTTAGGTAGCTTCTTGGTGGTCTAGACATGGCTATCGTAGATCTGGGTACTTCTCCACTCCTTGGGGGTTCCCGTTCTATTTGGTTTAGTGTCGCTCCTTGTGGCTCGTTCCCGCACATTTGTGGTGGTTACTGAGCTTCCTTGTTTAGGCACTACGCTTGTAGTCATATTAGTCTATATCTCCTGGTTGTCCTTGTAGTTGTCTGAGCTATATTGGCCAGGTGTTGCAACCTTGATGGCATCGTAGTTTTGGAGTTAACCGCTTCCAACTATGTCCTTAGTCGGCTAGCATACCGTTGGTGGTATTACTCAAGTATTACTATCCCGTAGACTTGTGTCTCGGGTTCCGTTACTGCTCCCTTTTTCCATTCCGTTGCACGGTTAGTGCTTCTGTCCTGCTGTTGGTTGACTAGCTAGGTTTCGCGACTGCTAAGCAGGTCGCCCCATGCTGTTGCAAGTTATAGCCTCCTCGTGGTTGGAGTGCTCATTCTACCGCTATCACGTGCGGGGCTGTGGTTCAACCGGGAACTATCTCCGGGACTTCCAGTTCTTGGAATCTACTACATGTCGGTTCTTGTTTACTGTGTGATTGATTCACCACTGCCAGATCGGGTTTCCCCGAGTATGAGAAGACTTTTCTTCTCTCTGGCGTCCTTTCCCAAGTTACACAGGGGGTTTGCGGCGGGGGGACTGGTATTGTAGGTATCCGGTACTCACCGGGAGTTCCTAACTAGCATCTCTCTAATGCTATCACTCAGCCCATAGTCCTAAGCTTCTAATTCCTAACTTGGTATTTCCTAAACTCAGTATTTCAATCATCAGAGCGATACTTCGCTCTGATACCACTTTTTTAACACCCCTACCATTAATACATGCTTACCGTCCAATCTCATACACATCAGATATACGCAGCGGATACTTACTTACATACAATGGGTGATACAATGCTGTTAGCCACCCACGTGGCTAACAAGGCTACTACTACTGCTTACAGCATCGGTCTGATGGACCGGAATCCCGAGTGTTACATATCTACCATTATATTTCATACACCAATACACGCTACATTCTTCCATTCGATACAATACTTCAAATACCATACAATATAATCCACATACCGAGTTTACTAAGATCCTTATACAGATATACCTCTTCAAAGTTCATACGTACTCACTACGAGACTACTTACTACCCGTTCCTCACAAACTACCTACTCCTAATTACAAGGGTGTGCCTCCGGTCTCTTCCTTGACCATATTCGCTTCGGGTACCTGCACACTAAAAAATGTCCCCGAAGGGGTCAGCTTTCGCCGAGATGATAACCGCATACCCCGCGTACTAGTGAGGGTACGCCGACCACTTGGTCGTATACATGCGGTTGATTCCATTCAAACATACATGCATACTGCTTTTTACATATTATTACAATACATTACGCAAGGCATACACACATACATACACTTCATTACATACAAAAGTACAACATAAATCATTCAGTACGTACTTACTTTTTCCGATTACACATACTCCTTACATACACAGTATACAACACTTGTTAGCTTCATTGGTCCACCCGGGTTAATCGGGTGGAGATTACTCTTTTACTCGTTACTTCATACATACGCATACATACTCATACTCATACTCATACTCATACATACTTACGGATCCATACTTGCTTACTCTTACTCTTACTCATGTTAAGTCGTCGGGACCTCCGGCCCGGGGAACTACTCGGTCCCACCACCGGGATTTACTTGGTTCACTAATCCAGGATGCTACCCATAAGGGATTTAGGCCGTGGACCAGCTTAAGAACCAGGAATCGGATCCAACCTCTTGTGTCTCCTCATCCTCACGCGTGGCCGAAGCTATATCGGACTTCTACTCATTCCAGTTTACTCACTTAAGTTAGGAGTTAGGTAGTTAGGAATTAGTAGAAGTCATTCATACAAGCCACATACACAATTACAATGCTCAATACTCATTTATGCAAAATACAATACAATACTTAAGTACAATACAAGATTCGAATACCACTCACCATCATTCATACATTTCATGAATTATACAAACTAGTGTTCAAGACAATAAATATCAGGAACAACATAAGTCAAGCACAAGTAAGTGCAATATAGTCCGATCATGCATTTATCTTATTTAGGTGATCAAATAAGCACACAAATCAGGGTAACCAGATTAGGATACAGGGTATGAAGAAATCATACCTTTCACCGTTGTACTTGTATCCCAACGTTCCTCCGGTGTTCACAATCACAGCCTAGGGTATGCATACAATTGAATGATTAATCTACATTATTAATCTTAACTCAACTACTTTTGTGTTTGCTAATCCGTACTTACTAAGGCTTTACATTCCTTACACTTATTTCATTTACTTATTTCATTACTTGCCCATAATTTACATACCCATATAATACATATGTATAGGTGGGTATACATATATATATATATATATATATATATATATATATATATATATATATATATATATATATATATATATACTAGTTATAAGCTTACTGTTTTTTTTTTGTAAGTATAGGGCCGTCCGACCCATCGTCCGACCCAAGCCCTGGGTCGGACCATTCCAGTAAGATTCGTTCCCAGAAAATTACCCTGTCCGACCCAGCAACTATTCCGTCCGACCCATACTCTCTGGGTCGGACCATTCCAGAAGGTTTTGGTCCTGTCGTCCAAGCTCCGTCCGACCCAAGTCTGGGTCGACGAAGTCAGAAACTTCGACGACGGAAAAATTTTAGCCTGTCCGACCCACGTCTGATCCACGGCTCTGGGTCGGACCATTCCAGAAAGTTTACCTCTCGTTGTTTAAGCCCTGTCCGACCCACGTCCGATCCAGACTCTGGGTCGGACGGTTCCAGAACCTTGTTACAGATTTTGTTTTTCCTTCCCAATTTCACACATTGTTTCCCCAATTTTCCTACATAAATCCTAACATTAGTTTAAATTTGAACATTCTAAATCACCTTAATTCATCCACCAAATCCATTACTAAATCCATCAAACAACTTACACAATTTCCCTCACTTCTTTTCAACACTTACAACAGTTTTTCGTCTCTAATGCTACGGATTTTTCTACAACTCCTACCATTCAATATTTCCTCTACCAATGTCACTCCTAGCATCCCAAATACATCTCCTATTACCATGCCAATTCATTTCTAAGCAATTATACCACCTATGCCCAAGTCCAACATTCTTTTTACCAATTCTTGCACACTAATCTTTCCTAGTTCTTCTATACAAATTTGATACCCCTTTGCTACAGATTTTGGTTCCTACTTCCTCCATACATAGTTTCCTCTCCTAATGTCATCTCCAGGCCTACAATGCATTGTCTCACCTCTTCAAGTCCAACACTCCTTCCTAGGTCAAGTACATAAGTTCTCCTAGTTCCTCCAATACCATTCAACAACCCTTGCTACAGATTTCACATTCTTTCCTTCTCTTACCACAACTACTACTCATAGTCATTAGATATCTCTACTTACTCCAATACACCTTGGTTTTGCCATTCACCAAGTCATCCCTACATGTACATATTCCTACCAAAGTTTTGCCATAGTCCCTCTACATTTCTTACTTCTCCACATATGTGTTTTCTCATACAACTCATTCCTAATCTAGCCAAACCACGAGGGTTCTACCAGCACACATACAAAATCTTAGTACACCATACTTCCTCAATCCACATTACTAGTGCACATACACAATACACTTGGCTCTAAGGCCCACAATTCACATACTAGTTCACAAATACTCAAACTTCCTCAATTACATTACTAATACATTATTTGGTTTCTTTAGATTGGTTTACCCATTCCCATTACTCTAATGCACTAAAATTTAACATTAGTAAAGAGCTCTTACCTTGAGCTTATAATTCCTTCTTTCTTTCTCATTTCTCCTCCTTCTCCTTTCTTGCCCAAATCGGCCATGTGGGGGAATGGAGTTGCCAAACTCCATTCCATCACCCAATGAACACAGGACACTATAATTAATATACTAATCCCTAAATTAATGTCATTCATTGAAGTGTTGAAATGAAATTTCTAGGGTTTACCTTTGGAGAGTTTTAGAAGGGTTTTAGCCCTTGGTTCAAGAAGGTGAATCCACCACCATTGCTAGGTTGATATTTTGCTCAAAGAGGGAGAGAGAAAACAAGGTGTTACATATGGGTAAAATCGGTTATGAAAGGGAGGTGAAGAAAACATGAGTTTTTCATGTAGATTTTTACCTTGTTGGAAAGAGGAGACTCCAAGCTCCATAATGGTGTGCTTTTCTCTTGAATGGGGAAAACCCATGGAGATGAAACTCATCCTTTTCGAATTTGAAAAAGAGAGAATGATAGAGGAGGATGAGGGGATTGCAAATATGTAATTATTTTGTGATTGGAGCTCAAATGGAGGTAGAGCATGGGAGAGAAAGATGAAGTGCCATTGTTGTTGTTGGGGAAGCTGGAAATCGCCCAAAACCAGAGGAGAGAGGGGAGAAATCGGTGGTGAGGAAGGAGGGAGGTGAGAGTAGGGAAATAAGTGAGTGGGGAGAGAGAGAAGAGATAAAGTAGTGTTTACTTTATTGCTTTTTGCTTTTGGCTCCTTATTTAATTAGCTAGTTACATGTGTGTGTGTGAGGGGTTATTTGGCTAGTAAAAACGGCCCCCATATAGTATACTAGCTGGAGCGTTTTTTTCGTCTTTTACAGAAACGCTCGTTATTTTCCCCGGTTTAGATACCGTTCACTAACCGGGCCCGTTTTCCGGAATTCCCTCGTTTAATTGTTTATTAGTTATTAAGCTTCCATAAATGCTTAATAATTATTATTAATGATTTATAATTTTTACGGGTCCGTTGACCACTTAAAGTCACGTTTCCGGGTTTCTCGAAAAACGTGCTCTAAAGCTCTATTAGCGTTTAATTCATTATTTGGATCCGTTTTCTTCGGGAGTTGTTCCCAATATTGTATAGGCCTTATTAAGCCTTTAGAATCCATATAATACGCTAACCGAGGTCTCATACCTCCTATGGTTATTTAACGCTTATTTAGCGTTTTTTCGCTTTTAAGCGTTTTCTTATTTCTTTTGGATTTATTTTTCCTTACTGTTATTACTTCGGTACCATTAGGCCCTTAAACACGTATTAAGTTAATTTAATCCCTGTATTTAAGTTCGGGGTATTTCATTCTCTCTGTTCTAAACCGTTCCCAAGCAGCTCCATTGTTGCCTCACCTTGCTTTGTCCATAACTTGCTCATTTTAGCTCCAAATCAAAAACTAAGCATAGATATCTCTTAGTTAGACCAAGGCCTTGCTACCTATCTTTTCAAAATTTGAAAAGTTCATTTTAGAGCCAGGGTAAACGCCATTTAAGGGGGAAAAAATAGATTGAGTGTTCATTGTCTTCTCCATTCACTCAAGGTAAGGAAAATGTAAGAAAAAACCAAGATTCCACCACTTTCCCTTCATAACCGAAAACTATCTTCTCATGGGACCTTGTTTTATCCCTTGTTCAGGCTTGATTCTATTATCCAAAAACTTGAGGAGGTCTTTCCTTGCTTCATTATGAAAGCCATTCCAAATTCCTAAGGTAAACATCCATTTTTGTGCATTAAGCAATTATTGTAAACCTAGGAATGAATTCCATGAGTCTAGGCATGTTCCTTAGTACTCATTACATTAATTTAATGTTGGTTAGAAGGTGGGAAGGGAACTAAAGTTCTTGGCCGAAATCTAAGCAAGGAAGTCAAAGGAGGAAAATGAAGGAAAGGCTTGAAACATGAGGTAAATTGCTGCCTAATGTAAATTGGTCTCAAAGAAGAAATGGCGTTTATTTAGATAAGCACTAATGTAGCTTAAAGCTTACATTAGGTAATGGGTTATATAACCTAGGAAAAAGGAATTTAAATAAGCTTGTGAACTTGTGACTAGGAGCCAATGGAGATGAGTTAGTAGGATAAGTATAAGGTGAATTATAAGAACACTTATATTGCTAAGGGAGCATTGTTGAGTGTATTTGCAGTTGTTGAATGAAAGCATTTATGTGTGGGAAATTCAGTGTTTAAGTTTAAGTCATTTAAGGGCCTAAGAGCCATGACATTCAAGAGCCTTAGTGCTATGCAATTTAAGATTATTGCACTATATTGAGTTTGTTATGAATGGTTTGATTTTGGTGAGAAAATATGATGAGAAAGGACTTGATGTGTGTTAGATGATTGAATGAGAAACAGAATGCATTGGGCATGATATTATACTAGAGGAGCTATGGCGAAATTTAAGTAGAGAACAGGTGTTTAGTGGTGGTTGTGAATTGATATGACCCAAGATTTTCAAGGAGTCATTAAAAAGGAATCGGAGTAGAAATGAGTTAACTAAGGATTTCTTGAGGTATGGAATGGCCTAGAGTCATCTAGGATGAACTAGAGGTTAGATGGGTGTATTAGACACAACCAAATCATGTTATAAGGAATGTTAAGGCTTGAGCAAAAATCTGGAGGAAATGGAGTACAATACTTGAGATGATTTAGGTTTGAACTAGGGAAATATAGCAATGAGAAATCTTGATAGCTTGTGTAAGTGGTGAAGATGCTAGTAGTGGATCAATAAGGTCAATTTGGATGGTAATGAGTGGACTTGGGTGATGGAAGTGAAAATTGAAGGAGAATGTTGTCAATTGTCAAGGAAAATGATAGGAATGTAAAAGAGTGTGTGATCATGAGAATGGTGAGTAAAATTGGGTAAAAGAGATGGAAATGTCTAAGGAGGGTGTAGCATGGTCAAGGTAAATGAAGAATAATGTTAAGGTGCTAAGAAGATGGGAGAAATGTATAGGTAAGTTCATGAGTTTAGGGTGATGAGTAACAAATGGAAAGGAGAGGAATTTGTGCATGGATATGCAAGATGACTTGAAGAAGTTTTGGTAAATGAAATGAAGATGGAAAATGATGTTTATGAAGTGCTCAAACTGTTAAGAAGGGATCACTTGGGTGGTTGAAGTTTTGGTAAGGTTACCAGTTGGAATGTAAGGAATTATATGATAAGTGTTAGGAGTTTTGTAAGAATTTAGTAAATGTTTAAGAAGATCTTTGGTGGTGTTTTAATGAGTTTGGTGGTTGTTTTAAGGTACATTTAAGTGCCTAAATGGCATTAGGACATGTGGGGGAACTTGTGGAAAATTTGGGAACAAATAGACAATTTTGGGAAGTTTCTGCACTGGATCGACCCAGTGGACCGACCCTTTCTGGGTCGGTCGGACCTTGTTAACCCAGCGGAAAAGTTCCTGGAATGCACCAAACACAGAGGTCTTGGGTCGGTCGGGCTGACCTTGGGTCGTTCGGGTGAGTTTTAGAGGACGGGAAGTTACTGGAATGGACCGACCCAGGGGTTGGGTCGGTCGGTGGGTCGGTCGACCCTTAAGACTTAAAAAAAAAGAGACACTAAGAGTGTTAAGTGGTATTAATGGTACCCCATTAAGAGGGCAATGCTGATTATAAACATAAAGACCTAAGGGATTAAGTTAAGTATAACTTAAACGTTTAAGGTTAAGTTTGTAAGATTAAGTTGTAAAAACTTAAGAGGTGTTAGGTGGGGATCATTGAGGGTTAAGCAAGTTAAATAAGTTAAGTAATGTGTAAGTGATTAATAATTTAAGTGGATGAATATTTTAGGATTTGAAAAATTGGAACCGGAGGGGAATTAAGCAACCGAACGACCAACGGAGAACGGTACAGTCTTTCTTGTGACTGCTGCTAACGAGGTGTCCCTCAACTTGTGTGCTATCTGTTTATGTGTGCGGCTAAACAAGATAAAGCATGCAACCGGAATATGTGTTAATATATTGTTATGTGATGTTTGAAAACTAACACAACTTACCGTCGTGAGAACTTACTAACTAATGTTTAGTAAAGAATTGTGAGAGACTAAGGAACACTCCCTAATATTAGTTTGTTAATAACCGAAATAGGTTTAAACAACAAACATTGTCTGAGACTTCTACTAACTGGAACGTGGGGGGGAGTGAGGAATCCGGGACTGACTCCGGTCATGCATGCTAAGGAAAGGGGGTTAGTATCTAAAGCAGATCCGACTTCCGCTTAAGGACTTGTCTTCGGACTTGTGCCTAGGGTCGAATGTCGGCTCAGCTACATTGGACATCCAGTCCAAGGTAGGAGGCATTAAGATGGTCCGGTAGGATCACCTAAATCCTAAATTTTAAGATGAGTTGTTTATTCAACCAATGGAGTTAATAGCTCATTGGGTAGGGTTGCTTTTGACCCGACAAAAATAAATATTGAGATAAGATATAATCGTTTCTATTTAAAGAATGGTTTGTATTCTAAGATTAAGATAAGGTTTGAGATAATATACTACCATTTCTATTTAAAGAGTGGTTTTATTCTAAGACTGAGATAAGCTATAACCATTTCTATTTTAAGGATGGTTTGTTTTCTAAGACTAAGATAAGGATTAAGATTGAGGTAAGATAAGGTTGGACTGTGATTAAGAGCAAACATAACTTAAGGAGTTAAATAATTGACTCACTAATTAAGGGAAACACATTTTAAGGTTGATTGTGTCTGAACTTTGATTGTTCATATTTGCTGTTGTTTATTGCACTTTCTATTATGTTGTGCATCTAATCAACCTCCATGCTATCGATAATTAGTCGTCGTAGCCACGTTAGCTTGGGGGCCATGAGAGGATCGTACCAGCATTTTGCTGACCCCCTTTGGGGGCTGTTTTTACCATTAGGTGAACGTCAGAAGGCGCCCGTCATGAGAGTAAGATGGGGTAGACGTGTTACGGGTAAGTGTGGCCTACGAGTTGTGCATGTACACTCATATGGTATTTTGAGTTAGTAAGTTGTATAGGATGTGAGGGGATTGTAAGAATGAAATGTATTTGGTTAAGACTTGTAAGTACTAATGTTCGGTAAATTCTGTTAGTCGGACCGTGGCAATGTCTTGGAATGTATTGAACCCGCTGCAACGTTTGTATATATGGTGATAAGTTTGCGATAACCACGATTGGATCAAGATGAGGTGTTACAAAAAGTGGTATCAGAGCGTAGTTACACTCTGATGGCAGGAATTACCGAACTTAGGAGAATACTGATGTTGAGATTGAGTTATGGGTTATGGGTTGAGAGATAGAGCGAGAGGTGGTTAGCTAGGACTTCCCGGTGTTTACCGGATATCCATAGTACCTAGACCCACCCTCCACATCCCTAACAATGAATATGTGGAACGAACGCCAGAGAGAAGAAAGCCTTCTCTTACTCGGAAAACCCGATTTGGCAGTTAGATAACGTTAAGATATACGAGAAACACATCGTTATACAATAGTTTACGAAAACTTGGAGCTTTTAGTTGGGGCGCAACAGTGAAATAGGCGCTACCAAAGGAATTCTACCAGTAAGAGAACGGAAATTACCGGCAACATGGGTCGACATGCTACGCAGTCGAGTTACCCCGCCATACCAGTGATAAGAAAAGCACTACGAGTGCAATGGAAAAGAAAGGATAAGTGACATGAGTACGGACAGTGGGCCGAATGATCAGAACAGTGAGATAATACAAAGCATGAGAGTTAAGATTACTGGGAAGTCCAGTTAGAAACGGGAACTCCAAACCCCATACACTGAGAAAGGTTACAAACTGGCCGGCATAGCGCAGGCAACAATAAGGACACGTACAACTGTGTACCCGAAATAGGACTACGATGTAGTTCCTAAAAGAGAACCTACTTAGAACCACGACAAATGTGTGGAAACGGGGAGCGATGATTAAGGCATGAGTAAATAACAAGGGGGTCCCTCCGAAAGAGGAACGCCCTGATGAGTGACGGTACTGTCAAACTAACCAGGGAAACTGCGAATTGCTAGTTATCCAAAATAAGAGAACATCAAAGAGTCCCGAGGACTACCAAAGATATAGAAAATTAGGTGGAAGTACCACTACCGACGCGCACAGTACCGGTAGCCCATCTTGTATGGCGCACTTGCCATGGCAACGAGCTACCATGGTTAAGCTACACAGAAAACCATCATGACAGATAGTAGAACGCTACAGTCATAATAACACATTAATGCCGGATTGTAAATCCATAAGAACGAGAGAATGAGACCTTGGAAAGGGCCTGACGGCCTGACCATGATGAGATGAGTCAACACACCAGTCAGCAGGGAGCTGAATTTGGACGAGAAATCAAATGATATAAATTTTAGCAATGGTATAACTAACAACAAAAACCGACAGTATGGTAAGAACACCAATCCAGCACCTCAAGGAGAGGAACCTAAGAGGTCGCTCAATAACCGAGCAAAAACTACATTAGTAACAACATACAAGAAATGTATCGAGAGATACTGTACACACCCCGGTTTTACACCCTATTTTATTTTTTTTTTTTTTTTTTTGTACAACTTTTACAATATTTTACAGCGGAAGACTAAATAAGACCTAAGCTAAACCGGAGTGCTACCGCTACACCCACACCAACTAGTGTGGATGCTAAGGCTAATCCACCTACAACCTAACTCCTGGAAATGCTCCAAGGAGTATGCCACTTACAAATAAATGAAATTCCTAGCTATGTCGGCGTGTTCCTTGTCCCAAGCTCAAGAGCAATATCACACAAAGAGATTTAACTTCACCTGCAACACATACATAAATCCAAACAAACACACGAAGGGGTCGCACAAAATCAGCGAAACTGAGTAACAATTACCTCACCCTGTAAAATTCATTTCTCTTTAAAACTCTTTGCATAACAAATAAGCATCCAACATCATCACACAAGCAGAGGAATGCAATAAGAGTATATCACACAGAGAGTTTACCTGCCCTTGGAATACCATCACATTCGTACCTCGTGAATCGGTTTTAAATCTCAACACCTCACTGGAATCACAAAGGTGAAATCCACAAATCTCATTCTCTGGCCCTATGTCCTTAAGTGTGCACCCCTCTAAGGCTAACCATAGCTCAAAGAGTAGATCATAGGACGACCCCAATTCATTGGTAGGAGTATAATAATCAGTCGCCAATACGGCAAGCCAAAATGACTTAATATTCAATTGCTCAATATCTTTTCTCAATGAGGCTAACCATAGCCTTTCTCAATATCACCATCCAACCAACCAACAAGTCCACAAATCCATAGTATTCACACACAATACAATTTCCAATCCAACATTCATAATCATGATCAAATAAGTAGTAAAACTCTTGAATAGATTCTTCACAATTCGTGTAATAATAAGCTCCTTCCATGAATATACCATTCACCTCAACCAGAAACCAGCTCATCTCTTATCAGTCATAAATCCACATTCACCAAGGGTATAACTCACAAATATTTCCAAAACCATCCAGAAGAATATTACACACAATCAAACAATCCTTAGCAAAGGGGTTAAGATATCCACATCATATTTCTGATAATATAGTCAAACCAATATCATTCCAAACCTTTCAAGGCTAAACCAAGCAACAAAACACCCAAACCACACTACACAATTTTCCTTCTTCCAATTTTTAGCACACATATATAACCTTACAAAGGCTCCCTTATATATTTTACACTTCACCCATCTCTTAATATTCAACCACAAGTCTTATAGGACTATAATGACCATATGGATCATTAAATCCTATAACCAACACAATTAAACTTATACAAGCTTAAAGCACACCTTTAACCCAATCACTTCCTAATAATTCGAATGACTTCCCAACTGATTTTCGACCTGATTTTTGACCATGGATTTAAATTAGAAATATAAAGAATACCCTCAAAATTTAAAGGCAAGATGAATTCGGAACCTATTTAACTAAGTCTCAAGGCTTAAAGCACCATTTAAGCCCTCCCACCTTAACCTAGCATTGTTATGTCTAACCACGAGTTCCCACCACCTATAATCAATTATTATGAGTTAATATGGGTATAATAACACACCAAACTCAACAAAATCCCATTGAAATCACTCATGGAGTCTTAAAACACACATTTTCCTTCCTAAAAGTTTCCTAAAATATCCTACTTCCCAAAGGTATTTTCACCTGAATGTTTGAGTTTAGTATAGTAATAAATATCTAAGAACACTGTCAAAATTTAAGCTCAAGAGAAGCTAGGGTTCGGAAGTTAGCATCAACAAGAGTTAAAGCTCAAAATCAGGGTTTAAAGAAAGAAATGGTGAGCATAAGTGTTACCTGGAATCTCCTTGTCATTATAGCCACGACCTTACAAGTTCATTAGCTAATTGAATCAATTTCTTCTCACCACCAAATCGCCCAAGGTCACCAGCTGCTTCTTCCTTCCTCCTTGAAATCTTGTTTTTTTCCTTGATTTCTAGCTTGAATTCTCTTCTCTAATGGTGGTGTTGTGTCCTATGAGCTTCTATGGTACTCTAATGGCGTGAGGGTGTGTGAAGAAGGCATGGAAATCAGAACCCAGCTCCCTTTTATAGATGCGTGAGTGATCTCTTAAATGAGATTAATTTCTTTCATTAATTAAGGGTAATGATTATAATGATAAGGCTTATCCTTTGTAACCCCTTGGATGATGGACACTTGGCTAAGACTATCGTAGCCCTTGGATGTCTCCTCCCTCATTAATGAATGGATAAGGCTTATCCCTAAAATGATTACAAAAGGACGAATTAGTGCATAGTAAGGAGGTTAAGGAAGATGTCTTCATTTACAGCCGTCGATTGTAGATATTTTGCTTGGATTAATCTCCACCATCCATGTGTGACCTCCCCGCTCATTAATGAAGGTGACACAAGCTTCTCTTGATTGGACCATGTGTAACTAATCATCTCTTGACAACTCGACGCTTACATCATCATTATGTCATGCCAACATCATCACTGCATCATCACTGCCTCATCACTGACTGCATCACCACTGCATCATCACTGCATCATCATGGTCAAAGTTGACCATTGACCAAGGTTTGACCAAGGTTGACCAAGGTTTGACCACAGTTGACCGAGGCTTTTTGACCTCTAAATAACTTCCGAAATTTCACTGTTTTCTAGGACTTTCTAATTAGGGTTTCTCCAGGGTTTCTTGGTTGATTCCCAACCACTATGGTTTCCTCGTGTTCTCTAATAATTCCTAAGGAACTATGGTTTCCATTAGGGTTATGAAAATTCAGGGTATTACAGATACAATGAAGGCAGTCGACAGAATGACTTCCAACAGGAACGGGATAGAACTCCCGAGATGACCATTAAGAATACCAATAATAACCATCTTCTGTAAATATGTTAGTAAACCCCGGAAACAGGGACTGAGGAATGGACTTAAGTTATGAACTACCAAGTATTAAAGAAATATGACCCCGAAAGAGGAAAGCTCAGAGGACTAACCCCCACAAAGCGGGCATAGTCGAGCCAATTAAACTGATGAGAACAGTAAGCAATACTACCTAACTCATTAACAACCAAGTATGATTAATCATCAACGGGTGGCGTAGTCAACAACTGTTGAACGAAGCGTTGAGAGAAAGCATAAGATGATAGGATGATATCCAACTTAGACACCGTAAGGCGGATGCCTAATATGAACCGAACCTTAATCGCTAAAAGATTCAAGTCCTTAGAAGCGGAGATATTATTGGAGACACTAAAGTAACTTCAGATCACCTGAATAAACTTCCATAGCAAGAAGCAGGATGGCAGCAACTTACCATGAAACCCGATACTACATTTAATATGTAACCTAACGGTGGATAGTGTTCAAAGGACCAGAAACTTATGAGGATAACCTACAGATGAGTAAGAGTACAGGTAACGAGCTGAGACATTAAACCCTAAGAGCCTACGAGCCAAGGATGTTAACCACATTAGAGCCCGAGGCGCAGTAAGTTGTAAGAGAGCTTATTTAGGCCATAAAGGAACTACAATTTGTAGATATGAACGGTTACAAACCTATAATTTAGATTGTGTAAGAATTACCAAGAAAGGGCACCAATGAGAATAAGGGGATAATGCTAAGGACAGGGGCGGAGAACGAACCATTCCTCTTAGGGTGGGGATACCTCTCCTTTTTGTGAGGCCATGAGTGGGAATAAACCCCTCAAAAGGGCTTTCACTTATTAGAGATGCAATACGCTTTTATTAGAGAAGGAAAACCGTAAACCTTGAGATTACCTTAGAACATACCAGATACACTTGAGTAATAAGGAAGGATGCAGAGACAGACCTCATATCCAACACCCAGGATTTAAGAATCAGTAATCGACAGAGATAAACATTGTCAAGTGACCAATGCCCGGAAGAGCTGGTGATTTCAACGGATGACTTCTTCAGTAACCGGTTAAAATACATGGTAAGTAACATCACAAAGGATGAAAGAATGTGAGAGAAATTAGCCTACTTACGAACCTGAGGTTGTAGCAGAACACCTTCATATTAAGAGATAACCATTTTTCAAGCCATATACCAGAATTAGAGTACCCCAGTGTGTTTACACTAAGAAGGGATTGAACATGAGATAAGATGTTAGAATAAATGAGTAAGTAACTGCACCATCAATGGGCAGTAGAATAAGGCAAACTACCACGGTAGTAGTGGTCGTAAGTACAATATTTATATAAGGGGATTAAGTCATGGTGCGCAGTAAAGCGACCATTAAGTATAGGCCGTCAAATATTGACACTGAGGCAATTAGATTTATGAGCTAAGACCGACATAAGTAAGGAAATAAGATGGAAGGATAACTGTGCATTTACGCCAGTAGTCTAGATCATGTGAGGTAGATTTCACAGAAGCACACTTTCCATTCCTTAAGGAACTGGAAGTGCGTTCCTAGTAGACCAATATGAGAAACAAGATAAGAGACTCTATGGAGAGAGACCTCAATTACTAAGATACCGAGTCAATACGGAATACAGAAAGGAGCTAGACCATACCATTCCCAAGAGCATAGTAAACGGATTTCCCTTGATTAAATTCAAGAAGAACAATAAGTGTTATTATGGAATAATGAAAGTGGAGATCGAGAACGGAATACTTCATAGTTAGCAATAGCTAAACGTGTGACGGACACTACGAGTTTACTAAAACGAGACGGGGACGACTGCACCCCCACAGGGGCTTGCAGGCCTGACACGCTCATTTATGAGTTAGCCGGGTAAGTAGTAATGTACCAGTAAGGTATTCCATGCATGTAAACGAGTGGTGCAAGGTACACGGGAAGTAGTCGACTCCGTACCATGGACAACGACGCAAGATCAGACAAGAGCAGCTACTACCACAACAGTCGAAGAGAAGGAATTTAGTTGAACCAACAACACAAAAGAAATTAGAGAACAAATAAGTAAGGACTATGAAGTGCGAAGAGCACGGATTGTTAAGCACAGACATTGGACAAGTCTTAAGACGTTAGAGGTAAAACTGTAAAGCGCATTAAGCACTAAACAATAGTTTCAGATTATGAATTATCTTGAGAGAACACTAAGAGTATGAAAGTGAGATCTCCAGAGAGACTGGATAGATGAACTACAACCATTAAGGCCGTGGGTATATAAAGATAACACGTGTCCACGGAGAGACCAATATTCCTAAAACTGTAAGGATACAGAAGGATATACAATACTATGAAAGGATAAGAAACGTAGTTAAGCCTAAGATTATCAGAGTAACGCAGTGGAAGCTAGCAGATCAGTACCTTTGAGTTAAGACCAAACTAAGTTAGAAAATGTATAAGTACCGTTAAGAATCCTCGATACGAGACTAAGCCGTTAACATAGTTATGATCCTCTGATCGAATTATAAGTGAGATAGTTGACTTGGAAGCTAGAATGCTTTGTGAGAATTAGACATCTTGAACCTATGTTCAAGGATGATATAATGTTGATTACGTGGGCGTAATCCATTTTAAGGGGGTAGAGCGAAAACCGCTTAGCGTATGTTTATGTACCAAGTACGTAAACTACGGTGTGCATAGCACAAAAGAATTTGAGAATTTGTTTTAAAACATTTTGAGATTAATTATGGTTATTGTGCACAAAGATGCGAATACCATACATTTAAGTACCTATCTTGTTAACTCCGGTATGAGTACAAGTTAAGAGAATTAGTGAAGAGGATTAAGGAGACTTAAGGAATAAGGAATATATGAGATATGAGTCGATATGAAAGTATGTGGAAATAAGAATAAGATAACACTATGAGATATTATTTGATATGAGTATGAGTTATAAAATATTAATGCTATGAGGTGCAAGATGGTGAGAGTTGCTATGAGACTGGTATAGAACTTAGTAGGAATGAGAGCCTTGAGGTAATTACTAAGAGATGAATTGGGAATGTAGATGGACTGAGTCCACACCTTGGAGATGTAAAGATTACGACTAGAATCACGAAAAGATAGAAAATTGGACATGAGTGAATTATGTGATGTTTGAAAATGACGTGGGAGGTGGAACTTGATTTCTAGAGATCAAGGGAACCAAACACAAATTGGGGTGGAAGGATGGTTCAACACTGATGCTGATCACATCAGGGTTGGATGATTCCTAAAACTCCCTATCAGTGGTCATAATTAAATCACGCTAAGAATAGAGACATTAGAATAAAATGGAATTGGAGTTGATTGTAATTTCAAATAGAGGGAATTATTCCTTACTTGACCTCGTAAAAAGGATTTCCTTTTTACTGAGTCTCGCCCATGATGTCGAGGACGCATGAGTCTTCGGACCGGTGACATGGGGAGAACAGAGTTGTTTTGTATTATGGCCCATGGTGACGAGGACAAATGAGCCTTTGTCTACGGACCGTGACATGGAAGAATACGATGAAAATTATGTGAATGTTTTAATCATCAAAAGGAACAAAAGAAATTTTGAGTGCTAAACATGCTTAAGCATGTTGTGTGATATTTGAGTATAAGTGTATGACAGACCTAATGTGTCAATACGATTAAGTACATATAATGTGATCTATATGATCCATGGAATGAGGTAAGACATGTATTCTAATAAGATAAGATGCATGGGAACTTTAGGGACAAAGTTCTTTTAAGGGGGGTAGATTGAAATACCCCAAACCTAAGTATGCTAATTAAACATAAATTTAAGATGTAATAAGGCTAAAACATGCCTTAGAAAGATTGGTAGACAATTTAAACCAAGGAAACACAAGAAAACGCCATAAGGGCAATTTAAGCAAAAATGTGCTCTAAGCTTGGTGTGACTTTGATTAGCACCCAAATATCATTATAAGACCTTATTAACATGCTAATGGACATGTTAAATCATTACCAAAGAAAATCAAGCTCAAAACAAGCTTAAACACAAAATGTGCTTTAAGACTCCTTAAAGCACCTTTTGAGAAATTATCTTAGAAATGAGTTTTTGAGTGGCTAAATGCCCATGATTACACCTTAATCAACATTTGTACTAATTAGTATCACATTAGGAAGCCAAAATCAATGGGAAACCAAAAATTTCACAAATTTGTGCACTAATTTGTGAATAGTGCCAAATAGTGCCCACATTAAGCTTAAGTCAACATAAGTCAATAAGATGGTCAACCAAGACCATAAATATCTCCATTTATAAGAGGGGGCCGGTTTTGTATGTGGGGAGTCACCACATGACTAAGCAACTAAAGGAAAAAGAGAATAGTACTATTTACCTTTTATGACATAAAAATCTTCTTTAGCCTACCTCTCTCCTCTCTTCTTCTCCACCAATTTCCTTCTTCTTCTCTCTGTTCTAAACCGTTCCCAAGCAGCTCCATTGTTGCCTCACCTTGCTTTGTCCATAACTTGCTCATTTTAGCTCCAAATAAAAAACTAAGCATAGATTTCTCTTAGTTACCAAGGCCTTGCTTCCTATCTTTTCAAAATTTGAAAAGCTTCATTTTGAGCCATGGGAAAATGCCATTGAAGGGGGAAAAACTAGCTTGAGGTGTTCATTGTCTTCTTCATTCACTCAAGGTAAGGAAAATGTAAGAAAAACCAAAGTTCCACCACTTTCCCTTCATAACCGAAAATCATCTTCTCATGAGACCTTGTTTTATCCCTTTTTCTAGCTTGATTCTATTATCCAAAGACTTGAGGAGGTCTTGCCTTGCTTCATTATGATAGCCATTCCAAATTCCTAAGGTAAACATCCATTTTTGTGCATTAAGCAATTCTTGTAAACCTAGGAATGAATTCCATGAGTCTAGGCATGTTCCTTAGTACTCATTACATTAATTTAATGTTGGTTAGAAGGTTGGGAAGGGAACTAAAGTTCTTGGCCGAAATCTAAGCAAGGAAGTCAAAGGAGGAAAATGAGGGAATGGCTTGAAACATGAGGTAAATGCTTGCCTTAATGTAAATGAGTCTCCTAAAAAATGATGTTTATTTAGATAAGCACTAATGTAGCTTAAAGCTTACATTAGGTAATGGGTTATATAACATAGGAAAAAGGAATTTAAATAAGCTTGTGAACTTGTGACTAAGGAGCCAATGGAGATGAGTTAGTAGGATAAGTATAAGGTGAATTATAAGAACACTTAAATGCTATGGGAGCATTGTTGAGTGTATTTGCAGGATGAAAGCTTTTATGTGTGGGAAATTCAGTGTTTAAGTTTAAGTCGTTTAAGGGCCTAAGAGCCATGTCATTTAAGAGCCTTAGTGCTATGCAATTTAAGATTATTGCACTATACTGTGTTTGTTATGAATGGTTTGATTTTGGTGAGAAAATATGATGAGAAAGGACTTGATGTGTGTGGGATGATTGAATGAGAAAAACAATGCATTGGGCATGATAATATACTAGAGGAGCTATGGCGAAATTTAAGTAGAAAACAGGTGTTTAGTGGTGGTTGTGAATTGATATGACCCAAGATTTTCTAGGAGTCATTAAAAAGGAATTAGAGTAGATTTGAGTTAACTAAGGAGTTCTTGAGGTATGGAATGGCCTAGAGTCATCTAGGATGAACTAGAGATTAGATGGGTGTATTAGACACAACAAAATCATGTTATAAGGAATGTTAAGACTTGAGCAAAAATCTGGAGGAAATTGAGTACAATACTTTGAGATGATATAGGTATGAACTAGGGAATATAGCAATGAGAAATCTTGATAGCTTGCGTAAGTGGTGAAGATGCTAGTAGTGGATCAATAAGGTCATAGTTGGATGGTAGTGAGTGGACTTGGGTGATGGAAGTGAAAATTGAAGGAGAATGTTGTCAGTAGTCAAGGAAAATGACTAGGAATGTAAAAGAGTGTGTGATCATGAGAATGGTGAGTAAATTGGTAAAAGAGATGGAAATGTCTAAGGAGGGTGTAGCATGGTCAAGGTAAAAGAAGAACAATGTTAAGGTGCTAAGAAGATAGGAGGAAATGTATAGGTAAGTTCATGAGTTTAGGGAGATGAGTAATAAATGGAAAGGAGAGGAATTTGTGCATGGATATGCAAGATGACTTGAAGAAGTTTTGGTAAATGAACTGAAGATGGAAAATGATGTTTATGAAGTGCTCAAACTGTTAAGGAGGGAACACTTGGGTTGGTTGAAGTTTTGGTAAGGTTACTAGTTGGAAATGTAAGGAATTATATGATAAGTGTTAGGAGTTTTTGTAAGAATTTAGTAATGTTTAAGAAGATCTTTGGTGGTTGTTTTAATGAGTTTGGTGGTTGTTTTAAGGTGAGTTTAAGTGCCTAAATGGCATTAGGACATGTAGGGGAACTTGTGGAAAAGTTTGGGAACAAATAGACAATTTTTGGGAAGTTTCTGCACTGGACCGACCCTGTCGGTCGGACCTTGTTAACCCAGCGGAAAAGTTCCTGGAATGCACCGACACAGAGGGTCTTGGGTTGGTCGGGCTGACCTTGGGTCGCGGGTGAGTTTTAGAGGACGGGAAAGTTACTGGAATGGACCGACCCAGGGGTTGGGTCGGTCGGTGGGTCGGTCAACCCTTAAGAGTGTTAAGTGGTATTAATGGTACCCCATTAAGAGGGCAATGATGATTAGAAACATACAGACCTAAGGGATTAAGTTAAGTATAAACTTAAATGTTTAAGGTTAAGTTTGTAAGATTAAGTTGTAAAACTTAAGAGGTGTTAGGTGGGGATCATTGAGGGTTAAGCAAGTTAATAAGTTAAGTAATGTGTAAGTGATTAATAATTTAAGTTGGATGAATACACTAGTGCAGAAAATGTTTTTAACCACGGTTAAAAAGCCTATATACCACGGTTTGGAACCGTCAGCAAGCGTGTCAATATTTTGTACAATCTCGAACATGTACCGCATCACATAATAGCCACAGCTTCGTGAATCAGGCTGCTGAGGACACTGTCATCACACCATCCATGGATTACCAACTTTAGATAGATCAAAAAATTAAACGTTTAACTTTAATACAAAATGCATAAATTAAATGATTACTTACACGTATGTAATGGAAGTCCAAGATGGAGAATGTTTCTTTGCATCACCCAAACCAAGCTTATGACCCCTGCATAAATACAACATTTTAAAATGAAGCCATTTATTGTCAATAATCTAGGACAAGCTTAAAATAAATACAGAATGCATTAAAATTTTTGAATACTCACTCCTTCAAATATTTCTCTACAACGATCTCTCGAAGGTCATCAGGGCCGCCCAATGGGTCTAGTATCAACAACAATGAGTGTCGATACACAACACCATCAACATCCAATGATTGCTGCAACAAATAAAACAAAGAATGTTTTGTAGAACAATATTTTTAATTATCACAATTAGGAAGTGAAAATTCCAGTTATTGTGTACTTACATCTGATGATATGGGATCAGCAAATATTTGCTTCTTCTTCGCACCGCAGCACAAAATCCCTACCTCACGTGCTGTGCACATCCTTGCGCATCCAATGCGGCCTGACTTGCTGACATCAATTGTGGGCACAAGAAAGAGATGGAAGATAATCTCTTGTTCGATATTAGTCTAGTAGTCAAACACCTAAACAACATTTTTTCATAAGATATGTTAAATAGCTTAAAAAAATGAAAGATAATTTAATAATTTAAAAGATACTTACACACAAGGCCTGAATCACAGAGATGTTAAGCAGGTCTTCCATCAAAAATTCTCTAAGATCGCTCACGGTAATCATCAGATCTCTGGGATCGGGGGAGTGGAAAACATGCTTAGACACTTTCATGTTTGAAATTGGTGACAGACTGCGGCTTTGTCAAAAGTCATACAACATTTTTGATGGGAGGTCAACATCTTCAGATACTTGGGTGTCAGAATGGGGGATCTCCTAGGAGTCATATCGAAAGGTTTGACCACTTCCTTTCTCACACTCTGACTCTCCTCATTTGATTTCACAACTTCCTTCCCTTATCCACTTTCCTCTTCTTAACCGGTCTTAATTCCTTATCAATCTAATAGTATACAAAATTTAAATAATAAACATATCAGTCAACAGTCAAGTTAAAAACTAAACAGTAAGCATGTTATTAAATAGTTTACCTTGTCACTACTGACATCAATGAGAGAATATGGCCATGGAACAACTGAAGATTTTGCTTGACCTATTTTACTCCACTGATTCCACTCCAACGGAAGGGGAGAGTCCTCATGACCTTTCACAATATCGTCTACCATCACACGAGCGTGGAGAGGTGGGATGGGCTTGAAATGTACTACAGTGTTCGGTCCAGTCTGTAAAACCCGACCGAATGCAACATGAACAGTCCCACAATCCAACACTTGAAACAAATGACATGATTTAGCCACCTACATCAACTCACACACAGTAAGCAAGCTAATAAAATTATATTGTTTTAAAAGTAATGTTAAAATAACTAAGGAGGAAAAAAGAACAAACCGAAAGGTTTTGATAAGGAAATGTGTCTCTGGTAGGAGAAGAAGGTGCAGGATGATCGACCATCGGAGTATCCGCCGTCGTGGTAGGAGCAGACGTCGGTGTAGGATCAATTTGTTTTGCTTTTGCGTATCACATCCACTGTACAACGGTTCCTTTGATGCTTGCATCAGATTTTCAAATGTTTTGGGTTGTTGGAAAAATGTTGTTCAACATCTTCCATCATCGCATTAAGGTCCTCCTGATCATCTGAATCACTAACTAGTGAATCATCTTGAGTATCCCCAAAATCCTGTGAAGCATCCATTTCTGATTGTTCTGCAACGACGTTATGATCAGCACATTCAAACACTTGTACTGAATGTTGACCATGCAGTATTGTTATGGCTTCATAATCTTCTGTAAACCCTCTGCGAATCAGATGATCCTTAATATTGTCCACACCTCGGTATTTGAAGTCGTTCTTGCAATCGACATAAGGACATCGATTATATCCCTTATCCCTTGGTTTCAGATTGTCAACAAGGACTTTGCAAAATTTATTGACCCCTTCTAGGTACTTGATGTCCAATCTTTCACTGTACATCACTGAGCGCTCCATCTCCTTTTTCAACACACACCAGATGTCGTGAACTCGTTCCATTGATCTCCTCTTTTTTTATTTACAGATTTAACAACCTAAACCTATCCAATCACCTTCGATCTCACATAGGAACAAGTTAATAATATACAATAGTTCAGTGATAATTTCGGAAGCATTACCCTACAGTTCTCCTAGTGTAGATATATATATATGAATTGTTTCAATTCACATATATATATGTACACTAGAAGAACACTAGGGTAATGCTGCTGAAATTATCACTGAACTACTGTATATTATTAACTCATTCACAACCTAGATGGTGAGATCAAAGGCCATTGGACAGTCCCAACAGGGACTATCTAAGACATACCTCTATCAGGTAAATCTCAGACAGGTAATTCTATGTTTGAATTGATTTTCCATTGTTTAATAGAAAAACAAAAATAAATTGAAACATTTTAAATACCAACCTGATGAGTACTGGATGGTCAGCTAGCGGAACAACACAGAAGAAGGAGAAGTAGGCAAATGCTCTTGCGCGTAGTATATAACACCTATTCAATGAAATTAGAATAAGGTTTTAATTTTATAAAACTTGAATAATTGAACATATTAAACAAACGAACATAGCTTAAATTCTGGAAAAAATTGGCATGACCTTTGCGTATTTTTAGACACTCCACATTTTTTTAAGGCAGAAATTAACAAACATAGCAGCAACATTAACTCTCGGCAAACCATACGAATTATTATCAGACAGACAAGTATGCATATATAAATGTATATATATATAATATATATATATATGATCAATGAACAAAACATCCACCCCATTTAAACCCCATCATCACATTTCAACCACACTATGCAAATACATATTCTAATGATTGCAGAATACAAGTAGAATTTAGTATAACGTCTATTTGTGACAATATTATATATATATATATGTACATATATATATACATTTATATTAGTATTTGTTTCTAAAATTATAATCAGAAATGCAAGTGATTTACCGTGGGTTCTGATCAGGCAAACCGGTGGCAGAGGTTGACAGCAGCAGATAGTGCGACAAGTAGACAATCCGACTGTGTGTAGTGAATACAATGAAATTAGAGTACAAGGTTTTAATTTGAAAAATATATGAATAATTGAACAATTAACAAACAGATATATTTTGAATAAACCATAACATTTTTAAAAAACTAACCTAATGATGAATAAGGATGATCAAGTCACAAATGGGAAGGAAGAGGGATTGTTCAACCGTAGAAACACCTATTCAATAAAATTAAAATAAGGTTAAATTCTGGAAAAAAATTGGCATGACCTTTGCGTATTTTTATATACTCCACATTTTTTTAAGGCAGAAACAAACATAGTACCAACATCAGAAAGACTACTACGAAAACCATTTCATTTTCCCCTGCATAAACAAACATTTAAGAGAACTGTTTTCATTCTTTTTTCCCCTGCATAAACATACGTCGTACGACTCTCTCTCCCCTCCCTCCCTCGATCGCAATAACAACAACAATAATAATCATAATGTGACAGAAAATATAATATCTCAACCGACACTAGAAAATCAAACAACCAAAACAAAGAAGACATAAACAATTAACACATCAGTCCACCATAGCTATCAGACACCATTGGAATCATCTCACGCATTCAACCGAGAGATCGATTCGATATTCAAAACCATTGCATATATATATATATATTCTACATTGAGTGAAGATAAGTGAAAGATTAATGTCTTTTGGATGAAACCCATAAATTGAAAGATCCAAAATCCCAACTCTCTGCTATCAATCCCTAGGAAAACTAATCACAAAGCTGTTTCATTAATGAACAAAACCAGCTACCCAAATCAATCTGTTTCTCGATCATTATTTCATCAATGAAGTAAGTTAGCTAGACAGATAATGCAAGAAACCATATCAATTCAACAGCCTCCTTACTCACAGACAAATCCCCACTTCCACTTCCTCCACTTACCATTTCTCGTTCACCACAGAGCTTATCCATGTCAATCTACAAAACCACCATCGCGTACAAAACCACCATCGCAAGTCTCCACGGTTTATCACTCCTCAGTCGTAGACACTCGATCATATATTATACACCCCATACAATAAAAAAAAAGATAGTTTATGGTTTACCTTGGGGCACCGGCGCTGATGAGGTCGAGACTTCAGGCGAGGGGGACGGTTGGTGAGGCGGCCGAGAATGGCGACGCGGGCAGAGACAGAGGAGGACGGCACACACAGTCGACGGTGGAGGAAGATGGGCACAAGCTCGACGGCGCTGGAGGAGGAGGACGGGCACAAGCTCGACGGCGGGGAGACGGGGCGGTGGAAAATCATCGATAAATCGCAGGGGAAACAGAGAGCGGGGAGGAGGAAGAAGAAAGGTCGGGTTTTTATTTTTATTAAAAGACTTTTAAACGACGGTTAATCAAGGAACCGTCGTTAAAGACGTATGTGACTGGACAAATAAACGACGGTTTCGTAAAAAATCGTGGTTTATAATTCTTTCGGTAAAACTTTAGACGGTTGCAAACGAACCGTGGTTTATAAACCCTTTATACGACGGTTAGTACTGAACCGTCGTTTTATCTTCAAAGCGTACGAACTATATATGACGGTTATATGGAGAGCCGTCATTTATGCAATGAGGCGTGCACTATATATGACGGTTTGCTTAAAAACCGTGGTTTAAAATATTTAAACGACGGTTAAAGATTTAACCGTGGTTTAAAGTGCGTCATTTAAAATCTTTTTTCTACTAGTGATATTTTAGGATTTGAAAATTTGGAACCGGAGGGGAATTAAGCAACCGAACGACCAACGGAGAACGGTACAGTCTTTCTTGTGACCTGCTTGCTAACGAGGTGTCCCTCGGCTTGTGTGCTATCTGTTTATGTGTGCCGGCTAAACAAGATAAGCATGCAACCGGAATATTGTGTTTAATGTATTGTTGTGTGATGTTTGAAAACTAACACAACTTACCGTGAAAACTTACTAACTAATGTTTAGTAAAGAATTGTGTGAGACTAAGGAACACTCCCTAATATTAGTTTGTTAATAACCGAAAGAGGTTTAAACAACAAACATTGTCTTGAGACTTCTACTAACTGGAACATGGGGGGAGTAAGGAATCCGGGACTGACTCCGGTCATGCATGCTAAGGAAAGGGGTCAGTATCTAAAGCAGATCCGACTTCCGCTTAAGGACTTATCTTCGGACTTTTTGCCTAGGGTCGAATGTCGGCTCAACTACATTGGACATCCAGTCCAAGGTAGGAGGCATTAAGATTGTGCGGTAGGATCACCTAAATCCTAAATTTTAAGATGAGTTGTTTATTCAACCAATGGAGTTAATAGCTCATTGGCTAGGGTGCTTTTTGACCCGATAAAAATAAACATTGAGATAAGATACAATCGTTTCTATTTAAAGAATGGTTTGTATTCTAAGATTAAGATAAGGTTTGAGATAAGATACTACCATTTCTATTTAAAGAGTGGTTCGTATTCTAAGACTGAGATAAGCTACAACCATTTCTATTTTAAGGATGGTTTGTTTTCTAAGACTAAGATAAGGATTAAGATTGAGGTAAGATAAGGTTGGACTGTGATTAAGAGGAAACATAACTTAAGGAGTTAAATAATTGACTCACTAATTAAGGGAACGCATTTAAGTCGTTGATTGTGTCTGAACTTTGATTGTTCATATTTAGCTTGTTGTTTATTGCACTTTCTATTATGTTGTGCATCTAATTAACCTCCATGTTATCGACAATTAGTCATCGTAGCCACGTTAGCTTGGGGGCCATGAGAGGATCGTACCAGCAATTTTGCTGACCCCCTTTTTGGGCTGTTTTTACCACGTAGGTGAACGTCAGAAGGCGCCCGTCATGAGAGTAAGATGGGGTAGACGTGTTACGGGTTAAGTGTGGCCTACGAGTTGTGCATGTACACTCGTATGGTATTTTGAGTTAGTAAGTTGTATAGGATGTGAGGGGATTGTAAGAATGAAATGTATTTGGCTAAGACTTGTAAGTACTAATGTTCGGTATATTCTGTTAGTCAGACCGTGGCAAGGTCCTGGAATGTATTTGAATCCGCTGCAACATTTGTATATATGGTGATAAGTTTGCGATAACCACGATTGGATCGAGATGGGGTGTTACAAATTCAAAGTTTAAAATTTGGTTTGTGTGACTTTCTACTAATTTGTAATGACATTTGTATAATTCATAACAGGATGAGTTGAGCTCTCAAGTGTCCCAGGGTACTTGGACTCTTGTCAGGCACGATGATCCTCTTTCTCGTGCTCTCGGAAAGACAGATCATCCAGGCCGTGCTATCGGTTTTGGTGCCCAAGTTTGAATCCGTCAAGCTTTTGGAAATCCCGGTTCCAGGCAAGGCGTCCAAGGTAACGTGATGACATACGAAGAGCATTTGGCAAAAATAGCTTATTTGTAGGAGTAGTGGATCGCTGAGGCTATGGCCAGAATGGGAGCTGAGATGTTTAGCAGTGAAGAAGTTTCTAGACCACCAGTTCCCCCATCCGTTCAGACAGAGACAATACCTGTGCGGAGGAGTAGCGTCCAATCAGTTGATCCGTTTCCGTATGCATCTCTCAAGGTTAGACTAACTTGCTGATTATAATGCATGAGAATTTAATCTTTCACTTGGTGTTAGCAATTTAGAAAACTGTCTAAACATGCATTTTCCCTATAATTTTCCGAACCCTACTGACTGCATGTTGCTCTTAAATATTGGTGATGAGAATGTTACGGTTGCATGGGGCAAGTTGTTTCCCTCTACTCATACCGATATAATGAACGGTCAACAGCTTATGAGTAACCATGTTAGGGTGCTTGTGGATGATTACGAGTCTCAATATGGTGATGTTGGATTACCGGTTCCTTTCCCTGGTGTATGTACACTGCGTGCTTCCCAAACTTATACAGTTCAGTGGCCGGTTCACTTGGTCAGACTCACGGGGCAGGTAAGCGAACTGAACAATATATTCTCTTAATTGTTTTCTTTTACAATATAGTCTAGTTGTATAACGTTATAGACTTAATTAATATATTAGGAAAGCATTGGATCCAAATCTGATAAGAGGAAATGAAAGAGTATTGCTCAACCAGTTCCTGCCTCTTCTGTTCCTTGAAAGGCATCGATATGCAATGTCAATATTAGAGATAAATTAGTGCCACAAAACATACTCGATCGCTTGTCTCCTAATATAGCAATCCTACACGCGGCATTACTGATGACGCCTCCAGATCATGATGCAATTACATTAACCGTCGATCAGATGATATTTCATTATGAGGAAGGTTCTGTGATAGACATTTATATGAACGGTTTTGTGGATGTATTCAACCGGGATTGGCTGAATGTATCAATCATCAAGTCAGCCATGTTGTGAGTGATTATATTTGACTTGAATTTTAAATTAGTGTTGATGAAATGTTAAATCACTAACGATATTGTCTTTATGGTGAAGACATGTGCAATATAAGGCGGTCAAAGATCATGGCAACAACGAGTTTGGTTACTTGTGTCCTGCTATGTGCTCCGAGGCGAATATGTCAAGTGACCTCCATCGTATTGTGCAATACTTAGCAATGGCGCTCTACAATTGTGGGAACAAGTCTTACGTTATGCTACCGGTTCATCAAGGGTAACTTTATCATCCATTGCTATTTATATGATGATCATTTAATTGTATCCAATTAATGGTATTCTAATACGTGAACAGCTGACACTGGTCTTTACTAGTGTTATCAATGAAGAACCCTAGGATTTTTCAGTTTGACTCACTTGGTAGGAATGCCAAGAGGCCAATGATAGCAGCTGTGCTTGTAAGGTGAGTTGTTTATCTTGTAGAATAATGTTTATTACTTATTCTTTTTTACTAGAAACTTGTAGCTTAATGTGTCTATTAACCTATATGTTTGGTTTAATTTAGCACATTTAAAGCTTCATTGATGACATTGGGAAGACCACCGAAGAATAACAACATCCCATGGAACCTTGTCAAGGTATATAAATTGTGTTAATTGGTGTAGTGTATGAATACTTGTAAATACTTGAAAGAAGATGTTGAACATGTATGTATATGTACAGTGTCCAGTGCAGCCTGGAGGTTCTGAATGTGGATACTATGTCGTGAGATTTATGCATGACATAGTAGGCGCGACGACATTTTTACCAGAGAAATCATTAGACAAGGTAAGATTTGTTTAAAGTTTTGGATATATACCTTCGTATGTTGTTATACTTGTAGTTTATAATTAATTTTATTTTTTTACTCCAGGCTTTTGAAACGGCCGTATCAAATTATGAAGATCCACAGATTGTCGAGATTCTTGAGGATTCGGCAAAATACATCATTACAAACATTGTTACTTGAATTTGCATTTCAAGCTGAATAGTTGTAACTTATCACATTAGTAGTCTATGTGTAAAGTTATCAGTATTGTAATATTATGGTATAACAAAGTAAATTTCTTTTTTTTACATATATGATTTAGTTAATTTGTTAAGTAAGTTAATTGTTGGGCCCCGGCCCTGTTAGATGACTGTAGAATGATGAATTGATTGCCCATTTGTGCTGGCAGTGTGATATATGTGATACATATGCAGGTCTGCTTGAAACATTGAGGTGTTTATATGGTACAGAAAGAGCTACCCTGGTGAAAAAAAATTAGACCTATCTCGGCGGTTGTACAAAGAACCACCGAAATAGATATGAAAAAAGCATCTATCTCGGCGGTTCTTAGCTTACAACCGCCGAGATAGGTCCAAGGTCGGTCGTAAGGTTGGTCCCTGGGCCGGTCTATATCAGAATGTATTCTGGAACGGACCGACCCAGGGACCGACTCTGGGTCTGGGTCGGTCCGTTTCAGAATACATTCTGGTATTGACCGCCCCAGGGACCGACCTTACGACCGACCTTGGATCTATCTCGGCGGTTGTAAGCTAAGAACCGCCGAGAAAGATGTGGTTAGATGTTGGTTTTCGTAACCACCTATTTTGGAGGTTTTAGTTATAACCGCCAAGATAGGTGCTCAAACCTACTTCGGTGCACTCCATTTCGGCGGTTTACAACCGCCGAAATAGGCCTTTTTTGTACTAGTGGTTTACTGAGGAAATAGACGGAAGGGTGTCTCGTATTAAAAACCAAATCTTAGGGGTATCTCATAGTAATTCTGAAAAGGTAGGGGTATTTGGTGAAATTCAGTCAAACCTCAGGGGTTTCTGGTGAAAATTCCCAAGAATAATAAGTGGGAAATACTAAACTACCCATCTCCAATTCTTCATATTAGTACCTGGGTAAGGGCTGCCCATGGTAGGTTAACCGCCTTATTCGGTTAACCGTTTTTTGTTAACCGGGTCTTCGGTTTTCAAATTTCAATTCCATTACTATTCCATTTACATCGGTTAACCGTTTAATTCGGTTTTCTAAAATCCGATTCCATTACCATTCCAATTTGACCGATTAACCTCTAGTTCGATTTGTTTTTACGGTTAACCTTATAGCCGTATATTTTTTTTATGAGTAAATTACTCGAACCCCCCTCAGGTATGGGCATAATACAGTTAACCCCCTTGTGTTTATCATATTATGGTAACCACCTTGAGGTTACGGTATCTCTGACTATGAGCCCTCGAACTATACTTTGTTATCAAAACGTTAACTATATGTTGACCCATAAGCTTAATCACATTATTAATGACAATCTAGACAACAAAACTGCTTAATTAACATCATTTAACTCTCTCTCATCCTAATTCAGATGCAATTTTGAGGTAGGATTAACGTTTTTCGGACAATAGAGTGCTGATTAAGTAGTGTTTTTTGTCCAGCATGTCATTAATAATGTGAGCAAGCTGATGCGTCAGCACGTGGTTAACGTTTTTATAATAAAGTTATAGTTCGGGGCTCATAGTCAAAGATACTTACCCAAGGTGGTTACTAATAATTATGATAACACAAGGGGTTAACTGTAATATGCCCAATCCTCAAGGGGTTCTGAGTATTTACGATGAGACCCATAGTATTAATATTATAGTAAACATTTATCATTCACCAAAATCATGAGTGACAAATCAAACACATGAGATAAAAAAAAATAATAATATGTATATTCCCTCAAAAACTAACATTAATTATTATATAAGTGAACATTAATACTTGAAGTTTTTCATTGTTTATATAATCGGTTAACCGCTCTAAAAAAATCAATATCATTACCGAAACCGGTCAATTTATATGATTCGGTTAACCATACCACAAGAACCGGTACGGTTAACCGAAAAACAGGTACGGTTCACTTCGGTTTCGATCGGATACCACGGTTTGGGCAGGCCAAAGCAGGTTCGAAATTGCCAATTAAATTCAGGCGTGGACTCATGCCATTCCAAAGCTGTATTCACCTGATCTGGCTCTCGGGAACTCACAAAAGTCTGGTTCCTTTTCCATTATGTTCCGTTCTTTCCCCTTCATGCCACTCAGATTATTAATTGCCACATCAGCATTTGGTACCTTCCCCATAATTTGCGCTCTATTCCAAAGTTCAGTTCTCCCTTTCTTACTATCTTCTTGTATAGATAAGTTTGACAAAATTGCGATCAACTTCTTTACAACCGAGAATGTCTAGATGAAAGAAACAGAGATCGAGAGTTTGTAACATGTACAGCAACTCGCAGATGATGATATATATTGCTTCTAAACTTATCTTTAAGCTAGCTCTCTCTGTGAGTAGTACTAACCTTACAGACATTTTGTTGGCATCTGCAACATGCATTTATTTGATACTTAATTACTCACGTGATAGAACAGAGTATTCATTCATCTATTACACATGTAAACTGCGCATGAAAAATAAAACCAACACGTACTGGTACGCTACATCTAGCTAACTCGGAGAGAACTACTAGTCAAAGTGTATCTTTCGCTAAACACTGGTTGGTCAGCCAGTCGTTTTGTTAGTTAGTGATAACCTCTTGCGAGAGTCTTCTCTTAGAGACATATCAGTTACCCCTCTCGAGCATGAACCTTTCTTGGACGGACAAGATGTAGTTAGAAGCTCTCATGTTGACGCTCTCGTCGTCGTTCATAGCGGCATAGTAACTGTTGACTACTCGATCTTCATCTCCCCCAACTGGAATGACGAAGGAGACCCTCTGAGCCGTTTGGGGTTTGACAATATCGTGCTTATAAAGACAATTACTCTGGGGAATAGTGCTCATGTTTTGATGGTACGGGGTGGTAGTGTAAGGAGGAGGAGAAGGTTTTGATGAAGCTCGAGAAACGAAGGTTGTCATTAACTTGACCTTCATGAACCCTCGTCTGGTCTTGTTGCTTGTATCCATGAATATCAAAAGAGCTCCACTCGTTCTGTATTTGAGCCTGAGTCTGGTGTTTTGTGGACGATGGATATTTTGAAAGCAGAGGTAGGCTGCTAGATGCATGACTAATGGCAACTATATAAACTAGGAGTGCTTTTTTGGGCGTGGACCGTGGTCCATAGAACATGGTTCGGATAGATATTAATATTATGCATATGATATGATATGCCGACCAGTCATGCACACGAGACATAAGATGATCTATCAGCTAGCTCCATAGCTGCTTTTGACTAATTTGTTTGATTTTTGCGAGCACACAAATTTAAAATACAGTATATTTTTAAATTATGTTATACAAAATCATAATTATATAAAAACAAAGTATAAATCTAAACTCGTCCGTTTTTTGAAGCTCATTCTTCTTTAAAATTACTGGAAAAATGGTTCGTATGAACCGTACGTTTTTATCACATAATAAAATAAAATTTTATTCTATCCCTAAAGTGTAACAAAATACGAACGGCGAGTGCTAGAAACTGGAGAATTTCAAGCTGTTTACTATTTCTGGTCTGTACCCCCTCCGTTTTCTTCAAAGGTGGGAGGGGCTGCGTCCAGGATACCCATCTTCCCATACCTTTTGGTGATGATCATGGACATGCCCTCTCGGCTTCTTGCCTAACTCCCCCTGACCTCGGGCTTTCACCTCTACCTGGCTTGCAAACCCCTCCGGCTCACCTATTTGTTCTTTGCCGATGATGCGCTATTATTCTGTAAAGGAGACCTCACCTCTATATCCCTCATTCTAAAGTAAAATCAAATTACTCGGACGCTTCTGGTCTCACGCTTAACCCCTCCAAATCAGACCTTTTTCTTGGAGGAGTTACCCCCCCCCCCCCCCCTTAGCAGATGATATCTTTCGTTTAACTGGTTTCAACCATGGTACCTTTCCCTTCCGCTATCTAGGTATCCCTATAACAGCAAGGAAACCTAAAACCAATAATTTCAATCCCCTTATGGATAGCATCGCAAGTCCATCTCCTCTTGGGCTGGAAAATCCCTCTCCTTTGCGGGAAGACTCTCCTGGTCCAAAGCTCGCTCTTTGGGACCGTGGGTTCTTTTTGGGCTTCCTGCATCCCCATCCCTAAAAATGTGATAAAAAACATCACTAGATTTTTTCGCTCCTTCCTATGGACTGGTGATACTGACAGCAACACTACTCCACCAGTGTCTTGGGAAACCATTACGGGCACCAAGCAACAAGGTGGCCTTGGGCTTAAGGACATCCAAAAATGGAACATGTGCTTCATGATCAAAACTATAGGACAATTAGTAATCATTGGTGTTACTAAATAGGACAATTAGTAATCATTAATAAACAAGTCATACACTTTGTTCTCAAACTAGCTAGAATAATTTCACTTTATTGTCTGTATCAGGAAGTCTCCAATTCGAAACAAGCTGTTGTGGTGTTTAAGTTCATTGTCTCGGTACTGCCATACCAAATTTGTCACATACTTCATCTCAATTCAGAGCCTCAAAATCCATAGTTGTATGGCTACGGCAAATGTTCAACTATAGTTATTGGTCCAAATCTCATTGGTCCAAGAAGCATGTCTAGTGATATTTTTATGTTTTTATAGTTCATGGTAAAATGCTTCTGGTGTGATACTGTTTTGCATTTCTATTCTGCGTTGCACACAACCCAACATTCAGTTTCATATAAAGATACTGTAAATCAACTACCTATGTTGATTGATTCTTGGTGCATGTGCCCTTTGCTAAATTTAAATGTTCTATACCAAATATAAGTTAAATATGATGCTTGTAGTTGATCTGCAGGATATATATAATCTTCAGTTGCGGTGTTGTCCGTTATAGTTTAGTTTTAGTGTCATCAAATGAATAAGACTTGCTATCTTGGCTTGAGCTAGGGGGTTCTTATTTCTCACTCCCTCGATTGAGCTACGGGGTTCTCTTATGCGTAGTGGTATGGGTGAAATAAGATTGCATTAAAGAAGTAAACAAATCAATGTAAATGATCATATTGTAAGCTGCTCTGTCATTTTCTTCTTTCAGTGCTATCTCTCAGTGCAAGTGGTGAGTGATGTAATTACATTGCCTTAGGAAATGGTTGTGACTGAAGTAGTTACTACTCACTACTCAGTCCATATTTTGTGGTATTACTTAAATGTTGCTTTGGAGCATGTAATCTGATTTTTCAATTTTTCCTAGAACAGTTCGAGTTTTCATGCTTGAGTAATTTTTGCCACTGTCTTAACTCCCAAGCTGTTAGGCTACTATTGTATACTTCTCTACCTAGTGTTTTATTGGTTTTATTTTGGAAGTGTATACATAAAGAATTTGCCTGATTTAAGATCCTTTTTGTTATATGCTGAAACTTCCATATTGTTATGTTAGAAATTAAAATTGAATGAGTAAAGTTTCTTTTTCATATACCTGAGCTTGCATCTTTGTAGTTTGCTCAGTATGGGGATAGAGGATGCATTCTACTGTTGAAGACCTGCTTGGAGCATGTTGATATCTATGATACTGATTTGAAGAATGTGCAGTTGGAACCTGCGGTTTCACCTGTTTCAACTGTTGATCTGGTTTGATTGATGACAGAATAATATCATTGGGATCAGGAGCTGGGGGTGTTAGGTTTTTGCTCAACTGGAGCTAAGAAATCGTGGAGCTAAGAAATCGTCAAGCATGAGATGCTTCCCGATCTAATAATGTCATAAAAGTCCATATAATCAAGTAGTAGCAACTCTGAGAGTTCAAACTAGTAGTTTGGCTTGTTGAATTCTACTTGGTGATGTGTAAATGTTATTTATAGTTTGGAAGTAATGACTTAAGTATGTTTTTCCTGTTTTATATATATGATGTAGAATATTAGTTGTCAGATTTATAATATAAATTTGATATACTCTAAATCTTATAATTTTGTGAAATTTAATATTTTAGATGTTATTTTTGATAATATAGTTTCATGTTTATTAAATATTTAAAACTATATAGTGCAATAATTTAAATTCCCAAAAATGGAAAATAAATGATAATACTATTAAATATGATCTGATATATATGAAAATAAAAATCAAATTTAAATTTAAATTACCTACGGATTACCTACGAAATATTACATAAATTATTTCGGGTAAGTTTCCATTGGTAATCCGTAGGTAAAGTATTACCTACGGATTACCCACGAAAATGTGAATGTGTGGGTAACACTACTGTGGTGTCGGGTTGCCGACGGATTTTCCGTAGGTAATTTACCTTCGGACCGTTCTGTAGGTAATTCGTCGGTAATTACGGCTGACAATTTCGTAGGTAATCTGTAGGTAATTTACCGACGGACTCATTTTTCCGTCGGTAATCTAATTACCGACCAATTAAATACTGACGGATGTTTTGAGTGAAATTTTATCGGTAATCCGTCGGTAATTCTGATTACCTACGGATTACCTACGGAATTGTCCGTAGGTAATTTGCTTTTTTCTAGTAGTGCCTGAGCGGTTGTGGATCCAATGGATTCACAGCCTATACCTGAACACCCAAGACTTTTGGACTGCTACCGCTGGGGAGAATGATCCTTGGACCTGGAAATCTATTATCCATGCTAGAAACTGGTGGATCAACCAATGTGGATCCACCGAAGATGCCACTTCCTTGCTCATAGCTCACACTCCCAACCTTTGGGTTAGTATGCTCTATAAGGATGTTTCTCACCCATCTAGGACCTTTATTTGGCACAACATTTGTTGGAAAACCCTACCCCCCCCCCCCCAAAAGAAAAATTTATTCTTTGGATTACTCTTAGAAGTCGATTAAAAACTTGTGATAGGCTCCAATCATGGGGCATATGTCTTGTTAACCGATGTTGGCTTTGTGAGAATGCTTAAGAGACTAGCCACCATCTCTTTTATCAATGTAGGTACTCTAACAGGGTTTGGTGGTCTATTTGTGATTGGCTGAAGATCCCCACCAACAGGACAAGCCTCCGCAACTGTGCCCATTGGGTGTCCCGATACTGCAAAAGGAACCGCCCAATTGACTTGGTGAAGCAAGCAACCATACCCACCGTCATCTACCACATATGGATAGAACGCTGCAAGAGAGCGATGGCCAACCAAGCCAGTGACCCTACACGAGTCGTCTTTGATACCAAAGCTGCCATCAAAGCGATCATCTGGACAAAGATGGGCGGCCCCAACAAAGATCTCCAATGGCTGGACAAAGTGCTCTGCTCATAGAGTCTTTCTCCCTTGAATGCACCTTGTAATGGCTCTATGCCACTTTGTATATGCTAGGGAAATTTTGTATATGCCCAGCTAGGCTCTCTTTTTGTCCCTTTTTGATTCTGATATATAGCTCTCTCTATATATCACTTTTGTAAAAACCCTTATTCACCTATATATATCATTACCTTATTAAAAAAAAGATATAGAATAATATCATGAAAATTAGGTTCAAATTTGGTTAGATTTTTTAGACCAATCGAATCCCATAATTGTAGCAGAGTAAGTATTTAAATTGTTAAAATTGCTATTTATGCGATGTTTTTGCCAAGTGTTGGGAGCAGAGAACTATGAATTTGAGAGAAAGACCATGAATATACTGATGTATTGAATTGTTCCTGTTGTATCGATTACAAGAGATCAACTGTATATTTTTTTGATAAATACTGAAAAGCAACTTACATAAGGTAATACTATGGCATTAAACCATTCTCACCGATAAACAAAACACTACATTACATATATAAAAGATGAAATAAATTTCTTGAAGAAAAAACAGTGTGATCTGGTAGATGGACAATATGTCTACTCCATTCTAGACTCGCCCGTTTGACCATATTTGCAACTTCTACCCACGGTTGTGAAATGCGCCGAGCGCTAAGCTACTCCTAGCCTGTAACACCCCATCTCGGTCCAATCGTGGTTATCACAAACTTATCATCATATATATAAACTCTGCAGCGGATTTATTTAAATACATTCCAGGACCTTGCCACGGTCTGACTACAGAATATACCGAACATTAGTACATACAAATCTTAACCAAATACATATCCTTCTTACCAACCCTCACAACCTATACATTTTACTAACTCAAATTGCCATACGAGTGTACATGCACAACTCGTAGGCCACACTTAACCCACAACGCTTGTACCCTATCTTACTCTCGCGACGGCCACCTTCTGTCATCACCTGTGTAGTAAAAAAGCCCCCAAAGAGGGTCAGCACGAATGCTGGTACGATTCTCTCATGGCCCCCAAGCTAACGTGGCTATGACGACTAATTGTCGATAGCATGGAGGTTGATTAGATGCACAACATAATAGAAAGTGCAATAAACAACAATCCAATTATGAACAATCAAAGTTCAAACATAATGAATGACTTAAATGTGTTCCCTTAATTAGAGAGTTAATTATTTAACTCCTTAAGTTATGTTTCCTCTTAATCTTAGTCCATCCTTATCTTACCTCAATCTTAGTCTTACCTTAGTCTTAGAAACAACCATCCTTTAAAAAGGAATAGATGTAGCTTATCTTAGTCTTATAATACAAACCATCCTTTAAAAAGGAATGGCTGCAACTTATCTCAAACCTTATCTTAATCTTAGAATACAAACCACTCTTTAAATAGAAATGATTGCATCTTACCTCAATGTTTATTTTTGTCGGGTCAAAAGCAACCCTAGCCAATGAGCTATTAACTCCATTGGTTGAATAAACAACTTAACTTATAATTTAGGATTTAGGTGATCCTACCGCACCATCTTAATGTCACCTACCTTGGACTGTATGTCCAACGTAGCTGAGCCGACAACCGACCCTAGGCTACAAGTCCGAAGACATGTCCTTAAGCGGAAGTCGGATCTGCTATAGATACCGACTCCCTTTTTCCTTAGCATGCATGACCGGAGTCAGTCCCGGGTTCCTCACTCCCCCCTTAAGTTCCAGTTAGTAGAAGTCTCAAGACAATGTTTGTTGGTTAACCTCTTTAGGTTTTTAACAAACCAATGTTTGGGAGCGTTCCTTAGTCTCACTCAATTCCTTACTAAACGTTGGTTAGTAAGTTCTCACGGTAAGTTGTGTTAGTTTTCAAACATCACACAACAATACAATAACAATAATGTTCCGGTTGCATGCTTTATCTTGTTTAGTGAGCACAAAAAACAAATAGCACACAAGCCGAGGGACACCTCGTTAGCAAGCAGGTCACAAGAAGAACTGTACTGTTCACCGTCGGTGGTTGCTTGTTTAATCTCCTTCCGGGTCCCAATTCACAAGTCCTAAAACATTCATTCAGTTTTGGGTTATTAGTTACTTATCTCATCCCAACTTACTTAACCTACTTACCCACCTTTGTTCACCATTTAATACTCACTAAGTCCTTACAGTTTTAACTTAGACTTTTAAGTGCATCATTTCTCATTGTCTCTTATACTTATTCACCCACTTAATTGTCATTAATTCCCTCCAAACATGACCTTAATAACTTCATAATATCAATACTTATCAATCCCCATCATTACCTAACATTTCCCAAGCTTATACACCATTTTTAGAGTGGTCCGGGACCTTGTCCTCAACCTAAGTCCCGGACCTATATCTGGTTCAAACTCTCGGCTGTTTTAATGTGGTGGTCCGGGACTTTGTATGGGACTTAAGTCCCGGACCAATGCAAGCTAAAATCCTCGGGGGTAAATCAGGGGGTGGTCCGGAACTTCATACCAAACTTAAGTCCCGGACCAGGGTGCTGGATGAAGTCTCGTCTCTAATTTAGGCATGGTCTGGGACTTTACCCTGGACCTAGGTCCCGGACCAGCTGCAGGTTTTAACCATTTGCATTTTTCTAAGTGTGATTGCCCTTGTTCTCTTCATCCATGCTTTACCCAAAGTCCATATAAGATCTTAGAAATATTCTAACCCCAAAATAATATCTTAAACTTGCCCAATTCCTCATCTAAACTTGTTACCCAATTTCTCACAAAATCTCTTAGTACTTGTAATATTTTCCTTAAGTTTTCTAAGTGGTATATCATGCCTACAACTCAGCTAACCCAAAATGCTATCTTCACAACCATCTTAGCTACTCCTCAAGCATCATCATGCACAACCATTTACTTTATTCACACTTCTCAAAGCTATATATAATCTAGCACATGCTTACTTCTTTACAAGTCATTATACCTTATTTTTTTTCCTTCAAACTTTGTACAAGTTTCCTAGCTTCCTTCACTATGGTTTTTGTGTTTTAAATTAACCATTGGATCCCCTAGTCCCTCTTAGACATCTACATATCTTTTACTCAACTTACACACCATTCTCATCATATCACTCTTATACATTCCTAGTCTTTTTCCATGACAAATTACAACATTCTCTTACACTTTTCTCTTCCATCTCCAAGTCCACTCATTGCCCTCTAACTAAAACTTTATTGCTCCACCACTAGCATCCTCTTCACTTATTCAAGCTTCCCAAAATTCTCATTGTTATATTCCCTAGCTCATACCTAAATCATCTTAAGCGTTACACACCATCTCCTTCAAATTTATGCACAAGTCTCACCATTCCTCTTACCATGACTTTGTGTGTTCAATACACCCTTTTAAACTCTAATTTCCTCGTAGACAACTCTAGGTCATTCTAAACCTCAAGAACTACTTAGTTAACTCATTTCCACTCAAATTCCTCTTAATGATCCCTAGTAAACCCTAGGGCATACTAACTCACCACCACCACTTGAACACTTTGTTTTCTACTCTAATTTCGCCATAGCTTCCCTAGTATCTTATCATGCGCACAAATGCATTGTTTTCCTCATTCAACCAACTCACACACATCAAGTCCTTTCTCATCTTGTTTTCTCACTCAATCAAATCATTTCAAACAACTCAATATAGTGCAATAATCTTAAATTGCATAGCACCAAGTCTCTTAATGACATGGCTCTTAGGCCCTTAAATGACTTAAACTTAAACACTGAATTTCCCACATATAAAAGCTTTCAACCTGCAAACACACCCATCAATCTCATAGTATTATAATGCTCTTAAAATCCATCTTAAACTTATCTTACTAACTCATTCCCATTGCTCCTTAATCACAAGTTCATAAGCTTGTTTAATTCCTTTTTCCTAGGTTATATACTCATTACCTAATGTAGCTTAAAGCTACATTGGTACTTATCTAAATACCCTCCCTTAAAACTAAACCACCATTAGGTAAGCATTTTACATTGTTTTTCCAAGCTTATCTTAACTTCCTCCTTAGAACTTCTTCTTGAATGAATCTCAGCCAACCATTAGATTTCCTTTGCTAATGTCTAATCATATTCAAGACTCCCATGAGTGGTAAACAATACACTAACCTAAGAATGAAACCCTAGGTTAAAATATGTTTTAAGGTATTAAATTGAATGCTTTACCTTGGATTCTCAAAACAAGCTTGGAATGAATCAAGAAGGACCTCCTCTAGCCCTGGATAATAGAAAATAAGCTAGAACAAGCATAAAAATGAAGCCCCATGAGTGTAATTTTCCGGACATGTGAAAAAGTGATGGAAAAATGGTTTTTCTTACATATTCTTTCCTTAAGAGAAGGGAGAACCAAATGGGCTCTTCAAACTTGATTTTCCTCCATCAATGGAGATTTCCCATGGCTCCCAAATGAAGCTTTTCCAATTTTGTAAAGATAGAAAGCTAGAGCTTGAGCTAACTAAGAATAATCTATGCTCACTTTTGATTTGGAGCTAAAATGAGTAACTTAATGGACATTTGAAGATGGAACAAGTATGGAGCTGGGTGGGCACGGTTTGGAACAAAGAGAACAAGAAGAAAACCGTGGAGAAGAAGGGGAAATGAAGAAGAGAGGAGAGAGGTAGGCTATAAGGATATTTGCTTTATAAAAGCAAATAGTAACTTTCTTTACTTATTCTCTTTTTTTTATTTGATGAAGTCTATGGTGACTCATCCTTAGAAACCGGCCCCCTCTTTATACCAAGATGTGAGCCTCGATTTTAAACCCTATCCTGTGTTATTAAAGCTGATTGTGATCTAACTGGGTTTTAGGTCCCACTCTTATAACCTAAGATTAATAACTATGCCATATAACAATAATTATTAAAACCTAAGCTAGCCCACTGGAATATTATGAGTCGCCACCTAATTTTAAACCTAGGGTAAATTAGGAAAGGTAGAGTTTCGGGTTCGGGGGCTTGGTATTCGACTTATTTAGGGTTCAAATTACTTTCATTACCTCCCCCCCTTCCAGGTCGCTTTTCCTCTACTTGGTTTAATTACGGCTTATTACGAGTCGTTAAACCTAAGTGCGCGAGTTTCTATTATTTTTTTTGTGTTTTTTTAGCATTTTTGACAGAAATTTAAAGTGAAATTAAAAGCTACCTAAACTAGGGTTTCGGAGGCAGATTAGGTCGAATTTTGCTTACGTCCGTAGCTACGGACCCCATGTCCGAGACCACGGACCCCAGTTAACCTAATTATACAGAAGAGTCGAAATTAAAGGAAAACAAAAAAATGCAAAGTCCGGGCACGGACAGGCTGTCCGTGGGCCCGTACATTATTAGAAAACCTAAATTTGGAATTTTTTAAAATCCCGCCGCCGTCCGGGGCGTCCGGGCTTACAGACAGGGAGTTCCGGACCCCGGATATGACGTCTGTGGGTGCGGACCGCCCTCGGACGACGGCGTTGAGGCTGTTCCCAAGGTTTTTTGGCTCAAATTTTATGGGTGTGTAGCCTGAAAGATGTACAAGACGTTAGTGATTGAAAGTTTTCAATTTGAATTCGAATTAAGCACGAAACTTGGTAAACAGTTATTGGACAGAAGCTTTAAACAAACAGCAATACAAAGCGTAGAAGGGTTAGCTTGAGCCCAAATTTTGAGGCAAGACAGATATACCGTAGAGATTAGGGAAGTGGAGTTTCTACCTGTTTACCTTTGGATCACAACGATTCTTCCCAGCCGGGATCGTCGAGTGCTCCGTTGATGCAGACCCGAAAGGTTATCGAACCAGGCTTCTGGGTTGGTTGTTCTTGCTGTTCTTCCCGTTTGGAGGTGGTTTGGTTGATGTTTTATGATTGATGATGTTGTGGGAGTTAAAAATATGTTTCCGGTGTTGATTTTGGTGATATTCGGTGTTTGATTGTGGCTCTGGAGTTCAAAACGTGGAGAGAGAGAGACGGCTGCCTTCTTTGAGAGTCTAGGGTCTGAGGTTATCATTTGATCATGGGATAAGGTTCCTTATATGGCTTCCTTAAAGATAGAAAAATCTGTAAAAACCGAGATTTACCGACGTTTTAGCTCAAGGGCTTCCAAAGGAATTTGATTATGAAATTTCACGCATGGGTAAGGATGATATTTCTGATTTTTCTAAAGTGGAATCGAATTTTTTGGATATTGGATATTTTGTAATTCAATTTTCGTCAGATTCAATCAGAAATTGCTAGAAAATTATTGGAAATTCGGAAAATCAAAATTCCAACGCCATTTGCTTATGTCTCAGAATATCATCCTCTATCATGGTTAAATTTCAAGGCATTTTGAATTGATTTGACCTTATTTGGAGGAGAGAGAAAGCCTATGTGGGCTTAGGAGCCTGAAAAACTACGAAAATGCCCCTGGAGATGACTAAGCTGTCCTAGTACTCTGAAATGTGCCGATCGAACTGGGAACCCTCGCTACTAGCCTATTAGTAGAGACTCTCTTCGGGGGGTTGAAATTTTGGGTATAACAGATTGGCCCCCGTCAACTAGACTTTGTAATGGAAATGAAAAGGCTAGTTGATGCTTGAGTGATACCCCAAAATTTTGGATCTTAAAGACCACACGTGCAATCCGACAAGTTGCGTCGAGCTATTCTAAGGCTGACTACCTATGAGTAAAGTGGAAGGGTGTCGAGCGGTTCTAAGGCGTCGACCACCTAAAGTAATAATGAAGTAATGTCAGACTATTCTAAGGCGCCGACTACCTATAAGGATGATATGATGTCAAGCTATTCTAAGGCGTTGACTACCTATAATGAATGGATGATGTCAAGCTATTCTAAGGCGTTGACTACCTATAACGAATGAGTTGATGTCAAGCTATTCTGAGGCGTTGACTACCTATCAGTGATTGAAAATTGGTGTTGGGTCGAGTTCTTCTATTCGGGGAGTTCTGCTGCTCTAGTGAGTTCTGCTGCTCTGGTGAATCTGAATCTTTGGCTGAAAATCTTTATCTCTGAAGAGTCAGTACCTTCGGCTGAGAATCTGTATCCCTGAAGAATCTGTACCTTCGGCTGAGAATCTGTATCCTGAAGAATCTGTATCTTCGGCTGAGAATCTGTATCCCTGAAGAATCTGTACCTTCGGCTGAGAATCTGTTCCCTGTTCTCTATAGGTCTGTATCTTGATGAAGGGATGAGAATCTGTGGTCCTGGGTATCTGTATCTCTGAAGAATAGATCTTGTATCTTGTGGTTGGGTCTGTAATGTTGAGTATCTATATCTCTGAAGATTTGTATCTTCGACTGAGAATCTGTATCTCTGATCGGGTGAGAATCTGTATCTCTGAAGAATCTGTATCTTCGGCTGAGAATCTATATCTCTGATCAGGTGAGAATCTGTATCTCTGAAGAATCTGTATCTTCGGTGAGATCTGTATCTCTGATCGGTGAGAATCTGTATCTCTGAAAAATATGTATCTTCGGCTGAGAATCTGATCTCTGATCGGGTGAGAATCTTATCTCTGAAGAATCTATATCTTCGGCTGAGAATCTGTATCTCTGATCGGGTGAGAATCTGTATCTTCGGGGCGAGAATCTTTATCTTTGAAGAATTGTATCTTCGGGGCGAGAATCTATATCTCTGGTCTATGATGAGAGGCGTTTCGTACGGACGGATGCACGGTAAACTTTATGCAAATGATCATGATGAAAGTTGATTAGGAAAGTGCCAACATGGCAATGATGACGTGCATGTCAAAATACAATCAAAGCGTATGTAGGCAACTTGTCAGAACAAGAAATCGTTGGAAAATATGCCAAACATGGCAATGTTAAGGTCAACAATTGTCCAAGCACGACATTACTAGAAAGTGTGCCAAATGTGGCCATGATGAGGTTTATGATACCGAATTGTTTAAAGGAAAGTTGTTCAAGACAAGAAATTGTTGAAAGTGATGCCAAACGTGGCAGTGTTTGAAGAAAATTCCGTTTAGCGAAAAGGAAAGTGAAATTATCATTTCCTAACTATAGACTTCGGACTTGTAATTTATCTCCTACGGATGAACATGCCGCCGGTGGGGTATGGTGTATGAAGTGAAGGTAGGGCTTATGTGTGCCCGTGGTGGGATGGTGGTGGTGATGTTAAGCTTTGGGTTCCAATTGGTGTTGTCATAGCAATTGTTGGAACCACAGCATTGCCCCAGTATTTTCCCTTAAGACAATATGAGCTAGAGTTCATGGCAATCGATCGTTCCGATCGATTGCCCCCAGTATTTTCTTTGATCGAACGTGCGAACGAGTCTCGTCCTCACAGGGTCAGGGCTTATGTTTTATGTGGTGCTTCTTAACCTACACTCGGCGTGTTTGGTGCTTGCACTCGTTCCTCACCTACAGTCACAACTTCTAGACCATTGAATTCGATATTTGATGGATTTACGCATTTGATCTGTTACTTTCACGTGATTGAACACATAACTATCAAGTCGGAAGTCTTAAAGCTTATAACGTGGCCACGGGGTGTGATGAAGGACAACAGGACCATGGAGGATATTTGAGGTATGTGGAGCTTAAGTGGGTGACCAAAGCTGCAACTTTGCGTCTTCTCTCAGATTCATCTTCCTTGTCTTGAAGTCGTCTAACTGCTTCATGTTGACGTTATTTTCGAGCTTCTGGACTTGGACTTTTGAAGTTGTCCTTTAACACCATTTCTCTTTTCGTCTTTTGGATTTCTTCGAGGCACTTCGGTTTTGCCTCTTTGTTTGATCCTTTCTTGACTTTGCCTTCGGGGTTCTTGGTTTCCCAGTTTTGAGTTTTGAGAGCTATTTTGATGTGAGCTCTTTTGATCCTGTGTCACTTTGGGACCATTTCCGGATCACTTCGTCATGCTGATAGCGGCTTTGCTTCTCTGGACTGATGAAACCTTATCTGAGAGTCAGGCTCCTCGCGTCCTTTGGTCACCGGGTTGGTTATTCATCACGGGCTGGCTTGTTCTATGGAGCTTTGCAACATCGAAAGGGATATATGAAAGCTCAGCGGGGGTGCCTAGGGTTTAATGTCAGGGTTTACAAGCTTTTAGCTATGTGGGTGTGTACCTAGGTGCTTCGTCATTCCTGATAGTTGTGTATCCGTTATTTGTTACTTTTCGCAGGTCTAAGAGTAAATTTGCAAATTATCTCCTTCGGTCGGAGTTATGCCGTTTACCTCACTTTGAATGTGGTCTCACCGGAGTCGTGTAAGAATGATACGCTCGTTCACTCATGGTTTACCACTCAAGACACTCTCGCGAGATCTTCACTCAGAGACTTGTTCGCATATTTAAACGAAAGGTGAAAAGATGACGAACTTAAACTCAGATTGCCCCCAGTATTAATCCCGGGTTTATAAAAACAATTTGCACAATGTAGACTTGAACCGCTTCATGGGTTGCTTGGATGTTTTGGGGTGAGTAGGGGTGTTTGGTTTGGACATGTTCAAAATTTTCAGAAACAAAATGCAAGTCCTTGTATTCCATTGCATAGTCTGAAAATGATTACTTCGTGATCCTTGAAAGACGTGAGTGCTCTTCTTTTTAGTTTTTCGAATTAATGAAAAGCTTTGTACAAAAATTATGGAAATGGAACTATGTTTGATTCAACAAAAGAATAATGTTGGAAATTACAAACTCAGGGAAACTACCGAAAATGATCAAGGGAACTAACTACTACAGAAGTTGAAAGACAAATATCAAGAAAAGAAATGCATTTAATGAGAAACCACTAAAAAATACAACATTTGATGATGACGCTTGGGCATGCGTGCTCTGCGCTCTCCACCATGTTCTTATAATTGGAGCCCTTGGTCAATTAGATCCGGGATTCTATGTTGTAGGGCCCTGCAGTGGTTCAGTGTCGTGACCGGGCAGCTGATGGAAGTGACAAAATTGATTAAGATCCTTCCCCAAATGAGTAGTTCCTAGCCTCAGGGCGAGCGGTTGCATCGGATATCTTCCTTGAAGCTCTTCAAGTGCTTGTCTTGGTGTTCGACCGATGTCTGTAATGACTCTGTCTGTCGAATTTCGTCGGGGTGGTTCTACTGTCCCAACGCTCCAACCAGGTCCTCTTGACTGTTGATCGTTGTCTTCCTCATGTTGCCTGGTTCTCTTGCGGGTGCAGCTTGGGATGCAAGTTGCTGCTCCTGGTTGCCTAATCACTTTCCTGAGTTCTGTAGCAATTTCTTTAACATTCCCCTTCGATCCTCGACTAATGGAGCCAACTTCAATGCATCATAAAGGGTGTTGAGAAGCCTGTCCACTAACTCATCCCGAGCTTGACGTTCGGACTCGAGGGAAAGAGCCTTTGCTTTAAACTCTTCGATAACAGCAACATAGTTAGATTCCACGGCGTCCATGGCAGCACTATGCCTTTGCTCAATGGCTTCAATGGTGGCCATGTGTTTGTTCCAAAATTGCGAGCTGGGCTTCCATGTCGATTGGACCGCACTTGGGACTTGAGTCTACCTGTGTCCAAGGTGTCCATTATTAGCTAACAAAAGGAAGTGGGCTGAAACATGATGCTTTCACAGATAGATCGAAACAGACTTAGGCTGAAAGCAAGTGGGCCAGGATACCCAGAGAATGAGGTGTTTGGGCTGGAGTATCTTTCAGACTATGAACTGGAACTTGGACTGAAATCTAAACAGAAGGCTTTGATTGGGCCTGAGAGGTGACACCTAGATCTAGGGTTTGGGGCTAGGGCCCGAATAAGAAGTCTACCTAGTCTAGAATGAGCCCTTGGGCCGGAATGTGTTTGGGCCTGGAGTGAAGCTCATGGGCTGGAATGGTTCCTAGATCACATATGGGCCTAACTTTCTTTGGATCAGAGAAGATGGCTGCTAAGCTGAAGAAAACTTTTTCAGGACCTGTGAGTTATTTCAAATTCAGGTGGATTCTTTTTTATGGGCCTAGAACTAATTGGATAATTCAAATTGGGCCAGAAGAGAAATCACCTAAATCTAAACTTTTGGGCCGAAGCCCGAACAAATAACTCACACATTCAAATCAAGCAAGCCTTTGGGCCGCAAGCAATAAAGTCACGATATCGGGTTGGGCTGAGTTGATGTAGGAAACGTTCCTATCAATTTCTAGGCTGGGTAGTGGGCTGATCATGCAAGTAAACAAGGCCCACACAAATTCAAATGTCCTCACCAGACGTTAAAATCAAACCGGGTATGGATCGATCCGGAGAGGTGCTTGGGGCATGGGCCCAGGTCGCCACAAAGGAATAGGGCTTGCACGCTATTCTCTTTGGGCTTCCCCACTTTTTTCACATCACCTGAGGGTGTGCGTCTACGATCGGGTCTTTGACTGACCAAACAATGGGCTAGGTAAGGATACTGCCAGGAAAATGCTAGGGGCTAAAGCCCAGGTATTAAGGGGTGTGGTTAGACGACACCCTCCTCTTTTCCCCACTTATTCACATCACCAAAAAGGTGTGAGTCCCTGACAGGGGACCCTCAAACGGGTCCGGGGTAGAACCGGTTTGTGTGGACCCTCGCTCTCATATGATGCGAAGGTGCAGAAATTAAAGTGCGCACAAAAGTAAACAAACAAAGTAATAAAGCCATAAATAAACATTTTCGAGTTAAGCCCTCTTTTCTAAAATTAAACAAGTTAAAATTAAGAGTTTGTCCCCAGCAGAGTCGCCAGTCAGTGAGCCTCGATTTTAAACCCTATCCTGTGTTGATTAAAGCTGATTAGGATCTAACCGGGTTTTAGGTCCACTTATAACCTAAGATTAATAACTATGTCATATACAATAATTATTAAAACCTAAGCTAGCCCACTGGAACCTATTATGAGTCGCCACCTAATTTAACCTAGGGTAAATTAGGAAAGGTAGAGTTCGGGTTCGGGGCTTGGTATTCGACTTATTTAGGGTTCAAATTACTTTCATTACCCTTCCTAGGTCGCTTTTCCTCTACTTGGTTTAATTACGGCTTATTACAAGTCGTTTTAACCTAAGTGCGCGAGTTTCTGTTTTTTTTAGCATTTTTTGACAGAAAATTAAAGTGAAATTAAAAGCTACCTAAACTAGGGTTTTGGAGGCAGAATTAGGTCGAATTTTGCTTACGTCCGTAGCTACGGACCCCATGTCCGAGACACGGACCCCAGTTAACCTAATTATACAGAAGAGTCGAAATTAAAGAAAACAAAAAAATGCAAAGTCCGGGGCCACGGACAGGCTGTCCGTGGGCCCGTACATTATTAGAAAACCTAAATTTGGAATTTTTTAAAATCCGCCGCCGTCCGTGGGCGTCCGGGCTTACAGACAGGGAGTCCGGGACCCCGGATATGACGTCCGTGGGTGCGGACCGCCCTCGGACGACGGCGTTGAGGCTGTTCCCAAAGGTGTTTTTGGCTCAAATTTTATGGGTGTGTAGCCTGAAAGATGTACAAGACGTTAGTGATTGAAAGTTTTCAATTTGAATTCGAATTAAGCACGAAACTTGGTAAACAAGTTATTGGACAGAAGCTTTAAACAAACAGCAATACAGAAGCGTAGAAGGGTTAGCTTGAGCCCAAATTTTGAGGCAAGACAGATAATACCGTAGAGAATTAGGGAAGTGGAGTTTCTACCTGTTTTACCTTTGGATTCACAACGATTCTTCACAGCGGGATTCGTCGAGTGCTCCGTTGATGGCAGACCCGAAAGGTTATCGAACCAGGCTTCTGGTTGTTGGTGTTCTTGCTGTTCTTCACGTTTTGGAGGTTGTTTGGTTGATGTTTTATGATTGATGATGTTGTGGGAGTTAAAAAATATGTTCCGGTGTTGATTTTGGTGAGATTTCGGTGTTTGATTGTGGCTCTGGAGTTCAAAAACGTGGAGAGAGAGAGACGGCTGCCTTCTTTGAGAGTCTAGGGTTCTTGAGGTTATCATTTGATCATGGGATAAGGTTCCTTATATAGGCTTCCTTAAAGATAGAAAAATCCGGTAAAAACTGAGATTTACCGACGTTTTAGCTCAAGGGCTTCCAAAAGGAATTTGATTATGAAATTTCACACATGGGTAAAGGATGATATTTCTGATTTTTCTAAAGTGGAATCGAATTTTTTGGATATTGGAATATTTTTAAATTCAATTTCTCGCCAGATTCAATCAGAAATTGATAGAAAATTATTGGAAATTCGGAAAATCAAAATTCCAACGCCATTATGCTTCAGATGTCATCCTCTATCATGGGTTAAAATTTCAAGGCATTTTGAATTGATTTGACCCTTATTTGGAGGAGAGAGAAAGCCTGTAGGGGGCTTAGGAGCCTTGAAAAATTATGAAAATGCCCCTGGAGATGACTAAGCTGTCCCTAGTACTCTGAAATGTGCCGATCGAACTGGGAACCCTCGCTACTAGCCTATTAGTAGAGACTCTCTTCTGGGGGGTTGAAATTTTGGGTATAATACAAGATATTTATGGTCTTGGTTGACCAACTAATTGCCTTATGTTGACTAAAACTTAAACTAGTCACTATTTGGCACTATTCACAATTAGTGCACATATTTGTGAATTTTTGGTTTCCCATTGATTTAGACTTCCTAATGTGATACTAAGTAGTACACAAGTTAATTAAAGAGTAATGATGGACATTTAGCCACTCAAAACCCAATTCTAAGACAATTTCTCAAAAAGGTGCTTTAAGGAGTCTTAAAGCACATTTTGTGTTTAAGCTTGTTTTTGAGCTTGGTTTTCTTTGGTAATTGATTTAAAATGTCCATTGACATATACTAAGGTCTTATAATGGTATTTGGGTGCTAATCAAAGTCACTCTAAGCTTAGAGCATGTTTTTGCCCAAATTGCCCTTAAGGCATTTTCTTGTGTTTTCCTTGGTTTAAATTGTCTACCAATCTCTCTAAGGCATATTTTAGCCTTACTACATCATATATTGATGTTTACTTAACATACTTAGGTTTGGGGTATTTCATAGCCAAGCTTGGAACACTTCGACTGGATGCTGCGGGGTAATGAAAATGATGCCCTACCAATCGAGAATAGTAGACCAAAAGAATTAAGTTCTTGGAGAAGAGGATGTCTTTGGTCTGTAGTTTCTCGTGAAGTAATAACCAGACAAGAAATTCTATTCTTGGTGGAGTAAGCTTCCGCCAAAGGCGCGGCTCCATGTTACTGCAGGGGCGGGATTCAAGCTGCGGGGGCTTCAATCACATGCGCATCATTTCCAGGCCCCCATATATAGTGCCACTTATCTAGCGGCTGAACGGTGTGTTTCTAGTATTGCCATTATGCTTGACCGGCTGTGAGCCTCGATTTTAAACCCTATCCTATGTTGATTAAAGCTGATTAGGATCTAAAGGGTTTTAGGTCCACTTTAACCTAAGATTAATAACTATGTCATATAACAATAATTATTAAAACCTAAGCTAGCTCACTGGAACCTATTATGAGTCGCCACCTAATTTTAACCTAGATCAAATTAGGAAAGGAGAGTTCGGGTTCGGGGGCTTGGTATCGACTTATTTAGGGTTCAATTACTTTCATTACCCCTAGAAGTCGTTTTTCCTACTAGTTTAATTACGGCTTATTACGAGTCGTTTTAACCTAAGTGCGCAAGCTTCTGTTTTTTTGTGTTTTTTAGCATTTTTGACAGAAAAATAAAATGAAATTGAAAGCTACCTAAACTAGGGTTTCGGAGGCAGAATTAGGTCAAATTTTGCTTACGTCCGTAGCCACGGACCCCATGTCCGAGACCACGGACCCCAGTTAACCTAAACTATACAGAAAGTCGAAAATAAAGAAAAACAAAAATTTGCAGGGTCCGGGGCCTCGGACAGGCTGTCCGAGGGCCCGGACATTATCAGAAAAAACCTAAATTTTGAATTTTTAAATCCTGCCGCCGTCCGTGGGAGTCCGGCTTTCGGACAGGGCGTCCGGGACCCCGGACATAGCGTCCGTGGGTGCGGACCACCCTCGGACGGCGGCGTTGAGGCTGTTCCCGAAGGTGTTTTTGGCTCAAATTTTATGGGTGCGTAGCCTGAAAGATTCTAAACACGTTAGTGATTGAAAGTTTACAATTTGAATTCGAATTAAACACGAAACTTAGCAAACAAGTTATTGGGCAGAAGCGAAAACAAACGCTAATTCAGAAGCGATAAAAAGTCAATTCGACTCCAGATTTTAACACAGAGTAGTTAAAGTTGAACAAAGTCAGAAAAACAAGGCTTCAACCTGTTTTACCTTCGGATCTAATGAGACTCTTCACAACGGGGATCTTTTGATGCTTCGTTGATGCCGGTTTTGGATTGACTTCGAATTGTGCTTCTGACTCCTCCTCCTTTATGCTGTTAAGGACGTTTCTCTTCTGTTTTTGTGTGGTTTTGTGTGTTTTTGGTGCTTGGAGGTTCAATAGGAGAAGGAAGGATGAGTTTTTGGTGATTTCGGAGTGATTTCTGCAGTGTTTCGGTATTGGGAGTGTTGAAAACGTGGGAGGCAAGTAGACGGCTGTGTCTTCTGACTATGGGGATCATCTCCTCTGCCCTAGGTCGTTTTTTGGAAGGCCTTTTATAGAAAGAGCATGGCCAAGTTGATAGAACAGAATTTTTATCTAAAACCTTGATTTTGTGCTCTAAGAGAATCTGATTTTTTAAAATATGTTGCAAGCCGATAAAAATTATGAAAAATTTAACTGAAGGTAAAGAATGATTTTTAGGAATTTTGAGAGTTGGAATCGGGTTATTTTGATAAATAACCGATTATATAAAAATCTCACAATCTGGAATCTCCCAAAATTCATAACTTATTATTAGAAAGTCGAAATTACGAAATTCCAACGGCATTAGTCTCTAATAATCATCCTCTACCCTGTGTTAAAGTTTCATGACATTTTTTTGATTTCGGTATTCCAGAGGAGAGAGAAAATTGCAAAAATGATTGAATTTCTCTTTTAAATTTTGGGATAAGGTTCCAAATAAAATAAATTCAGGTTTATGACTGTGTGTAGTCATGCTAACCATGTGACAATTTTATTTTAATTTTGAAAACCCTTTTATTTCTATTTTGAGGTTATTTCATGTGTTAATTATTAAAGAAACTAGCTTATTAAAAGCTTAATTTCCAGAATAAATATTATCAGAAAATCATGAAATACCTTTCATAATGACTATGATATTTGGAAGTGTTTGGAGATAATGAACAAGTCATATGAAAATAGAAAATCCCGAGAATGTCCTTGGAAAATCCTGCATCGGTGCATTTTGACCATTTTGCCCTTCGTAACACGTATGCCTTAGAGACTACTCCGAGGGGGTTGGAATTTTGGGTATAACACCGGCCTCCCTGATTTCTTGTCGAAGTAGAGCCCACTTCTATTTTCTGTTATGCCCCTGAAATTTGAAAAGTGATTAAGCTTGCCATTCAATTGGCCACTGTGTTTTTCCTCAGCCCTCTTGCTTCGCCTTAAGATTGAGCAAAATTCTACAGAGAAGCTCATGGACTTGGATAGTGACAGTTAAGGCGTCTGCCAAAATCCAAGCATCTCTGGGCTTCCGCAATTGTAGGGCTAGGGGAAGGAGAATAATGATTATTTGGGGCACAGGGATGGTGGTTATGGTGGGGTTTGGAGTGAGAAGAACTTCCAAGATTATCGGGGGAGAGTTGACCAAAACAGAATTTGTAGGGAGGGGGGAGTTGTGATGGTGTTATGGCTATGTTTGTTGTTGGAGAATAATTTGTGATTTATTAGAGTGGTTGTTGTTGGAGCGAGTAGAGCGAGAGGGTCTGTAGGAGAAAGGTTTAGAGCTTCTAGAACAAAGGTGCTTTGAGAGCCGACAAGGGGGAGAGAATGTGGAAGAAGATATGCTAGTTTGGGATTGAGTGGAGGGCCCTGAATTTGAAGCGTGAGTCAGATTTGCTGGGATTGGATAAGCGATTATGGGAAGGATTTTCTTGGGATCTGAATATTCCTTTTCGCAGTGGGTGTGATTGGTGGGCACCCGATCCGAGGATTTTAATAGCCACTCTCCGAATTTAATGAAAGGGGATATCCAACGGTTACGCAATGGGTCGGAGAGGAGATAGATAATTGGTCCTATCACTCTATAGGGAATATTAAATGAGATTTCCTTTGACATAATGAATATTTCTCCATTACCATTATTGCGCGCAAATTTATTCGGAAGATATTTCTAAGATAGAAATATTTTTCCCAAAGTAAAAAATCTTTTGCCATGGTAAGCTGAAACGACGACTGCACTTGCGAGGATGACGTTGTTTTTGCAAGTTGCCGATTTGTTACCTCGTGTTCATTTTACGGGATTTTTGCCGCCCTTTGAGTCACCGGAGAGATCGGTGGTTCATTCTCTTCTTCCTGGTGATGTTGGCTGAGCTCTTCAGACCAGTATTCAAAATCCCCACATTGCCCAATGATCATGTTTCTCCTAGGTCATATATAACCCTTTTTAATGTAAAACTCTTCACTAAACATCACATAATCTAAATCCCATCCCTTAAACAATAAAACACCTTAAGGTAAGTAATTTACCTTGTTCTTTTACAAGCTTTAAAAACTTCTTCCTTAGGTTTTTCCTTGCTCAATCTCGGTCACCAATATATATCTCCTTGCCAATGTTCTAATCAATATCCAATGACTCCAGTGGAGTGCTAGATAATACATTAACCCTAGGGAACAAACCCTAGGTTACAAAAAAGATGCTTTAAGGTATTAAGGTGATGTTTACCTTGGTTTCTTAAAACAAGCTTGGACATGAAGCAAGAAGGACCTCCTCAATCCTTTGAAGGAGTAGAAAAACAAGCTAGAACAAGGCATATTAAATGAAGCCTCATGAGCTACATTTTCGGTTATGAAGAAAAGTGATGGAAACCTATATTTCCTACACTTTCTTTACCTTAGAGAATGGAGAAGCCAATAGAGTCTCCAAAATGAATTCCCCTCTAATGGTCGTTTGGCTTGGCACAAATCAAAGCTCTTGGAGTTTTGAAAGGATAGAAAGAGAGAGCTTGAGCTAACTAAGAAGAATATGTAATTTGTTTGGTTTTGGAGCTAAAATGAGAGTAAGTTGTGTGCAAGAGAAGGTGGGAGCTAGCATGGAGATGAGCTTCACGTTAATGGAGAAGGGAAGAGAGCAGCTCAAACTGTGGGAACAAGGAGAATGAAGAGGTGGGAGAGAGGTGAGTTAAAATGAGATCATATATTGTAAAGTAAATAGTACTTTGTTTATCCTTTTAATTTTCTTTTTTGCTTAATGACTCATAAAGGTGGTGACTCACCTTATAAGAAACCGGCCCCCATTTAATAATAAGGGTACTTAAGTCTTTGTTGACCAAATCTCTCACTTATATTGACTATGTTATAAACTAGCTTAATTAAGGTACTATTCACAAAACAAGGCACATGGTTGTGAAATTTTTGATTTCCATTGATATAGACTTCAAAGTGATACTATATAGTACACATGTTAATGAAAGAGTAATGATGGACATTTAGACATCAAAACTCATTTTACAAGACAATTTTTCAAAAATGTGCTTTAAGACTCCTTAAAGCACATTTGTGTGTTTTAAATTTGTTTCAAGCTTGGTTTCTTTGGTAATTGATTTAAAATGACCATTAGGATATACTAAGGTCTTAGAACAATATTGGGTACTCTCCCAAGTCTCTCCAAGCTTAGAGCACGTTTTGCTTAAACTGCTCTTTTGGTGTTTCCTTATATTTTCTTGATTAGAAATGTTTCTTAATGTTTCTAAGGCATTATTTAGCCTCCTATATCTTATTTTAACATTTATTAAACACCATACCTAAGTTTGGGGTATTTCATTTACAACCTGAAGTCCTCCACCTACACCACTTGTCCTAGCTGAAGACACTCCTACTATTACATCTCCCTCTGAAAAAAACCTCCACAAATTTACCCTATCTCAGTCTATCTCTCCACCAAAGCATCACCCCATGATAAAACGGGCCAAACCAACTCCCTGAAACCTAAAGTATACACTGATGGTACTGTTCCATGGTTACTTTCCACTATTTTGCTGATGCAATCCCTGCTCAGCCTACTTTTTCTGTTGCTATGAAACATCCTGAGTGACGTGCTGCCATCCAAAGAGAATATGAGCTTAACTGCAAAGGAACTTGGGATCTAGTCCTAAAGATACTGATATGAATTTTTGGGTACAAATGGATTTTGAAACAAAGAAAAAATGCAGATGGCCAGTATTGAACGACGGAAAGCAAGGCTTGTTGCCTAGTGATTTAATCAGTCTCCAGGAATTGATTATTTTAAGACTTTCAGTCCAATTGTCCGAACTACTACATGAGGGTTGTGCTAGCTATTGCTAAAACCCACAATTGACCTACTAAGCAACGGGACGTTGACAATGCTTTCCTACATGGGAGTTTGGAAGAGAAGGTTTATGTTCAGCAACCTAAAGGTTATATCAGCAAGAATTTTCCTAATCATGTTTGTTGTATAAAGAAGGCCCTATACGGTTTAAAGCAGTCACCACGTGCCTGGTTTTCTAGACTCAACACTTTTTGGTTCACATTGGTTTTACTGCCTCCATGTTAGACTCCTCCCTTTTATATATCACTCTCATCCTCACACTGTCTATGTTCTTGTTTACGTGACGATATTCTCATTACTAGCTCTTCACACACTCTTCTCAACTCTTCATTA